>JBAIAA010000507.1:1200000-1632715 GCA_037893245.1 Crossaster papposus | reverse complement strand
CATCCACAATACATAATACATTCACTTGACCTCAGTAACCCCAACCGACGTGGTCTCCGCTCGGAGCATAACTTAAAAGTACAACACACATTCAAACTTGCAGGTGATAAGGCTTTCTCTGTGGCTGGACCCAGATGCTGGAACTCAATACCTCTCAACATTCGTCATTGTAACTCTGTTCACCAGTTTAAACGTAAACTCAAATCATATTTGTTTTCATCCTAGGTTTGCTCTCATCTTTCATTTTGCAATTTCATCTTTTTCTGTTTTCGTGGAGTTGTTCTCAAGCGCATTGAAACCTTTGGAAAAATGCGCTTTATAAATGCCATTATTATTATTATTATTATTATTATTGACTTAATTTGCATAATTACAAAATAACCCTTACAAAATAATTGTGGGTGAATTTGAGACATTGTTTGGGAAAAATCCTATGTTGACCTAATTTGCATAATTATGCAAGGCTTACTCCTTACAAATTAATTGTTAGTGTATTTGGGAAATTTTGGGGCAGAATCATAAGCTGACCTAATTTGCATAATTATGCAAGGCTAACCCCTTTCGAATAAACTTTCGGTGGGTTTGAGACATTTCGGGGCGAAATCCTGTTTTGACATAATTTGCAAAATTATGCAAGGCTTACCCCTTACAAATTAATAGTGGGTGTATTTGAGACATTTTGGGGCAAAATCATATGTTGACCTAATTTGCATAATTATGCAAGGCTAACCACTTTCGAATTAATTTTAGGTGGGTTTGAGACTTTTTGCGGCGAAATCTTATTTTGACCTAATTTGCATAATTATGCAAGGCTTACCCCTTACAAATTAATTGTGGGTGTATTTGAGACATTTTTGGGAAAAATCCTATTTTGACCTAATTTGCATAATTATGCAAGGCTTACCCCTTACAAATTAATTGTGGGTGTATTTATGACATTTTGGGGCAAAATCATAGGCTGACCTAATTTGCATAATTATGCAAGGCTTACCCCTTACAAATTATTAGTGGTTGTATTTGAGACATTTTAGTGCGAAATCCTATTTTGACCTAATTTGCATAATTATGCAAGACTAACCCCTTACAAATTATTAGTAGATGTATTTGAGACATTTTTCTGAAAAATCCTAATTTGACCTAATTTGCATACTTATGCAAGGCTTACCCCTTACAAATTAATTGTTAGTGTATTTGGGACATTTTGGGGCAGAATCATAAGCTGACCTAATTTGCATAATTATGCAAGGCTAACCCCTTTCGAATAAATTTTCGGTGGGTTTGAGACATTTCGGGGCGAAATCCTGTTTTGACCTAATTTGCAAAATTATGCAAGGCTTACCCCTTACAAAATAATTGTGGGTGTATTTGAGACATTTTGGGGCAAAATCATATGTTGACCTAATTTGCATAATTATGCAATTAATTTTAGGTGGGTTTGAGACTTTTTGGGGCGAAATCTTATTTTGACCTAATTTGCATAATTATGCAAGGCTTACCCCTTACAAATTATTAGTGGGTGTATTTGAGACATTTTTGGGAAAAATGCTATTTTGACCTAATTTGCATAATTATGCAAGGCTTACCCCATACAAATTATTAGTGGGTGTATTTGAGACATTTTTGGGAATAATTATATTTTGACCTAATTTGCATAATTATGCAAATTATTAGTGGGTGTATTTGAGACATTTTTGGGAAAAATCCTATTTTGACCTAATTTGCATAATTATGCAAGGCTTACCCCTTACAAATTAATTGTGGGTGTATTTGAGACATTTTTGGGAAAAATCATATGTTGACCTAATTTGCATAATTATGCAAGGCTAACCCCTTACAAAATAATTGTGGTTGTATTTGAGACTTTTGGGGGCGAAATCTTATATTGACCTAATTTGCATAATTATGCAAGGCTTACCCCTTACAAATTATTAGTGGGTGTATTTGAGATATTTTTGGGAAAAATCTTATTTTGACCTAATTTGCATAATTATGCAAGGCTTACCCTTACAAATTAATTGTTGGTGTATTTGAGACGTTTTAGGGCAAAATCATAAGCTGACCTAATTTGCAAAATTTTAAATAATAAATTTGAGTGTATTATTTTAAGACTTTTGGGGGAAAATATTATATTTTGAGCTAATTTGCATACAAATGCAAGGCTAACCCCTTTGAATTAATTTTAGGTGGGCTTGAGACATTTTAGGGCGAAATCCTTTTTTGACCTAATTTGCATAATTATGCAAGGCTGACCCTTACAAATTATTAGTGGATGTATTTGAGACATTTTTGGGGAAAATCCTAATTTGACCTAATTTTCAGAAAACTAACCCACAAGGCTAACCCACTGCAAATTAATTTGAGGTGGATTTAAGAGATTTTTTGTTTAAAGCTGACCACTTACAAATTAATTGTGGGTGTATTTGAGACATTTGGGAGCAAATCATAGGCTTACTTAATTTGCATAATTATGCAAGCTAATCCCTTTCGAATTAATTGTAGGTGGGTTTGAGACGTTTTAGTGCAAAATCATATTTTGACCTAATTTGCATAAAATTCCAAGGCTAACCCACTACAAATTAATTTGAGGTGGATTTAAGACATTTAATTTGTTTTTATATATTTGAGCTAATTTGCATCAAAAGGCAAGGCTAAATCTTGAACATTTTAAGAATTTGAATTCTAATTGATGTTTACCGAGCCTCATAAAGTCTTTTGCAAGGTTACCCCTGAAAACAACAAAAATCAAAAGTCACATTTTTGCCAAAATACATTTTTAAGCGATTTTTTTGTAAAATAAATTATCATATTTTAGCAAATTACACATGCCGTATTTTTTCTTCTTGGAGTTCGGGAACTCTGTTTATTTCACTTCATTTTATGTGTTATAAAGGATACAAAGAAAAAACATTTGAAAATCATGTTTTGGCCCCCAAACAAATTTTAAATAGTTTTTATTTTGACCAAAACATGATTTTTGTTTATCTTGATGGACAAAGTGGACATCAAAAGAATTATATCCAGACGAATTTGCAGAGTGTTGGGAGAACATTTTTGTTTAGCCGAAATAAATTAATTTAAGGAAACAAGTAATTAGTCGGCAAACACTTTACACATTCTAGATGCAGTCGGAGCGTCGATCAATACTCAATAATTGTTGGCATGCCCCCATTGACGAGGTTAAAGGGATCGTATACGTTTGGTAATCGGAACCCACTGTTTGTTTCAATCCTATATAGTTATAGATATATACCATAAAACTAACCTGTACAAATTTCATTTCAAGAGGTGGTAGCGATTTTGAGATATTGCCGAAAATCTGGAGCGGTTATGTCCACGCAGGAAGAATAATCTGCATTGGAATACACAGTCTGAGAAACGTTACTGCAGTAACGCTTCTCAGATTCAAATTTTTGGCGATAAAAAGTGATATCTTTGACATAACCGCAGTACTTCGAAGTGAACAGTTTCCAAAAATGCATCATACTATCTAAAGCTGCTGTATTCCTTATCAAGTAAGTTTTTATTGCCATTAATTTTTGGAGTAATTACCAAACGTATACGATCTCTTTAACTGCGTATTGCAAAAACAATGCGGACTAACTAAACAGAAATAGACATTTGAGGCATCTTTGAAAAATAGTTAAATAACCGGCCAGCGATTGTTGCAAATCGATACAAAATTCCTTCAACTTTTCTTATAGAATCACAGCACAAAAGGTGCAATGATTTCACAGGATGCTTCAAAGGTTTTACTCACTTACATAAAGTTCGGTATTTCATAATAAGCCAGTAATTTAGTTTGTTGATGTTTTCAAATGGCGTATACTATACACCATAGAAACAGATTGGCTGAAATATCCAACTGATCGGTAGATATGTGTCCAACCCGAAATTGGTAAATTTTACCCAAAATAATGGTCGAAATAACCGACGATATTGGTCAGTTTTACAAAAATATTGGTCAAAATAACCAATATTGAGGTTAAAACTTACCAATATATTGGTTCGACACATATCTGTACCAATCAATTTGTTATTTTCAACAATTTATTTTTGTAAGGTGTACCTTTAATGAAAAACAAATTATGTTCGTTTAGTCACGGTGGCGCGAAGCCTATTTTGTTACACGGCTGTCTTTGTTCTAACTGAAAGTAAACAGGGCGGACGGAACTAACACTGTCAATGTTTATTGTCGTCATCTGTTTTAGTTCAGTCAAACCATTATTAATACGTCGATCGTGGCATTTGTGAGCACTATTCTTAAAATTAAACCTTCTTCCTAAACAAATTAGCAATGAAATCTGCACAGAAAATAATTCATTTGTATTTTTTTCTGGAAAATATTAAATAAAGATATTCTAAGGCTATTGCACATAGTTTAATTGAGACCATTTTGTGACCAGCTCCACAAAACAAAAGGTTTTACCCTCGCAGACGATGCGCAGACGATGCGCAGACGATGCGCAGACGATGCGCAGACGATGCGCAGACGATGCGCAGACGATGCGCAGACGATGCGCAGACGATGCGCAGACGATGCGCAGACGATGCGCAGACGATGCGCAGACGATGCGCAGACGATCTGCAGACGATCTGCCGACGATCTGCAGACGATCTGCAGACGATCTGCAGACGATCTGCAGACGATCTGCAGACGATCTGCAGACGATCTGCAGACGATCTGCAGACGATCTGCAGACGATCTGCAGACGATCTGCAGACGATCTGCAGACGATCTGCAGACGATCTGCAGACGATTCATAAATTAGAAACTCGTCTCTGTTCGCGTTTGATCTCCCCAGAACCTTTGGAATTCCAAAAGTTATTGCGCGATCAAACGCGAACAGAGACGAATACATAATTAATAAAAATTGTCTGCAGATGTCCGGGCATCGGCTATGTGGAAACGTAGCTTTAATATTACACAAACAAAATCGTTAAGCTATAAATATATGATTCATAGTTTTAACACTGACAATCAGACTTACCTTACATACGTACCGTGGACATTCCTTTGTCCTCGTGTAGTTAAAAAACGTTTACTAAATACTCATTTGTCTCGCTTCCCCAAAACAAATTTAACCTCAAATTTCGATTATGGGCCTCTCAGCTGTTCCTCTTAACTCTTCTATATATATAACCCTAACCCGTTTTTCCTCTAAAGCTCTTTTTCAGAGACGGCAAAACGGACTGTGGACCTGTCCAAGTCCACAAGCCGTAACCTCTTCCCGCATCCCGTGGACTTAAATTGTTCGGAGGTCCACAGTGCGTATGTAAGACTGACTCACCATATTGCACTAACATATAACAGTTACATAGTAAGTGCCCTGAGTGTGTGCGTGTGTGCACATTAAATCACATTTCTTAAACATTTATATACAAACTTATATACAGTGTTTATGCTACACATCAGTATTTATTTATACAATCATAAAATCACTTTAAAAGTTATCGAAATAATGCTCACCAATCTAAAGAAAATGTAGTGCTTTCAGTAATACGAATTGTAAAAAAAGTTTCCTTTCTGATTAGCATTTCCTAGCTTTTTAAAAACATTTAAATTTGAATTTGAATTCACCAACTCAATCAACCTCTGCGACGGAACCCTCAAACCTCGAAAGTCACTGGAAACTATCCAGTGTAGAAGTTCTTGTTGTATTTTACAAGGCACTTGTGTACCCTAACCCGTTTTTTTCTTCAACCTTGTTCTTGTCGAAGAAAAAGACAAACGTTAACGATAGTCGATTTCAAACCACAGATCTTTCAATCCATAGCTCTCCTCTCTACCAACTATGCTATTGGCGAGTTGGTTGAGAAAGCCGTTCATTGTAGTTCTTTAGTGTATTATGATTTGCCATTGCTCTTTCTCATGATTATACATTAACGCACCACCCAGCTCCTGACAAAAAATATATCGCGAACTCCTACACCGGTTAGTATCAAGCGTGTTCCTCAATCCTCGGCAGGTAGGTCACAGGTCACGGTGCCCGGAAGTTCTTCCGCCGGGTCGCCCGGGCTGGTAGCCAGGCACAGGTCAGGCAAGTCATAGTCAAACTTATCTTTCCCTATGAGCCAGTAGGTCGTCATTGGTGCCTTGCCCTGTTTATGCAAAGGGCACATTTCAACGTGAATAAATAAAATCGAATCCATGTACACAACAAAACAGCTCCCTTTAAAAACCTATTAGGAAAGCTAGCGTTATAGTCAAGCCCGTTGTATCCATTCCAACTAGAGTCAATATGTCAATCGTCAGCTCAGTCACAATAAAGGTAGGGTACACCATTGGTAATTGCTTGAATTATCAGGAATGGGTGGATGTATAAAGGTAGAATACACCATTGGTAATTGCTTGAATTGTCAGGAAAGGGTGGATTCAAAGGTAGGATACACCATTGGTAATTGCTTGAATTATCAGGAATGGGTGGATATAAAGGTAGGGTACACCATTGATAATTCCTCGAATTATCAAAAATGGGTGGATTCAAAGGTAGGATACACCATTGGTAATTACTTAAATTATCAAAAATGCTTGAATTATCAAAAATGCTTGAATTATCAAAAATGGGTGGATTCAAAGGTAGGATACACCATTGGTAATTTAAACAAATCTACATGAACGCTTGTTAAACAGAGTCAAACAGCTAAAAATTAGAAGGTGTACGGAGCCCTCTTTTAAAAAATTGGACTGCGTAAAGTTTTAACCAAATTAACGTTCTCCGCGCCGGTATACTTTACGGGGAACTACATTTTCATGAACACAAATTTGCGACATTTCATTTCCACTTCCAATCGCCCAAATAAACTTGTGTACGCAGTAACCGCTATAACTATGTCCATCGCTTGCTGATATGCTCAAGTCAAATCCTATATGCGTGCCATGCGGCAGTTGGAATGCCAACATTAATACTATCGCAAAGCCCCTAAATGGCGCCCTCCAGCGATAGATACACACCTTAACGCTGATCTCTCCCCGTAGTTCCGTCTCGAATCCGCCGATCTGATTGAGGACGTCACACGTGGTCGTGCTGATGTGAATGCGCAAAGCTGGGAACAGATTAAAGGAGACAGTATACCATTTGCAACAATCCACAAAGCAACCAATCAAATTATTGTTCAAAAGCTTACTTGATTTAACCAGTTCGCGCCGGATGACGTATATAAACGCAAAGTTTCCACCAGATTCAAAACGGATGACGCATAAACACGCCTCGGGCAAGGCCGGAAATGTCTGTCAGCAGCGAGCAAGGCCGGAAATGTATGGGTGTGCTTCCCGGTACCATCGGCCTGAACCCGCTTCGTTAAAAATAATCCCGCGCGTGTCGGCTCGTTGATGTTATAATGATCCCGGCGCGAACTAGTTAAAGATGTGTTATACCACTTATACGACTATAAACTCCCTGTGAAAATATCCCTTCTGGCCTACTGTCATTTTGAAGACGACAATGAAGTCCAAAGATGCGTCTAAAAGAACAGCTTCTATTAGTAGTTGCTTTAAAATCATAATTTTTGTTAATATTATTTTGTTGGAATATACAATATATTTACATAGCTAAAAGTATATTTTGACATACCCAAATATAAAGACAAAAATCTAACAATCGGATTTCTTAATAATTACCTAGTCCGTTCGACTCCATGCGAGATGCAGTGTTGACGGTGTCCCCGAAGAGACAAAACCGAGGCATCTTTTGACCAACGACGCCGGCTACTACGGGTCCTGTAGGTTAAAACGAATACAACGTTTAAACTTAAACCCGCTACCACGCTGTAACTTACCGCAACGAAAGTTACCAACATTGTAGGATATGTGACCAAAATCAGAAATGAGATTTCCTTTAAATTACCCTACCAATAACTAATGTTGATGTTTGCAAATAAATGGTACTGGTATTGTTCAATTCGAAAAGTAATTCAAGTAATTTAAAGTTTTATGTTCATGATTTCATGACGTCCCCCGCTTTTGTTGCAACGAACTTTTTGTTGCAACGAAATGTTTAGGGAATTGCCCCGAGGCATTCTCACCCGTGTGTATGCCGGTTCGCAGCTGGAGCTGTTGGCTTGGCCGGTGCCTGATCTTGAAGGATTTCACGGAGCTGAGGAGATTCAGGGCCAGGCTGCATATCTCGGCCGCGTGGCGGTTGCCGTTGCGCTCGGGTACGCCAGACGCAACCATGTAGGCGTCGCCTATCGTCTCCACCTGCAGACGGCAGCAAAGGTGACATTTATCATTTCGTGTAGTTTGAAAAATCAGGATGATTCAAAATATTCTGTAAGAGATTCGCGTTTCATTTCCAACATCTTTTCAAAAATACATCGATGTCGGTCTACCGGGGATGGCGACGTCAGTCTACCGGGGATGGCGACGTCAGTCTACCGGGGATGGCGACGTCAGTCTACCGGGGATGGCGACGTCACTCTACCGGGGATGGCGACGTCACTCTACCGGGGATGGCGACGTCACTCTACCGGGGATGGCGACGTCACTCTACCGGGGATGGCGACGTCACTCTACCGGGGATGGCGACGTCACTCTACCGGGGATGGCGACGTCACTCTACCGGGGATGGCGACGTCACTCTACCGGGGATGGCGACGTCACTCTACCGGGGATGGCGACGTCACTCTACCGGGGATGGCGACGTCACTCTACCGGGGGTGGCGACGTCACTCTACCGGGGGTGGCGACGTCACTCTACCGGGGGTGGCGACGTCACTCTACCGGGGGTGGCGACGTCACTCTACCGGGGTTGGCGACGTCACTCTACCGGGGGTGGCGACGTCGCTCTACCGGGGATGGCGACGTCGCTCTACCGGGGATGGCGACGTCGCTCTACCGGGGATGGCGACGTCACTCTACCGGGGATGGCGACGTCACTCTACCGGGGATGGCGACGTCACTCTACCGGGGATGGCGACGTCACTCTACCGGGGATGGCGACGTCACTCTACCGGGGATGGCGACGTCACTCTACCGGGGGTGGCGACGTCACTCTACCGGGGGTGGCGACGTCACTCTACCGGGGGTGGCGACGTCACTCTACCGGGGGTGGCGACGTCACTCTACCGGGGTTGGCGACGTCACTCTACCGGGGGTGGCGACGTCACTCTACCGGGGATGGCGACGTCGCTCTACCGGGGATGGCGACGTCGCTCTACCGGGGATGGCGACGTCGCTCTACCGGGGATGGCGACGTCGCTCTACCGGGGATGGCGACGTCGCTCTACCGGGGATGGCGACATCGCTCTACCGGGGATGGCGACGTCACTGTACCGGGGATGGCGACGTCACTGTACCGGGGATGGCGACGTCACTGTACCGGGGATGGCGACGTCACTGTACCGGGGATGGCGACGTCACTGTACCGGGGATGGCGACGTCACTGTACCGGGGATGGCGACGTCACTCTACCGGGGATGGCGACGTCACTCTACTGGGGATCGACGTCACTCTACTGGGGATCAACGTCACCGTACTAGTGATCGACGTCACTCTACTGGGGATCGACGTCACTCTACTGGGGATCGACGTCACTCTACTGGGGATCGACTTCACTCTACTGGGGATCGACTTCACTCTACTGGGGATCGACTTCACTCTACTGGGGATCGATGTCACTCTACTGGGGATCGGTGTCACTAGTTTATTGCTTCAGTAGGATATACTATTGGTAATTGCATGAATTATCATAAATGGGCGGATTTGGGGGTTGTATTTTATAGTAAGCATCGTTTAACTGACCTGTCCGAAATTTTACAATCATGGATGCCGAGTAATAAAGCAAGAAAAACGGCGTTCGTTTTCAACCGGCGTCGGGAAGTAATTCTTATGTTGTTCTTGTTTTTTCCCCGCGTTCGCAAGATTACAAAACAATTACAGGATATCTCGCACAATCCTTTTGCTGGATGCCTACAATCATTATTTACTTTCAAATAAGTAAGACATTTCCTAATAATTCGGTAGTAAAATATTTTGATATCTGCAAATGGTGTATCCTACCTTGAATACTTTTAAGGTTACCTCATTAAGCGCAACAGCAATAACATTTTTTAATTCTGGCTTGTTTTTAAGATTGATTTCTCTTCGCACTTACCTTATAAATGTCGTAGTTATCAATTGTGTCATCGAAGAGAGTGTACAGGTCATTTAAAAGTTCCACAACCTATCAATAAAAAAAAACTTGTTACCAATGTGAATGTGATCGAACTACACGTTTACATTCAATGCATTGATGTCAAAACATCTTTAGACCAGGAACCAATTTCATGGAGCTGCTAAGCACAGACATTTGATTAGCACCAAAAAGTCTTGCTCAGTAAAAGCAGGTTACCAGCAAAAACTCCATGTGCTTTTCATGCTACACAAAAACCAGCTGAATACTAGTCACAAACAATGTACATCACCTGAAAAATTAGTTCGTAACCCTGTTTTTGCTAAGGTAAACATTTTCATGCTAAGCAAATGCTTGTGCTTAGCAGCTTCATGAAATTGGCCCCTGGTTCGTATGTTTGTACACAAAACGGAAAGGAATTAAATAGGAAGAGGTTTATAATATGGCCGAAACATAATTACTACCTTTCGGAATATTATTATGGATCTGGGGCCAATTTCACGGACCTGCTAGGCACAACCATTTGCTAAGCACAAACAAGTCTTGCTCAGGAAAACAGGTTACCATCTATAGCATTCCATGTGTTTTCCATGCTAAGCAAAACAAACCAGCTGATTATCAACAACAAACAATAAACATCACGTGAAAATTTGATCTGTAACCTTGTTTTTGCCAAAGAAAAATTGTCATGCCGTGAGCAAATTGTTTTGCTTAGCAGCTCCGTGAAAGTGGCTCATGGAGACAAAGCCGAAGTTGAAGAACAAGCCAAATTTTTCAAGAAAAAAACCGACGTCACCGTCGATGGTTTTGTATTACAAATGTACCTGGAAGGGAGTGCTCTCCGATGCTAGCCGTGTGAAGCCCACGATATCGCTGAAGTACACAGTAACCTGCTCGTACTGTTCGGCCGTCACCACGTCGCCGCGTTTCAGCTGAGCTGCTACCGACCTTAAAACACACACCAAAACCAACACCAGCATTACGAGCAGGAAGAATCCTCTGACAGTTGTTTAATAGAGCCTAGTTTGGAACTTTCGACTGCCAGCCACTCCCGGCAAAAAATGCCTGAGGCACTGTCCTCTCAAAGTGGCTGCTACGTCTATAAAGTCTTAAAGGGATCGTATACGTTTGGTAATTGGAACCCATTGTTTGTTTCAATCCTATATAGTTATAGATATATACCATAAAAATAACCTGTAAAAACTCCATCAAAAGGTGGTAACGATTTTGTGATATTGCTAAAAATCTGGAGCGGTTATGTCCACGCCGGAAGAATAATCTGCATTGGAATACACAGTCTGAGAAACGTCACTGCAGTAACGCTTCTCAGATTCAAATTTGTTGGGATAAAAAGTGATATCTTTGTCCATAACCACAGTACTTCGAAGTGAAAAGTTTCTAAAAATGAATTATATTATCCGAAGCTGCTGTACTTCTTACCCAGTAAGTTTTTAATGCCATTAATTTTTGGAGTAATTACCAAACGTATACGATCCCTTTAAGCGGTAGTAATAATCAATTTAGCACAGCCTTTAGGCCAATCTAGTCCGAGTATGAGACGTTCCCTACGGAATAACGTCTGTTATTAATTAGACATGTTAATTTTATGCGGCTCTGTTTGCCAGCCAATCAGAGTCGACTGAAGTCGTTTCTAGCCGAAATGTGGACAAAGCTGCTGATTGGCCAATTTGGCTGCTGTGTTTTGTATAAGCGTAACGACGGGTAACGGGAGACGCGATATCGGGGTCACGGTATCGAAGTCAAGACGCAGTCTTGTTTTGAAGAGTATATCACCAAATCTGCTAGCAGAATCGTAGACGTTCGTCCAACGGGATATTCCATATGGAATAAGACCGAACAGGGTACAGGGTTTATTTGTGCAAGGCAATTATACCAGAAACGTCACGGGCGATTGTTCTAGACAACTGTGTGTACAAAGGTTCGGCCATTACTGGGGGCCACTGTGGTTGTGCAGAGACTATAGGTACCTTTACGAATCCCTGCCTTCGTCTTCGATTTTGGCTTAAGGCGATTTTAGATTCCCAACTGCGATATCTCAAGCCACATTCTGATGCCTGTTAAGCTTCAGAAACGTTCACTCAATTAATATGAACGTAACAGTTAAACTATTTTCATTTGCCTCTATTCCTGTTTTCTTCTCAGTGATTTGGAATTCGGAAGCGAAGCCGAAGCCGAAGCCGAAGACGATCGAAGCAAAGGTTTTGAAAAGGCTCTATGCATACCTCGGAAGCATCTGATGCAGTAGCTGGTCCGTCTTCTTCTTCTCTTCTTCCAGTTGCTGCGTTCGCTCGTTCACCAGCTCCTCCAAGTGATCCGCGTATTTCTCCATCATCCCAATCATGTTGTCTACGAGATTCTGCGCCCTGTGTGGCAATAAACAAAAAATGGCAACCAACAATCCTTAAAGTTATGTATAAGCTCCGGGTAAAGCTTTTGCAGCTCTCAAAGTTTTGGAGATATTCTGGCTTCATTTTCTTCGGTGATGTACCGCTGAGCAACAAAGAAGAATAATTGGGAAAAGCAATTCAATGCCTGAGATCAACGATTTACCAATCGGATGACGAAGATATATTCAGGTGTTGTTTAAAGGTAGGATACACCATTGGTAATTGTTTGAATTTTCATTAATGCGTAGATTTTTTTAAAAAAAAATTTTGGGAGGGTTGTATTTCATAGTAAATACCGTTTAACTGTGACCTGTCCGAAGTTTTACAATCATGGATGCCGAGAAAAGCAGGAAAAACAGCGTTTGTTTTCAACCGGCGTCGAGCAGTTATTACTATGTTATTTTAGTTTTTTTGCGATTGCGATTTTTTTTTATAAAATTCTATTTATCAGAATAATTACAAGATATCTAGCGCAATCATTTTGCTGGATGCCTAGAATCATTATTTACAATCACGGATGCCAATATAAAAAGCAAGACAAACGGTCGTTCGTTTTCAACCGGCGTCGGGCAGTTATTCTTGTTGTTCTTGGCGATTTTTTTTTATTTGTTCGGAAGAATTACAGGATATCTAGCGCAATCATTCTGCTGGATGCTTAGAATCATTATTTACTTAAAACATACGTAAAATATTTCTTAATAATTCGGTAGTAAACATTTTTTGATATCTGCAAGTGGTGTATCCTATATAAAGACGATTATTGGTGAGCTCTGTACTTACTTGCCGCCCGAGAGTTTCTGGATGGAGGCTTTGGTTCTGGAGATGCTGGGTCTGTCTGCCGGCTTCTCGGCCCAACATGACTCCATCAAGACCATCATCGCCGGAGGGCAGGCATCGCGGGGCACCGCGGGGCGGAAGACCGGCCGCGCACCCATCTTGACCGCCGTCACAATTTCTGAGGTATACGGAGCGGGTTTGTCGGTAAAATAAACTTACTGTGATCTAGTCATCGCATTATTATTCCAACCCAGTTACAATTTATCTAAAGTTACCACAGCTTGTCACAAGTCCGTCATAAGCCAGTCACGAGTCACATTGTAAGTCCGATCTCAAGCCAAGCGGTATTCACATTGTAACAGATCAAATCTTGTAGATGCACGTTTTCGTCATAGCTCATTCCAGATACGAACTCAATGACCAATAATGGCAGCACTGGGCCACGGTACACAAATCGTATCTTTGCTTGTTTGTTTCAAAATTTATGTTAATAAGAGCCGATAACTAGAGCGTTAACGAGCATTAACTCCAGACACTGGCGCATGGGTAACTGGTTACAGGGTCTTCCAAGTTATACCCGAGGACGCTGTGATACTCTGTATAGACCTGAACCCAATGTGGACAATGGAAGTCAAAAGGTCTCCACTTGGTAATTTCTACAGATTAATAGGTCTCCACAAGAAATTTCCCAAATTTTTGGTTTTACTCAAATTACAACAAAAACCAAATAGTGTTAGGATGTGGGTTAGAGTTAGTGTTTGGGTTAGGGTATTACTGGGTCGAAATTTTAACCCAGAAAATTAGTTTTAGTTGAAATAGGAAAATTTTGAAAAACGTGCTCGAGTCAAGTTTATCCATGAGAACAAAGATATGTCTTCATAGGGATACAAATTTGTAGATGGGTGGTTAACAGTGTGCGACGGTAAAAGAGTTTGAACCCTGACGGTAACATGGTACCGGTTTGTGTTCTTGGGCAAGACACTTTTACTACAATAAATTGTCTCTCTCCACCCAGGAGTATACATGGGTACCTGTGAAGGCAGAGACCAAATTGCGCTGATTTCGAGCTGCTGCAGAAATGGTCTCGTTCCTGGTGAACAAAGATCCAAATTGCAGGCAAAATCAGTCGACCTTATGGCTTTGTGATCAGACATAGAGTTATATGGCGGCTTTCTACATGGCTGTGTTTTCGTATTGAACGGCAGCAATCGTCTACCAGTTCGCGACGGATGACGTATATATAAACGCAAAGTTTTCCCCAGATTTAAAACGGATGACGCATAAACACGCCACGAGCAAGGCCAGAAATGCGTGGGTGCACTATCGGCCTGAACCCGCTTCGGGTCGAGTTTCGTTAAAAATAATCCTGGTCCTCGGCTCTGTGATGTTAAAATAATCCCGGCGCGAACTGGTTAACTCTTTCTGTCTTCTAAAGTAAAAAAAAACGTGCGCGTCGATTTCGGCTGCTTTGGAAAGATCTATCATGCCAAGTCGAATTCTGACCTTTTGGTTCTAAGGTTTGCGTGCAGTACGGCCCACCCCGCATGACAATCTCCTGCAGGATGATACCGACGGCGTAAATGTCGCCCTCTGGCGTCCCATAGGGGCTTGGCGGGGGACATCTCAACAGCTCGGGTGCCGTCCACAATGAAGCTGCGGCGAAAGATCAGGGTTCGAGTAGAACATGTACAGTCGGTTGATTTTATTCTGTGCACGAAGTACGCTACAAAGCTATACTCAGTATTAATTAATTATTGTTATTTATCCTTTCTGGTAATGAAACCAAAGATCCTTCAAAAGTCGTTAGACACTTTTTTCTTTGTCCGTGCAGGCGGCGCTACCGAAATCAACCAGAGCTGACGGCAGCGGGCATGGTGGCTCAGCGCTGGTTCATTTCGGTGGCGACTTGATTTGAAGTCTACACTTGCACATTATCCAAACAAAATCGAAAAAAACTTGGTCCATGGTCAATTTGACCCCTCTTGGAAAATTATTCATAACTCTGTCAAACATTGTCAGATTTGTACGTTTAATGTCTCATTTTAAAGTGGAAACCAGTATCTTTGAAACCATATCTATATTATCGATGTTAGTTAAATACATTATGCGCGTGGAGAAAAGTGGTATTCCGTTATATGTTGTTGCATTTGTTATACACCCTGTATTCTGTTGCATTGTTTTGTATACACCTTGTATAATAGTTACCATTGCTCTTTCTCATGAATATACATTCACGCACCACCCAGCTCCTGAAAAAAATATATATCGCGAACCGCTACACTGGTCATCATTAGGTGTCTAACTCTTCCTAAATACGTTTGCCATTGCCACCAGCCGCCAAAAGTCATTATACCACCTATAGCGCATTGATTGGTTCATACCTTTGTACATGTCAAGCTCTGTGCCCTCGTAGATGTCATTCTGGCCGCTCTTGAACAGTGCCAGCCCGTAGTCTGTCAGCTTGCAGGTCCATCGCCTGTCGATCAACACGTTGGAAGATTTGAGACTGCCGTGCGACCTCAGCGCTGTGCTGAACAAGTACTGGACACCCTTCAAACGGTTTGAGTTTTCATCATCAATAACCAGTCACTATGACTTTCACAATGATCTTGACCAAGATGTCAATGTATTAGTTTGCTTGGCACCGTATTAATCTGAATTAAAGTTCTGCAATAAAGTTCTGAAATAATAGTCATGCGTGAATTTTGTCTCTTTTGTGTTTTTCTCCCTACCATGTTGTGCAACATGCTAAGTTGTATGTCCCCTTTATATGTTTGGTTCATGTACACATTCATGTTGTCTTTGAAGAAGATCTTGTTGAGATCTAAATATTAGGCCTTCTTAACTTATTTGGTTTGTATATGTGACCTGCTCCCACAAAATCCGAGTAAAGTTGACATTTTGATATTGTGAGATATTGGTATTTCCAGATTCCTATAATTCTTAGCTTTAAAATCATAAATAATTTATTAGGTATGGTATTTATAAAACATCTACTATTAAGCAAAACCAGCGGCGATTACACACATCACAATTAAGAATAGTTAAGAATTTATTTTGCTACATTTTACTTCTTGGGTACGCTCAGTAAAATCCAATTTAGATTTGTTCTGCCAATTTTTTGCAAAAAATACTTGGTAGTTAATTCGAAAGAAAACATATGTTGGAATTGTATCATGCCAAAACCCCCCCACTGTCAAATCGGCTATTTTCAAACATAACTCAATATAGCATAGCGCTACTTTACGCCGTTTTCGTGGGAAAAGGTCAAACTTATTCAGGTCATTCCAGCTAGTAAGCAGTTTGCAGCAGTTTTATCTTATTCTTATATATGTATTATAAGAATAAAACGTTCTGAAAACGTTTTGGGAACGTTCCTAAAACGCTATGTGTTTAGCTGGGTAGGGATTAATGGGGACCAATCACCGTACGGCAATTTACAGCATTTCAAAAAAATGAAGACCTTTGTAAACGGTACACACACAAAAAGGAAAACTGGGTCCCCGATTCACGTTAAATACACACATACCTTACATATATCCATAGCGAAGGATAGTTTAAAATTATCGTCCAATTTTATATCATCATTCTCCAACACATCCTGCAATTGAATCATTTTCAGAATGTTTAAACAACTAAATTTCCGCATTTAGACTACAAAGATTTGCATATTAAAGTCGTACGTAACATGTCTCAACGCCTATAAAGCTGGTAGGATACACCATTGCAATTGCTTGAATTATCATGAATGAGTGGATTTGGGGTGCTGTATTTTATAGTAAATATCATTTAACTGAACTGTCCGAAGTTTTACAATCATGGATGCTGAGAAAAGCAAGAAAAACGGCGTTCGTTTTCAACCGGCGTCGGGCAGTGGTTCTTATGTTGTTAGTAGTTTTTTTAGTAGTATTTTGCGATCGCCGTCCGGCGATCGTGATTTGTTTATAATAAACAATTTCGGAACAATTATAAAATATCTAGTGCAGTCATTTTGCTGGATGCCTACAATTGTTATTTACTTTTAAACATTTAAGATATTTCTTAATAACTCGGTAGTAAATTGTTTCGATATCTGCAAATGGTGTATCCTACCTTCAACTTTAAATTAATGTTTATTTGCTCTTTTCCATTATAGTTATATACCCAGCACGATTTAAGGCAAAGCGGACCTCCACCCGTTTTGTCCCGATATCCTACATACACACCCCAGTGTATCGTTGTCTAACACATCCTCTACATATCTGAAAAGAATTCCATAAATTCCGGGAACACAATGACCAACAATACAGAGTTGAGTGCCTTTATGAAATATTTACTTCGTCTGTTTGTTTTTGTCTTTTACCTGTAAGCTGCCTTTGTTAGTGTACTCCATCAAGATGCAGATGTTTGGATGATCGATACACGCTCCGATGAATGGGTTAATGTTATCGTGCTTCAGATTCCTCACCTGTCGTAAAAATGCACGTTATTGAGCCCCGTATGCGGGTTGGAATGTGTTAAACTTTTGCGAACAAAATGCTATAGACCATGTGCCCTCTGTTTACATCTATATTCTGACGTGCCCGGCGATATGCGCACACATCATGTTTAGCATAAAATTTGGTTGAGGAGTGACGCAGCAGGTCAGACCACCTTTGAATTATGTGACCTCTGATGTCGCCTTTAAACCAAATTTATGTTAAACACGATGCGTGCGCATACCGCCGGGCACATTTGAATATAGATGTAAACAGAGGGCACATGGTCTATACAAAACTAGCATTAATAGCATCTTGTTTTATACTATTAGGCCACACACAAGCTTCGTTGTGTTTCGTTTTTACCTAAAAAGACAGAGGTTTGGTAGGTAAACAGAATAGGATATATTATAGAGTCTGTTTTGTACGTCTTAACAGTATTTAATTGTTGAAATATAGATAAAAATGATAACATAATATCCCTACCTCTGAATTATACCAGAGTTGTAATGACTCGAGTCAATGACTCGACTAGACTTGACTCGGACTTGAGTCACATTTTTGGCGACTCAACTCGACTCGAGTCACTGCAGGCAAATGACTCGAGTCGAGTCGAGTCGAGTCGAGTCGAGTCGAGTCGAGTCGAGTCGAGTCGAGTCGAGTCGAGTCGAGTCGAGTCGAGTCGAGTCGAGTCGAGTCGAGTCGAGTCGAGTCGAGTCGAGTCGAGGCTAATAAGACTCGAGTCTCCAAAATAAGAACCCACAAAATAACGGCAATTACTTAATACGTCAGTGCCGGTTTATGTTTGTGTCACCTTCATGTTAGCGAATAATTATGTACACAATTACATACCAGTACATACATGGTAAACATAAACCACGGCCGTCTGTTTTCCTTCCTCCATGATACAACAAACATACACGGTGTCGTGGACTTCCACCTTGTGTTTCTGTAACGCGTTTATATATTACAGTATTCAACTATTTGTGACTCGAATCGACTCGACTCTACCTTCTTGACCTACTGACTCAACTCGAGTCACTTCTTAAAAATTGACTCGACTCGGCTCAAGTCGCAAAAAATCTGATCTATACTTACCGTTGCGATTTCAATGAGTTGCTCTCTGCTCGTTGTTATGCATTTCTTTCTTACACTCTTAATGGCGACTACGTAGCCCTTCGATAAAAGTTAAAATCGAGACATCAATTGGTTAACCGTATCAAACATAACACATAACGTTTTAGGAACGTTCCCAGAACGTTTTAACGTTCCCAGAACGTTATGGGAACGTTCAAAAAACGTTATGTGCTAGATGAGATGATCGCCAAAAAGGTTCCTGTTTCCTGCATTCCGTGATGACCACTTATAAAGAAGTTGAATATCTTGTGCTGAATAAAGATGCGACATTGACAAAGGCAGTTATCGACAAGAAATTGAATATTTATGAGGTGTAGTAAAACAAATACAGCACGATTTATTTCCAGAAAATAGTGGGAATTACTGATCACTCGGTGTAGGTCAGCTCGACTCTACCTCTCTCTGCTTCGCGTCGGGCGGCAGTCGAGCTGACCTACAACTTGGGACCAGTAATTTCCACCGTACTTCCCCTTAAAGGGATCGTATACGTTTGGTAATTTCTCCAAAAATGTATGGCAATACAAACTTACTTGGTAAGAAGTACAGCAGCTTTGGATAGTATAATGCATTTTTAGAAACTTTTCACTTCGAAGTACTGCGGTTATGGAAAAAGATATCACTTATCCTCCAAAATTTGAATCTGAGAAGCGTTACTGCAGTGACGTTTCTCAGATTGTGTATTTCAATGCAGATTATTTTTCCTGCGTGGACATAACCGCTCCAGATTGTCGGCAATATCTCAAAATCGCTACCACCTTTTGAAATGAAATTTGTACAGGTTAGTTTTATGGTATTATGTATAAATATATAGGATTGAAACAAACAGTGGGTTCCAATTACCAAACGTATAAGATCCCCTTAAACCATGCTGTATTTGTATAATACCTGATACATTGCAAACTCGCAGAATCGCTGTATGTCAGTTTGGTTGGATGCCGATGTGCTCCGTCCCCCGAAATGGTTGCTCCCAACGGACAGCCGTCCATTTGACTGGGACTGGATTAACAAAAAATGTGCGAAACAAGAATTACGAGTTTGTGTTTAGTTTGACATGGTTAATTATTAAACCTCAAAGGGCCTTAGTAATAGTACGGAAGCTTTAAGTGGCCACCCGCGTTTCCGCGTTTCTGAGATAATTTATCCCGGAAAGACGGAATACTGAGATAAAAATATGTCTGTCTGTGATATTGTATCTAGGAAAAACGTCTTTTCTTGTTATCGTATTTTAGAAGAACGTCTTTCCATGATAATCGTATCTCAAAAACGTCTTTCCCCGATATCAAATCACAGAAAGACGTCTTTCCGAGATACGATATCACGGAAAGACATATTTTTTTCTCAGTATTTCGTCTTTCCGAGATAAATTATCTCAGAAAAGGCCGGTTCATACTTCACGCGAAAGCGATTGCGATACGAATTTGACGTCACAAAGCGTTCGCTGCGAACATTCGCCCAAGTTGAAATGTGTTCAACTTTTGCGATTTCGCATCGCGAAAACTCCCCCGGACGTCACAAATTCGCGTTCGCGTTTGCTTTAGCGCCGAGTATGAACCGGCCTAAACGCGGAAACGCGGATGGCCACTTCATGCTTCCGTACCTTGGCAATAAACTTGGGAATCGTGCCACTTTTCTCTCTTCAATGTCTGAACTAATTTCATTTCAAAAGAGCACTTCTTCCAACGTATACAATTTTTCAGGGTTCTCCAGAAACCTGCTCGCTTTAAAAAGGTAGGATACATTTGTAATTGGCAATTGCTTGAATTATCATGAATTGGTAGATTTAGAGGGGGGGGGGGGGGCGTGTATTGTTTACCTGAGCTTTCCGCAGAAAAGCAGAAATGAGTGAAATTGAGGTTTTCCAGAGTTAAAACTACTTCAAAAAGAGTAAATATTCACTCTTGTGAGGGGCAATGTGAAAGGCTGTCTCTGACCAAGTCTGATGTTCTTGGTCCCGGCGTTTTTGTTGCAAACCTCACGAACACACGCACTTCTTTTTTATCAAATCGCCCATCACAAGGTCAAAGGCCACTCGAGGCGTGGGCTACTAAAGGAAAGTGTGGAATAACCGGCCCGCACTGAAATAGGACAAGACAACATGGTCCTATATTTATTTAAAAAAATGCTAACTTAGCAGCCAACGAGGCCTTAGCAGCCCGCTAAATCCGTAGTTTGCTGCTCCGTGGGCCTGGTTAATAACAGATTCATACATAACGTTAATAGTCGCCAAACCTAATAATAACTGCATTCTACTCAACCGATAAACCGAATTCCACTATTATAGCCAAAAGGCTGGGCTAGAGAATACAATGCTTCACAACACTTACCTCTCCGGAGTGGGTCGACAAAGATTTCTTCGTGTCGAACACCACGTCCTCGAAATTCACCCGCCACAGGCTGATCGAGTGCAACTCGGATTCCAGTTTTAGTCGCCTTACAACGGAAAGAAAAACAACCGGACATCATTAAGAGCTGGACAATTTAGCTCGATCGTTCAGCTTAAAGCTGTGGCCACATCTTACGGTCATGAACGTAGTTGAACGTAATATGATTTCTACGGCCACCTTATGCATATACCGTACTATGAGCCTAGTATATACGTAGTGTGGACTGTAGTGTGGACCGTAGTGTGGACAGTAGTATGGACCGTAGTATGGACCGTAGTGTGGACCGTAGTGTGGACCGTAGTGTGGACCATAGTAACCACGGCACTACAGTCGAAGTACGGTCAACTACGGTCTACTATGGTCAAATGAACTACGTTCAACTACGTTCATGACCGTAAGATGTGACCACCGCTTTAGACATGAAAGAAAACGATTCGGTAGAGCAACTGCGGGAAGTACGGTGTTTGCATTTTGTTTGTAAATTGTGCTTGGTTTTCATAACCAAAAAGGTTTTATGAAGTTTCCATAGATCATGGGTTAATATGTTGAAGTTATACCCATTAATACTTACCTATAAAAATATACCGTGACACAGCCAGCTATCATAGCCAAGACGACAATGCTGCAAGACACACCGGTAACTATGGCAACTGAAATTACCAGAACAAACAGAACAAAACAGGCTTCAGTTTTGGCCCCACTGGTAACATTTAATTGATACGCATTGATAACACCTTTTTATACAATAAACAATAACTTATAAAGGAAAACAGACAAAACTTACTAATCCCAGTTCGGATAAGAAAGACTTGATATATTTCTTCCACCATTTTTATTTTCGCCAAATATTGCCAGCTGGCAATCATTGGAAATTGATACAAAATTTCACTTTTCTTGAAAACAACAACACAATCACACTCCAGGTGCCGTGATTTCACAGGGTGGGGACTATAATTCACTTACGATTAGGCATGGTGTTTCCTAATAATTCGGTATAGTTTTGGTGTTTAATGTTTGCACGACCCTTAAAGGGATCGTATACGTTTGGTAATTGGAACCCACTGTTTGTTTCAATCCTATATAGTTATAGATATATACCGTAAACCTAACCTGTACAAATTTCATTTCAAAAGGTGGTAGCGATTTTGAGATATTGCCGAAAATCTGGAGTGGTTATGTCCACGCAGGAAGAATAATCTGCATTGGAAAACACAATCTGAGAAACGTCACTGCAGTAACGCTCCTCAGACTCAAATTTTGGGGGATAAAAAGTGATCTCTTTTTCCACAACCGCAGTACTTCAAAGTGAAAAGTTTCAAAAAATGCACTATACTATTCAAAGCTGTGTACTTCTTACCAAGTAAGTTTTTATTGCCATTAATT
Organism: Crossaster papposus; assembly: GCA_037893245.1. NCBI lineage: Eukaryota > Metazoa > Echinodermata > Asteroidea > Velatida > Solasteridae > Crossaster > Crossaster papposus. The sequence goes on along the minus strand of JBAIAA010000507.1, from coordinate 1,610,060 downwards.
TGTGGAGTAATTACCAAACGTATACGATCCCTTTAACGCCTTATTTTATTTTTTTGCTGTTTACAGATTATGTTTTTTTCCCAAATTGTTATGTTTTGTTTCCTTCTCTATTACCAGTATTTGTTTGACAAAATTCGTTATCCCAGCCGCACACGGGTACCCCCGTCGGGGGCGTGGTGCCGCCTCCGGGCCACGTTGGGATGAAGTCTTCGCGGAATATCAATTCCATGGTCTGATGGTCATAGTTGGCAAAATCGGTGAAAGTTCTCTCGTGCAGGTCCTGCAAAGCGTAGTCTGGGTCCCGGTCGCCGTTCTGGTCGATGGTCACATTGCCATCGACACCTATATGCGTACAAACGCGGGAAAAAAATATCGGGGTTATTGACTTCATAATAATAATAGTAATAATAATTGGGGAGGCTAAATCATTCTTACTCGCAGCTGGGGTGCTGAATTGCGAAGGACGCAGCTACAACGTGGATGAGCCGCTGGCACGATCGAAAGTGTACGATTTTTCCAGAGTTTGTAAACATGTTTGGAAACTAAACGCACGTGTAAAATTCCTAAACATCAATGTTCAATGGCTTAAATACTATCCGCCTTCATGCTAAACATGTTTACATAAAAGTGTTTATCCCCTAAACACAGTTTTAGCCGGGTATTCTTGCGATATGCCAATTTCGCAGGGATGTAGTCGAGTCCATCACAAGTCCCTGCAAGTCCTTGTAAGTCCTTGTAAGTCCATCTCAAGTTCATCTCAAGTTCATCACAAGTCCATCACAAGTCCATCACAAGTCTATCACAAGTCTATCACAAGTCCTTCAGTTCAAATTCAAATCACAAGCTATTCAAATCAGCTTTAACAAAAGAATTCCTTTGTCATTGTTCATCCAGTTACTTGTGACTGCCTTTATGAAAGGACTTGTGGCTGGCTTCACGAAAAGACATGTGAACGGACTTACAGGTTCTCGACTATAACCCTGCAATTTCGTTTTTGTGAAACGAGTTTTTTAATTTTTTTATTTAACGGTGCACCCGGGCGTATTGCTCTACTGGACTATAAAACGTTACAGATTCAGTGCCTTTCCAATCCATGCTTACAAAATGCCATTAACATTTGCCCCAGCACGGCAAGAGATCTCTATTTGTGGAAATTATATAGAGAAAAATCGATATTGCATAAAACGATTGCTATTTACTGCGGGTTACTTTATTATAGAAGCAACGTGCCGAATTGGGCTTAATTATTTCCTGCTCATTGTCCGACAGACGTCACCTTGAAATTTCCTGTTCCTCATCTTCCTGGCGACAGCTTTTCCATCATATTCGTCTCCTCCCTCTGCGATTACATCGTGCAGGGCGATAGCGTACAGCCACACCGCGTCGTACAACGGACCTGCGTGTACATCCACCTGCGGATTCAAGCACCATTCGTTAGAGCATGGGACCACTTAGGACAGAGAACGCATTTAATAATCGCATTAAAGGTAGTATACACCATTTGGAGATATCGAACAAATTTACTACCAAATTATAAAGAAAATGGTTTTGTTTTTTAAAAGCAAATAACGATTGTAGGCATTAAGCAAAATGATTGCTTTAGATATCCTGTAATTCTTACAGATAAATAATTGTATACAAACAATTCACGATCGTTTGTCACAGATAAATAATTGTATACACAAATTCACGATCGCCGGACGGCGATCGCGAAAAACAAGAACAACATAAGAACTACTGCCCGACGCCGGTTAAGAACGAATGCCGTTTTTCTTGCTTTTCTCAGCATCTATGATTGTAAAACTTCGGACAGATCAGTTAAACGATATTTACTATAAAATACAACCTCTCAAATCCCCATATTCGTGATAATTCAAGCAATTACCAATGGTGTATCCTGGATATTTGAGAAAGAAGCCCCCGACCATATATATTGGGAAAATGTTGGTGAATCTTGCGAATTTTGGTCACGGGACAGTGGCGCCTAGTTGACGCAAGATGGACCAGACATATTCAAAAGCCTTCGGTCTAGAAACAACTTGTTCAAGATACAAACCTCTTCTCCAGATCTAATGCTATTTCGGCGCAAAGCAACTAGAACCAACTACAAAAACATCCCAGTCAGACAAAACAGCTTAATACATAACAACAAAAAGCCACGTTTAGGTATAACTTAAAGCCCTGGTCACGTGCCGTTAGTGGACGTAGTTGAACGTAGCGGAGGTTAACGTAGTTGAACGTAGTCGAAGGTAGTTGATTGTACCGGCATCCGTACCATACCGTACTTGTCCGTGATGCTAACTTGGTATTAACTTGGAAGAGCCGTGATGATCGAGTTGAATTTTGGACATGTTCTAAAGAGCGGTACGTTATAGGCGAAATATGCATCCGTGTTGGTAACGTACTGGATCGAAGTCTAACGTAGTCTATCGTACTCAAGCGTAATCATACGTACCACTCCGTAATTGTCCGTGGGCGGGCCGGACTCGAACTAGCGTAGTCTAGAGTAGTTTATCTTACTTTAACGTGGTTTACCTTACTTTAACGTACTTACCCTTCGGTGGCTCCTTACCCAAACTATGCCATACCTTTACGTATTTCAACGTAGTGTAACGTACTTACACCACGTCTGACCCACGATAATCTACCCTACAGATCGCTACGTCCACTAACGGCTATATGTGACCAGGGCTTAAGCGACTTGCTTTGAGAGAACAAGTTTAGAAATGAACAGAATGACTGAATCAGATCAAAGCCACAGTACCTCGAAGAGAGACCCGTTATCCAACACGGGACAGTGGCGCCTACTTGACTAGGTACTAACCTCTTCTTCTGGTTCCAATGGCCGATTGAAAGGCTCCTCTGCCACCAACCGCCGCACGTCCGACTTGAAGGCCCCGTAGGTGGGCACGTCAGGCGTCTTGATGTGGATGTTCAGGATACCGTCGAATGCTTGAGCGGCCTCGGCGTCCCGCCCGTCGTCGCCCATCCATGTGTTGCGCCCGTACACGGCGTCTTCGATCAGGTCCACGCATATGAAGGCGAAGTCGCCGTTGATCAGGCCCAGGTCCAAGGCGTTCAGCATCAAGTCTCGGATGTCTCCCCCGTAGGCGAAGAACATGAAAACTATACGCGACACCGATAAAAGAATGCATTAGTCCGAGTCTACAAGTATGATTCTCAGAGCAGAGTCACACAGAGACCTTAAACAATAAGCAACTTGAAACTACCACAAGCTGAAGCCGTGTTGCCATTAGACTTAGTAACGTACTGCGACTTTTCAGAATGACAAACATAAATCCCAATGGAAACGCGCGGTAGACTAACGTCCCTGTTAACTTAACGCAACGGTGATGTACAACCAAGGGTGTGAATCCCGGAGGTGGGGTGGCATAATTACCACATATTGACAGGGGGAAGGGAGAGGGGTGGTCCATGGGACCATAACCCGTCCCCCCCCCCCCCCCCCCGGCGTTTATTTGTACTTCATTCCGTTTAATTAAAAAAAAAAATATGGCCTTCCACTAAATGTCTAAACGCAACCGTCCAGTGTGAGGTATATGGGCATTGGAGTAACCTCAATATTACTATAGCTTGATATCAACTTACTCCGTGCCGATTCTTTTGCATCCTTGATAACGTCGGTGTGTTGTTCCTTCTCCCTCCCGCTTATGTTCTCGTGGCCCGGGCTAAAGGTGTAAAAAGCGCTGACGACGAAGCCGCTATTTTCCAGCTCCACCTTGACGGCGTAGGAGGTCGTCTGCCAAATGTTCTCACTGGAGGTCAGGATGACCGCCCGCCTCCAGTCATATTTGCTCATGATCCGGCTGAACATGGACACCATCTTGGTGTAGGGCCCCACCGTCCGCGCGAAGGTGTCGTAGTCGTCCTTGTTGGACAGGCGCAGGCTGGAGCAGCCCCAGGACACCATGGCCAGGTTCCAGGCCGAGGCGAGCAGGCCGGCCGGCTCGCACACCACGTCGCAGCCGCCCCCGATCAGGGCGTGCAGCTTACTGACGTGCAGCCACAGGTTGACGGCCTCGTACAGCCCGTCCTTGGCCACGCAGTGGGTGTCGTTCCAGATAAAGGTCAGGTTGCGTCCGGGCAGAAGGTGCTCATCCCGGTTGATGTTGTCCACCGCCACGGTCATAGCGCCGGCGATGTACCTCCCGACCGGCCACTGCCCGGTGAATGGCAACAACAGCCCTAAGACAATATCATCGTGGTCATTGGACCCGACACAAACGAAATACAGCGTTGGGAGTATCAGTATTAGCAACGTACACTTCTCCATACTCCTCACAAGTCCAAGTATAAGTATCCCTTCCAAGACACTCGCCTTCAGAATAACACCTCAAATTACAATACCTCTCTTGCACTTCGGGTTCACATCTTACAAATGGCACCCGATATCGTTCTTTGCCTGCAAGCGCCACAGCTTTAGCAGTGATTTCACACTATGGTATTGTCATGTTGCCTTAGGCGACAAAGCATCCCCCTCATTGTGCAAAATGCTCGCAACAGTGACACAGGAACGCGATACTATTAACAGAGCGCGTGCCTTACTCTTGATGCACAATCATTCACGTACTCTTTGCTCTGTCCCACCCACCGTTCTTCTTCCCGAAAAGTAGGTCACACACTGTTTACAAGACTTCAAAGATTAAGTACACTTTGAGCGATTCTATCTACGGAATGGTCGGATGACGGTCAGCAGCCAAACAAAAGAACGGCATCTGCTCTCAGCTGTAGAAAAAACACCTCATTTCCTTTCAAAGCAGCAGGTCAATAATCCGGCTACCTCAGCTAGAAGAGTTTAAATATCTAGATAAACGACCAGAGGAAACGATTCTGCAATGAAAACAAAATTCACTTTCAATAATGGGCATCTGATGGGAAAATGAAAACCTGCGTTTAAAATTAGACGAAGAATTAGAAAGAAAACACCACATCCGAGGTCGTAGATATAGGCCTATGGGCAGTTTTCTTGACCAGTGTGCACACACGACCAGTGTGTGAGGTCAGTGCAGGGGCCAATTTCATAGAGCTGCTTAGGCAAAAAATGTTGCTCAAGCACCAAATGTTGCTCAAGCACAAACAAAACTTGCTTGGTAAATCAAGTTAGGAGCCAAAATTCTATGTGATCGTTATGCTAAGCTAACAACAGCTAAACACCAACCGCAAACAATATACATCACATGGAGTTGTGGCTGGTCAGCTGGTTTTACTAAGCAAGAATATTTTGTGCTTAAGCAATTGTTATGGTTTAGCATCTCTATAAAATTTGCTCCGGGCCGTATAGGTGTGCTTGTTTCCTTTTGCGATCGAGGATCGAAAAACAAAAGAAAACGAAGGGAACAAAAGATCCTTGAATGACGGTTTTTTTGTCCTCGATCGCCAGGATAAGCGCTAAGCAACGGGGTTAGGTTTATAAAGGAAAACACAATAGGGAATCCTCAGTCGTAATGGCAATTCACGAACTATAGCGCTGCCGTATTTATCAGAAGCGGTTGTAGTAATTTCAATTTAATAACACTGAATGCACAAACTGATTGGTGACCATAGCAATAACACAAAACGGTTAGCGGTAGCATGCAAGTGACAACATCTCTGTTGTGAGTATAAATGGGGATCTGAAACGTACGGGGGTAACTCGACGTTTCGGACATGTCTATATGGCCCGTCGTCAAGAGATATCTGACTTCGCCTTCAGCAGTTTTCCAATGACGCGCAGAGAAAACTCTTAACAATAATAATAATAATAAAGTTCGGTATCCTATATGGAGACCAACAAACAACAGGAGACAACAGAATGAAAAGGTTTCTAGAAGAAAATTCTGAAGGGGAGGATGTCTATACAAGGAACGTTGTGCACAAAGTTTATGTGCGGAATGATAAATTGCAGGAACGAAACAAGAGCAACGCCATGTATCCAATTACGGATATAAAAATCGAGAAAAGCTCCATCCTCACTCATTCAACCTTCTGTATTGAACTATCAACGCCAAACATTAACCTCCCAGCTACATGTAGTAATAATAAAATTACGTCGAATGGGAGGTAAATCTTCACAATTATGTGGATTGGGTTTTCAGTCCCTACCTGATACTGTGGGTTTTCCCCAGGATATTCTTCTGGGGTTTTCCTCCAACCTCTAAAACTGTATATACCTTCTTCTAATGGTCTTTTCTCTACAGGTTTCTTCAGGGGCGCAAATACATAATAATACTAGAAATAATAATCATAATAATAACATCTCCATAGTCGCGTGCACAACATTTTTCAAACTTTGCTGTAACCTAACCCTTTTTTCCCTAGAGGTTTCCTATGAAATTTGGAATTTATACATTTTGGACCCTACTCTGTCGGGCTAGACTGTTAAAAAGGTAAAAATGTTTCTCCTTCATGGAGTTTAAACCTTAGGGAGACATCAAAGTGTCTCCCTGATGTCAATGCCCCCTCAGTACCGTAACACTTACACTAAACTGTCTCCCTAAGGGTACATTTAGCAAATTAAGTGTAAAGGCTTGAGTATAGGGTAGGTTCAAGATTCCCATCGATTGCTGCGTATTAACGCAGAAGGTCTTATAATTATTATTTGTATCAATAAAACAAGTGTTTATGTAACGTGCACTTCCTCGATTTGATCAGATACAACCAAGGATAAGATGTTACCAAGTTAACCAGGAGGCACTAACTCAAGGCACCAACATTTAAAGGTAGGATATACCATTGGTAATTGCTTGAATTATTATAAATGGGGAGATTTGGGGGGTTGTATTTTATAGTAAATACCGTTTAACTGAGCTGTTCAAAGTTTTACAGTAATTGATGCAAAATAAAGCACGAAAAACAGCGTTTGTTTTCAACCGGCGTCGAGCAATTATTCTTATGTTATTTTTGTTTTTTCGCGATCGCCGTCCGGCGATCGCGAATTTTGTTTTTCATAAAATTCAATTATCTCAATAATTACAGGATATCTAGCGCAATAATTTTGCTGGATGCCTGGAATCATTATTTACTTTCAAATGAGTAAGATTTTCCTTAATAATTCGGTAGTAAATATTTTCGATATCTGCAAATAGTTTATCCTACCTTTAAGTCGAGGTTTAACCACTCGTAACAAAATACACGGTTATTTTGTATTTAATTAAGCAAGATATACGATGAAGATGAGCGTGCAGTTCGTGGCAAGTCCATTAATAATTGTTTTTGTTGTATCTTTGAGTTGCCTTGACATGTTGTAATAGCATATCCGAGTGCTCCTCATGTAGTCAGGCAAATCGATTTTGATAATTAATCGCACGATGCAGTAACCAGATTTCCCTAGACAAAATAGTGCGTGGCCTTTAATTTTTTTTATATATAATCATGGACCTTGGTATTAATGATTCCAAAAGCCACCAAGTCATTAAAATACCTACCAGAGCCCACGTGGTTATACACTGATGACTGGGCATGTGATCAACTCATGTTGCCAATCCGATACATTTTTCTAATTTCAAATGACAAGTGCGGATTGAAATGCTATCACAATACACGAAGCTGTCAACGATGAAGGTCGGGGATGCCATTTGCATGGTTAACGCTTTATTTTAGGCGGGTTCGAATTCCAAATATTTACTGAATGATTTACAATCATTCTGTTGCCGTGTGCAGTGGCTGATTTCACGTCCCAACTCGATCGCGACTCGTCCTATGATCGATTTCATCTAAATATAAAGACGCGTTCAACACGTCCTAAATTCCGTCCATAGCAACGCGACCGAACTCGTCTTAACATATTAAGATCGGTCTGAGGGTTGCTGCCAACCCGACTCTTTTCAACGACTGTTTGCTCTAGCGGTAAAAATCAAACATGAAACAGCCATCAAAGCCATCATAAGATGGGTTTTAGTGAAATCGATATTAGGACAAGTCTTAGGCAAGATCGATCTGTGAGCTGCAGGGACTCGTCCTAAGTCGTAAGATATGTCCAGGGTTGTAGTCGAGTCCCTGCAAGTCCTTTCACAAGTCCTTTCGAGAAGTCAGTCACAAGTCCCTTTATAAAGCCAGTCACAAGTAACTGGATGAACAATGACAAAGGAATGCCATTGTCAAAGCTGATTTGAATAGCTTGTGATTTGAATTGGAACTGAAGGGCTTGTGATGGACTTGCAGGGACTTACAGGGACTTGCAGGGACTTGTGATGGGCTCGACTACATCCCTGGATAAGTCGTAAGATAATACGATTTCCGTGAAATCGGCCCTAGGTCTATGTTAAAGTACGAAAACCACATAATAATTATATCCCATTATTCAAGCATACACTAATGGATATACTAAAACATCGGATGGTTATTCTTTACTAATATCGTTTTACACGGTTCTTATAATGGCATTGCGTTGTGGAATTTTATAATTGTGTTTGAAATTTTTGTTCATCTGAGCTCTTTGTTATATATTGCTAGTCTGTTTGGAATCGCAGCTATGCCGTCTTATCTTTTTATGCGAGAAGATCCGGCGATTAATTATGCGAAACAAGACTACATCTTGAACCCAAGTTTATGTTCAATAATGATCTGCAGTCGCTTTCTATCGCGATAACGCGTCTCCCGCTAAACCAGTTCGCGCCGTATGACGTATATAAACGCAAGGTTTTCCCCAAATTCAAAACGGATGACGCATAAACACGCCAAGTTCAAGTTCTGAAATGTCTGTCAGCAGCGAGCAAGGCCGGAAATGCGTAGGTGTGCTTCCCGGCACTATCGGCCTAAACCCGCTTCGAATCGAGTTTCGTTAAAAATAATCCCGCCCCTCCGCTCGGTGATGTTAAAATAATCCCGGCGCGAACTGGTTATAGTACCAAAACAAGCAAACCACATGGCCGGCCAAATTGACCAATCGACAGCTTGATTGAAATGACGTCAGTCGACACCGATTGGCTGGCGGGCGGATTGCATACAATTAAGATGCATAGATAATACCAGATATACACGAGCTCTACGGATAACGTCGATGAAAGTCAAAAATCGATAACTATAGAGGTGGTTGTTTTTTTTACCAATTTAACGGTCCTCAGGTAACTATTTGAAAATTATAATGGTTGAATCGGGAACTGTCTCGCGTTGAAGTCGAATATGCTACATAAATGATATAGTTTAACAACAGACTGCCAACTCAACACAGGCCGCGCATGTACATGTACCTTAGGTGCGAAATACGGTACACTGTCAATATATATTAGTCAAAATAACGTTAATTGGTCACATAAGGCATCATTTTGACTAATTTTAGTCAAAATGATTCCTCATTAGACTAATTTACGTTATTTTGTATGTATGCGTTTGTTTATGGTGTAAATGGAGGACACATGCCTGGCGACACTTAGGTGAATTGGGGTTAGGGTTAGAATCGAGGACGTCCTCGATTGAGATTCGTGTACAAAACCAATGAGAACCGTCGGAAAGAGTACAAACAAAGGAAATTTTCGAGAGGAACAAAGGAAACTCCTCGATTTACACCATAAACAAACGTGTACTGTACGTTTATGTGTATATGATAACTTTATCATTGTTTATCCAATCCGGGAAGCTCACAATGTATTTATTTGTTGTGGTTATTTGGCTTCGGATATGGAATTGAAGAGCATCAAGTGCTCGTGTTAAAGACGACCCAATTGCTGCAAGTCGAAGACCGACTGCACTTAATATTGACCGTCTGTAATGAGATTAAAACATGGGGGAATTGGTACATACCAACAAAAAAACACCGCGGGTCAGGACGCCAGTTGGACGTTTCTGTGCCGCAGTTGTGAAGGAAATTGTGGTTGCGCTGTTTCTATAATTCTTTTTTTTTATAATGTTTTATAATTAGACATGGTTGACTCGCTCAGAGCATTATTGAGCAAATTGTCACTCGACTTCGACGTTTCGTCAAATTTTGTGTTCCAGTTTATAAAAAGGGTGATATTTATACGCATTTGTGGTAATATTCGAAAAATGGATGGATTTGGGGATTAACAATGTTTAGCAAATACTATTACACTGACCTGTCATCTAATATTACAAAATATAATAATAATAATAGTTATTTTTGTCTTAGAACGACAGATTTTGGTCTAAATAACATAAATCTCGAAGATCTTAGAGAAAAGGGTTAGGGTAAACAAGTTAGGACTGTTTTAAGTTTGTGTACATCTCTATGGGATTGTCTCCCCAAGTGCCTATTTGCAGGTACTCTAATTATTATTATATTAATGATTCACATAAAAACAAAACATCGACCACCACTTCAAATTTGGGCTTTTGCCCTGTTCTGTAAAAATGATAATTTCCGACTTGAAGCTCAAGTGACCACTGAGTCAAATAACAGACAGACTAATAATATGCATCGAACGAAAAAAGAGAGAAAAAAGAACCAGAAAGATTCTTCAACATCTCCACAAAAGAAGTGTAACCAAATATCGGTTATTTGGTTTCTGCTGATGGACAAAGGGTGATGCTATGTATAAACACACGCGGAAAACGCATCAATTCAAACGCCAATATGTTTTCAAGATTTGAAAGCAATGATACTTTTTTGTGTTAGATGGTGAATCTAGAATATAAAAAAACACAAACCCACATGGGAGACTTCAAGAGGCATGCAAGGATAAATTAGATTACTGAGATAGTGACTTTAATAGAGGTCTTCGGGTTCTTTTGGAATAACGGAAGGAAATCCCTTCGGGAGAGCGCTCCTATTCAATCGAACTGCGGGAAGTAAAGCAGTTGTGTTCTATTGATAACAATGGCTGATCTTCGATGCAAGATCGTTTTCTTCAAGGTTATATTTACACACGGTCAACGAAATGGTTATCATCTGGATGAGCCAGAAGTATATTTTGTTTTCTTTAATTAAATAGGCCACCGATGTATTTGTTTCATAAGTATGCTTGTTGAGTGGATTGTGGGTTTTTTTTCTCCAAACGGAGGTCACATTGCCGGGGTAATCTTGTGCACGTTTGCTGTTAAATATTGCTCGTTATTTTGTTTAATTAAATATGGCGGGGAAATTGTGTTGTTGGAAGTTTTTTGAGATGGATTTGTTTTCCTTTATAGAGGTCACGTTGATTAGGTTTAGCGTCATGCCTTTTTTTTTTTTAAAGAAGGAGGAGGCCCTTTTTTTTCTTCTTTCTTCAAAATGGCCGCCCGACACTTAATTCGAGTCATGTAGTGAACATGTCACACCCTATCTTCCAATTTAAAATTAAAACATGGCTCACCCACGATTAAAAATCAAAATTCATGTGAGTCGATCATGTATGCACCGTACACGACTACATGTCACACCCTAGCCTTCATATTAGAGCATGTACACATTGATGCTAAAGTCTAAAATACGATCTTAAAATTGTATTATCTTAAAAAATATATATATATATATTGTTTTTTATTAAAATTTTAAAATTTATCATTTTTTTTCAAAAAGAAAAAAAAAAAAAAAAAAGGAGACGGCCCCCCAAAAGGAAGCGGGCGGTGACGCTATTTTTTTTTTTTTTTTTTTTTGACCTAACGTGTTTTTTTTTCTTCTTAATTTGCTAAATTTGACTAATGAAATTGAAACTTATTACTCAACTGAGCCTCCTTTTTGCGAAAAGGATAATGTTTTTCTCTTAAAATAATTCACACATCCGACTATTTTCTGTGTAATTCTTTTGTTGACCATTTTTTTTTTTAAGAAAAACTAAAAATATGTAATTTAATTTGGATTTATTTGCTTCCGGTCATCGCCCGTTCGCATTTTCTGGCGACTTTGCCTCTAAAATCCCCGAGAGAAATTGAGAAAATTAGATTGTTTTTTTGTTTGGCACGGAGTGCAAGGACAGAGATAACCAATAATAGAAACTGTCCTTCGTCACACATTGGAATTATGCCATTACCGTACGGACGAACGACTTCCAAAAAGGGAACTGATTATAATACTTTGCCGTTCCGTCAGGCCCTCGTCCACTCGTCCGAATGAGGCCCCGACATTGAAGGATATGATACACCACTGGTAATTGCTTGAATTATCACAAATGGGTGGATTTGGGGGGTTGTATTTCATAGTAAATATCGTTTAAACTGACCTGTCCGAAATGTTACAATCATGGATGCTGAGAAAAGCAAGAAAAACGGCGTTCGTTTTCAACCGGCTTAAGGCAGTGGTTCTTATGTTGTTCTTGTAGGGTTTTTTCGCGATCGCCGTCCGGCGATCGTGTTTTTTGTTTAAAATAAAGTTCAATTTTTCGGAACAATTACTTATATCTAGCGCAATCTTTTTGCCGGATGCCTACAATCATTATTTGCTTTCAAATAAGTAAGATATTTCCTAATATTTCGGTAGTAAAATGTTTCGATATCTGCAAATGGTGTATTATACCATTAAGGTCAAAATAATACAGACAAAAATACAGTTTATTGTCCTTACTTAAAACATGAAAAAGAAACATGATCGAGGGCCCTGATATTGTTAGACTTTATCGCAGAATTAGATGGCGTCGCGTCAAATACTTTAAACGTTACGGTCATACTACGCTCCGCGTCCGAAAGACTGTAAACAGAAAAATTACAATCGCGAGAAAAATACCGATGTGTTCTTTAACCTCCTTTTTTTTAAAGTCAGGACGAAAAAGTAGTTTTTTTTTACTTTATAATATTTGGCCCAAGTAATCTCCGACAACACAAATCTGTGGGTAGGGATACAGGAGTTTTACCCAGATCATTTGACGTGTTCCTCTGTCGGATTGACCCAATCTGAACGGAGCTGTACACTAATAACAGGTTATTTTCGTATCTCTCGACCGGCGGCCTAAATTAAAACCAATCTGAAGGACTTATACATTTGACCAGATTTCCCTACAGAGTGCATGGCTGCACTCTTCGCCAAAACCGACAGGTTTACCACAACAATTTTGGCTTCCCAGGGCCACCATACCATATAGTTATCCAGGGGCTAATTTCATAGAGCTGCTAAGCACTAAAATTTGCTTAGCACAAACAAAGTCTTGCTCATTAAAAACAGGTTACCAGCCAAAATTCTACGTGTTTTTCATGCTAAGCAAAAAAACAGCCGATTATCAATCGAAAACAATAAAGACCACGTGAAAATTTGGTCTGCAACCTTGTTTTTGCCAAGGACAACATTTCATGCTAAGCACCTTTTTGTGCTTAGCAGCTCTATGAAATTGGCCCCTGTTGCCAGGTGTGATCTAGCTATCGATTCGACGGGGCAGATCAAAACACGAGCTGTCCGGGCTTAATTAAAACAAGTTTCTGAAGGACGTAGGAAATTAAGCTGATGGCGCAAAAAATCCCTGGTTGTGGCGGCCAAAACCAAAATCGTATTTCATTAAATCCCCCTGACGAATCACGGGTCTGTTTTCTTGTCTTCCTTTTTCTTCTTATTTCTTCTTGAGGAAGATCACGGGAGGATTTGGTAATCTGTTGGCCTCTCCTCGAGTGATCCTTTTTTTTTCTTGCAAAAGAGAAAAGACTTATAGGGAAGATGTTCATTGACCTGATGAAGGTCTTTGCTATCGCAATTACCTCGGACAATGGGATTTTCCAGGGAGTTGTTCAGTACGCAAAACCTCTTGAGTACATACAGGAAAGTACATTCTAATTTAAATTTGATGGTGTAAATTACCAGAAGTTGATTTTCAAGGTGATCTCGGTACAATTATAAAGCGATCAATTCAGGCAACTACCCCCCCCAACCCCCTCCCCCATCCATCATTAAACTCTGCAATGACGTAGGTATTGCTCCGTTTCAATCGCGTCGTGTTTATCGTGTTCATGAGTTCACGAGTCGTATAATGGCGTTCTAATCGCCTGGTAACCAGTGGTGAACACGAGGTGGAATGTTTTTCTCCATGTTCACGACTTTATAAACGAATGAAATACTCGCGCATGCGTGTTGGTTCACATACGAGTTCTTGCGCGATAAAGAATGCCCTTACCGCACGACTAACTCGACTGTGCGCGTGCGTCTTGGTGAGTAGCGTTTGGAATGGAACCTACTCGTGAACATGGAGAAATTCACGGTGAACACGATAAACACGACGCGATTGGAACGCAGCAAATGCGTCAGGGTTAATAGACGCCATGCATGACAAGCCCTCACTGAGGATAGCTTTCATTTGTTTGTTAAATTAGTGGCAATGAAAGCCTGAAATGTCTGCTCATCTGTGTGAGCCGTTGAAGAATTAACACGGTATGTACCTGGGCCGCGTTCCACTCACTCACGCGAACATTAAGTTCGCCAACGTTCGCTAATTTGTTGTGCACATCTGAATGTAAAAGTCAGTGTTCGGGTATAGTTGGCAAACGTTGGCAAACGTTGGCAAACGTTCGCGAGATGTGGAACGCACACGTGTACTCAACTGTAACGTCAGATGCCGAGCGGGGAGGGGATCTTCGTTTCAAGCAAAACAAACGATTTAGATTTGGCATATTTGTAATCGAGTCATTCACAAGTTACTTCGCAAGTTGCAGTTGTTCGGAAAACACCAAGAGGAACAATATAACAATGAAATGCTGTTATCCAAGTTTATTTAAACAGCTGTTCCTATACTCGCGTGAATTAAAAGCAACCGTATTCATATCACGTGATAATAATACTCTCTAAATTCAAAAGAGTGAAAATAGGGACTAGACGGTTTAGAGTGGTTCTCATTCTAAATTTAGATTGAAACCCACTTAAAAATGGTTCCATTTCAGTGGAATTTGATTAGATTTTAGTGGAATTTGATTAGATTTCAATCTTTTTCGGGAAATTAATTTCACTCTAAAACGTCTGGTCCCTAGTTTCAGACTGTGGGAGTGATTTTTCACTCGAATGGAGTGAATTTCCACTATTTGGAAATAAGAGAGTAGATAGTTATGCAAATACGTGCAGACCTGGGCCCAATTTCATAGAGCTGCTAAGCAAAAAAATGTGCTTAGCACAAAAAGTCTTGCTCATTAAAGACAAGTTACCAGCCAAAATTATACATGTTTTTCATGCTAAGCAAAAAACAGCTGGTTATCAATCCAAAACAGTAAAGATCAGGTACAAATTTGGTCTGTAACCTTGTTTTTGCCAAGGACAAATTGTCATGCTAAGCAAATGTTTGTGATTAGCCCCAGAAGGTCATTGTGTTACGCAATATTAAACGGACAGACGCGTCGCGTCGCCATGGACCAGATAGTCAACAAAATCCAAGACCGTTGTCAGGATACAAAATCTTGCACGTTTGTCAAACACCGGCTCCGGCGCGACAGTGGATCCAGCTGCATTGTGTAAACTACACATGCGAGGGGCATGTATTAACGCACACAAATCCGGGATTTTGAAAAAGACCAACGTTAGCGATTCTGTAGGGCAGGCACAAAAAATAACAACACAACGGTCTTGGGCATTTAAGACTAAGTGAAGTCAGAATAGTTTAATCAACTGGAGTGCAGAAAATGTCAACGGAATTCAACAGTAATTGGAAGATTAATTCAGGTACTTCAGTTATTCCGAGCAAGCGAAGAGAACAAGCGGCGAAGGCCATTAAAGTTATCAACCCCGTCCTCTTCATTTTGTACTAGAACCGAGCTGATTGTAATCATTTGGTAACGATGATGAGTGCCACTTAATAATAACCCGTTGTTAGCCGGCTTAATGTTTTTGTGGGGTCCAAAATAGGCGAAGAATCCTGATAGTAATACATGTATACGACAGTGCACAACATCCAACAGCCGTTAATGAAGCAGATTGATCAAAGTCACGAGTCTGAGACTGGCCGACGACTATTTTGACCCTAGGGCCGAAAGAGTGAGAGAGAAAGAGAGAAAGAATCGGAAGTGATTTGTCGAGTCTGATTAACTCGATTTATTCATTTTGTTGCCATTGATTGATTCAATTTGGTGGTGTTTTTTTTCTCATGGACAAATATTTGTTTTTATTTGGATCCAACGTGACAGATTTCTAAAGGCAAGGGTTTCGTAAATATCGTCAGTCAAGCATGCATGCGCGTACCTTGACCGGGCCTACACTCTTGGCCAAACCCTAACTAACCGAACGCACTCGTAAAAATTGGCAAAAGTTATCCGATTTTCTGCTTGTTTACGTTATGTCGCTTGATTCGACACTTATTATTGAGCCGAATACATACAAACTGGCAGTTGCTTATAAGCAGAAGAGCTGAGCAGAATCTAGAGCTCATCGAGCGGAAGCAAAGGTAAAAGCAATTTATTAAAGGGATCGTATACGCGTTTGGTAATTACTCCAAAAATTAATTGCAATAAAAACTTAAGAAGTACAGCAGCTTTGGATAGTATAATGCATTTGTTTAAACTTTTCACTTACTGCGGGTATGGAAAAAGATATCACTTTTTTTCCCAAAAAAAATGAATCTGAGAAGCTTTACTGCAGTGACGTTTCTCAGATTGTGTATTCCAATGCAAATTATTCTTCCTGCGTTGACATAACGGCTCCAGATTTTCGGCAATATCTCAAAATCCATACCTCCTTTTGAAATGAAATTTGTACAGGTTAGTTGTATGGTATATATCTATAACTATATAGGATTGAAACAAACAGTAGGTTCTAATTACCAAACGTATACGATCCTTTTAAAAAAACATACACATTTAGCCCTTATACTAAAACAGTCTTCATCCCTGACGACCTTCAAACTGAAGCTCAAAAGGTAGGACACACAATTGGTTACTTGAATTGTCAGGAATGGGTGGATTTGAGGAGTTGTATTTTATAGTAAATATCGTTTAACTGGCCTGTCCGGAGTTTTACAATCATGGATGCCGAGGAAAGCAAGAAAAAGCAAGAATGCCTAGAATTATTACTTTCTTTCAAATAATCAAGATATTTCCTAATAATTCGGTAGTAAACAATTTCGAAATCTGCAAATGGTGCATATTTTAGCTGGATTATATTTGTGTAGTCTATTTCCATTCGTCATGCATGCTTTGATTTGATTGAAGGTTGTTGCATTTGGTTGTATTTTATAGTAAATATTTTTTGACTGACCTGTTTGAGGTTTGACAATCATAGATGCTGAAAAAAACAAGAAAAACGGCGTTCGTTTTCAACTAGCGTCGGGCAGTTGTTCTTATGTTGTTCGTGTTTTGGTTTTTTTCGATCGCCGTATATACGTATACAATTCAATTCATTTTACTGGATGCCTACAATCATTATTTTACTTTTAAATAAGTAAGACGTTTCTTAATAATTCAGTAGTATTTTTTTGTATAGGCCTATCTGCAAATGATGTATCGTACACATTTTTATTTAGAAAAGTGTCTCAAAACGATTTTTAAACAACACACCAGCGATTGTAGTTACTTGTTTTATGCTTTTTTTTATCAATATAACCAAGACTATAACATGTTTTCAAAATTCGTATTCTACTTCTATAAGAGCTTCGCAAACATGTTTGGATCATTAATGATCCCTTTAGAGAAAAGACAAGACTGCAAAATGAAACATTGCTATAATATTTCATTATATATTATTGAATATTTCCTTATAGTGTTGGCGTCAGAACGTTCGAGACGCATCAATTGAATATTTCTAAGACCACGTCGCCGTTAAATTAGTTGGAAACATAACAGAAACATTTGCAATAACTGTATGTGTCACTATTAATAGGCTATTTTCAAAGAAAAACATCTTACGTGTTTCGCTGAGAACGAGGTAAATTCACGCGTAACCTGAAAACGAAGCGCTAGTGTAGCTGAGTCACGGCGCAAAGAGCTTAAGGGATTGTGTCATAGATTGCCACTTTTCGGCGCGATATACATCACATTAATTCCAAGACAATTGACTTCGACAGCGTCAGTTTTTGTTGGCTGATTTACAGACAAGAGAGAAAAAGCAGGTCACGAACATAACGATATATTAGACGGCGCGTCCCAAAAAATAGGAGGTTTAAAAGGTAGGATACTCCACTGGTAATCATTGCTTGAATTATCATGAATAGGTGGATTTTGGGGGTTGTATTTTATAGTAAATATCGTTTAACTGACCTGTCTGAAGTTTTACAATCATGAGTGCTGAGAAAAGCAAGACAAATAGTGATACTTATGCTGTTCTTGTTTTTGTCGCGATCGCCGTCGCGATCGCCGTTTGGTAACAATTACATAATATCTAGCGCATTCCTTATTTACTTTCAAATAAGTAAGATAATTCTTAATAATTCGGTAGTAAAAAGAACCACGATATCTACAAAATTTGTTAACAAATAAAATGGGGTTAACAAATAAAAATGAAGGGGAAACAATTTTTCTTTTACATGAAAGTACTCTTTTCACCAAATTCAGAAGGGAAGTGATACAAAAACATGATTTTTTACAGTTTCTTTATTTTTAACGTGCTGGTATGGTGTTCAAATGGTTGTAATTTTGTAACCAAAGGTCGTATTCACATGGAATTTTTACTAAAATGGAGCCTGAAGTACGCTACAAAAGAATATGTAAACATCCCCAAAATGACCAAGGCCTACTTCAGACTGATTTTGCTTGATCGCACCACAAATGGTGTATCCTACCTGCAATACAATGTTTTCGAGATAATTATAACAGAGAGTGACAGACAACTCGCGGCCTTCTGAGCTTTTAAGACGTTTTTACGCTCGACCTAGAACTCTGGTTTCCAATGCTGCACACACTCAATTCGAAAAAAAAATACAACTTTTCCAGAGTGGCTTTCATTCAATTAAATAAAGGCTATCTGTATGTATTACTCCAGTTGTCGCATAAGTAATTTGTTCGATATTTCCAAGTCTCTCGATCTAATAATAACGTACAGTGAATTTGCAAACTGGCAAAGCGGTCAAAAACACTTTCGAGTGAAGTTCGTTCAATCGATTCGTATTTTTTTCACCCCTGTTTGTTGTGTACTGGCAGTACTTGCGACCTCCGTACCACTAACGCGTCAGATTTGCCGTTTCATTGGAATGGGGCGACTTGAATGGAGACCAAAGCGCGCCCTTCAATTCGAATCGATTTTGATACGCGCGGAACGTATGAAGACCAACGACGTTGACAGCCATAATTCACCAAAATAAATGGATACAGTCCCTAGTTATTTGTATACAGTCCCTAGTTTTTCGTATACACGACTTTTATACCTTTTTCTATTAACCAAAATTATTGGTTAATAATCTCATCTAGATTGGGTCTTAAACAAAAAGGGTATAAAAGTCTCTGACCAAGTCGTTCTGCAGAATAAAATTAGCCGATCTGACGCATTAGTGGTACCGGCGCTCTACCAATTGATCTATAATAAAATATAGTTTTATTTTATTTTATAATCGAAAAAAAAATATTTATATAATGTTTTTTTTAAAGAATTTTTAAAAAGAGATTTAAACGTTAATATAAAATTTGATTATTGTGGTTTTAACGTGTCTCTTAAGTCAAGGAGGTTTAACCTGTCATATTGGGTGGATCTGACGCCGTAGTTAATACGGTCGTTGACAAGGAAACAAAATCGGCAAAACAAAATCGGCCTCAAGTTCACCTGTTCCAATCAAAGTTCTCCGGATGTGGCGCAGTTCGTCTCTTTAGCGCACATTCCACCTGCGTATATTTGAAGAGCCCAGAACATTTAGGTTAATATAATAATCGTCCACCGTCGAGCACAGGAAATGTGCTCCGCTGTGTGGTTCCGGTGCTGCGAATTCTCGCCACTTTGCGTTTTTTACTATAAATGGTGCTATATTCAACCTGAAGAATTTGGAAAATATCGAATTCAGACCACGGCGGGAAAATCCGCGGGAAATGTTTGCCAACCGTGAACGTTCATACGAATTAGGAACATGGTGAACAAAATTATTCCCCCTCACATTAGCTAACTCGTACGTACGACTTATATGTTGTATACGTACGACTTGCATGTATATGTCGTACGAGAACAGCAAGAAAAGCAAGAAAAACGGTTATGTTGTTCTTGGGTTTTTCGCGATCGCCGATCGTATTTTTTTTTGAATATTTGTTTAGAGAACAATTACAGGATATCTAGCAAAATCATGCCGTGGGATGTCAACAGTCATTATTTACTTGTTCAAATAAGTAAGATACTTTTCTATTAATCTGTTTCTGCGAAGTCATATTATTGTTGAAAGTGAAGATTATTTTCACGAATCTACAGCAAACTGTCGAGTCGTGACGAATCTACAGCTAACTGTATAGATTTGTCACGAATCGACAGTTTTTGTTGTGAGCGAGGTGCCACCTCGAAGAGACACGAACCGAACTACTGATGCCTTCCATTCGTTGTACATGTACGTCGACTAAATATACATGTACGTATACGCATTGGTAACTTTACGAATCCATTATTCACAAACGTGGGAATTGCGGCAAGCCAGGAATCTTATTTGAACAAACCTTTGTTGTTAACACACAAACATAGATTAAGTCGGAGAATAGACTCGGAACTGTAAATTCGTGCAACAATGGACTCGGATTCGCCTCGTCCATTATTTTCACGAATCTACAGTTCCTCGTCCATTCTCCCTGACACAATTCGGTAGTAAAATCTTTCGATATCTGCAAAATGGTGTATCATATACCTTTAATGTAGGCGTCTTCTGAAACGCAGAGCCACACCGTAATTTCAACACACTTGCAATCAGTATAAAAAAAAAGGGATATAAATTGAGACAAATGTAATCACATCTACCCAAAATGGTTGTTTCCTCCTGATTACAAGACACTCGGATCTTTCTCGTCAAACATGGCGCCAAGTTACCATTTTATCCGCCGTTAGCTAATGCTCATTTGACCGAAGAGTCAATTTGGTTTCCGTTCCTAAAAAAGAAGTTAATTTGTCTCCTACGCAGACCGAAAACTCAATTGCGATTCTATGTATAGTATTTTGTGTAACGAGGCAGTGAATCTGTTTGAAACGAGGACGCGTCGGGTGCATTTAGGCGCAGCGGCGTAACTATATAGGGTTAAAGGGATCGTATACGTTTGGTAATTGGAACCCACTGTTTGTTTCAATCCTATATAGTTATAGATATATACCATAAAACTAGCCTGTACAAATTTCATTTCAAAAGCTGGTAGCGATTTTGAGATATTGCCGAAAATCTGGAGCGGTTATGTCCACGCAGGAAGAATAATCTGCATTGGAATACATAATCTGAGAAACGTCACTGCAGTAACGCTTCTCAGATTCAAGTTTGTAGGGATAAAAAGTGATATCTTTTTCCATAGGCCTAACCGCAGTACTTCGAAGTGAAAAGTTTCTAAAAATGCATTATTCTATCCAAAGCTGCTGTACTTTTTATTGCCAAATTGTTTTGGAGTAATTACCAAACGTATACGATCCCTTTAAATTGACGGCTCGATTTCAAGAAAAAGTCGTGACCAATCTTAGGAAGACTATAGCTAACTCATCCAAACTATTGCAAGTTACGATGAGTTCTTAAGGAATTCGAGCCTTGGTGAAATAGAACCCTGGCCCCGGGGTCACCAATCATTCGGGAGCATTGAATGGCAAATGATAGATTGTTTGTGGGCAATTCAAAATGGAAGGGGGCAACCAGAGGACACTCACTCACAGGGGAGGGGGGGGGGGGGGGGGGAAGGGAGAGTGGCAACCCCAGTGCACCCTCCTCTTAACACCGTAGTTACGCCACAGATTATACGTTATTTAAAATCAGAATCTATTTAAAATCAAACAGTATAGGCCGACGCATGTTAAATTCATTATCTGTTAAGAGAAGCTATACAAATAGACTACTTCATTGTTAAGCCTGTAATCCCTGGAATAAAAGGTAGGATACACCACTGGTAACTACTTGAATTATCATGGGTGGACATGAGGATTGTATTTTATAGTGAAATAATATCGATTAACTGACTTGTTCGAAGTTTTTACAATCATGGATGCCGAGGAAAGCAAGAAAAACGGCGTTCGTTTTCAACCGGCGTCGGGCAGTTATTCTTATGTTGTTCTTGTGTTTCTTTGCGATCGTCAGTCTGGCAATCGTGATTTTTTTTATAACATTCAATTTGATTCGGAACAATTTTAGAATATCTAGTGCAATCATTTTGATGATCATTATTTCCGTTTAAATATGTACGATATTTCTTAATAATTCGGTAGTAACAATTTTCGATATTTTGCAAATGGTGTATCCTACCTTTAAGCTCCTAATTACAAGATATCTATGAAAATACACGTATAATTATGTATCTCGTGTTAGGTTCGGCGATCGATATTCAATCAGGGGCCAATTTCATAGAGCCGCTAAGCACAAACATTTGCTTATAGCACAAACAAAGTCTTGCTAAGCCAAAAACCAGCTGATTATCAATCGAAAACAATAAAGATCACGTGAGAATTTGGTCTGTAACCTTGTTTTTGCCAAGGACAAATGTTCATGCTAAGCAAAATTGTTGTGCTTAGCAGCTCTATGAAATTGGCCCCTGGGCAGTTCATGGAAAGAGCAGGTTCCTACGAGCAGCCTAAAGTTGTGAAATGTACAGAATTAAATGACAAGTCGAAGTAAACCTGTTTGTTGAAGATCACACACGTCCATCGCGAAGTGAACGGTCACACCAAACACTTTCGATTAATTTGTATTTTGATAACAGACGCGCGTATAAACCATGTACTACACCGCAGGAGGAATAAAGGTAGGATACACCATTTGCAGATATCGAAACATTTTACTACCGAATTATTAGGAAATATCTTACTTATTTAAAAGTAAATATTGATTGTAGGCATCCAGCAAAAGAATTGTTCTAGATATCATGTAATTGTTCTGAAAAAAATGGAATTCTATTAACAAAATTCGCGAATAAGACCAACATAAGAACCACTGCCCGACGCCGGTTGAAAACGAACTCCGTTTTTCTTGCTTTTCTCAGCATCCAGGATTGTAAAACTTCGGACAGGTCAGTTAAACGATATTTACTATAAAATCCAACCCTCCCAAATCCACCCATTCATTGTAATTCAAGCAATTACCAGTGGTGTATCCAACTTTTAAAGTTGTAATGGTGGAGAAAACACAGAATGATATTCATGGCAAAACCCACGGGGTCATGGTTGAAACTGAAAAACCAATCCAGATTAGCCAAGGCGGGATTCAAACATGGGTCAAACATGGTTCCTCGCCTTACAGCTGTGTAAGGCGAGGAAAGTGCCGCATGAAGAAAAGGCCAACATGTCCCATGAAGAAAAGGCCAACATGTCCCATGAAGAGAAGACCAATTAACATGTTCCATGAAGAAAAGACAAAAATTACCTTGAAGGTTAGATACACCATTGGTAATTGCTCGAATTATCATGAATAAGTAGATTTGGGGAGTTGTATTTTATAGTAAATATCGTTTAACTGACCTGTCCGAAGTTTTACAATCATGGATGCCGAGAAAAACACGAAAAACAGCGTTTGTTTTCAACTGGCATCATTTATTCTTATGTTATCTTTTTTCTTTTCGCGATCGCCGTCCGGCGATCCCGAATTTTTCTTTATAAAATTCTACTTTTCGGAATAATTACAGGATATCTAGCGCAATCATTTTGCTGAATGCCTAGAATCATTATTTACTTTCAAATGGGTAAGATATTTCTTAATAATTTGGTAGTAAATATTTTCGATATCTGCAAATGGTGTAGGCCTATACGTCTACCTTTAAACACACCACACAGATCATTCCAAGGTTGAAAAAACAGGACAGCAATCGTGCACAGTTAAATAGCTGCAGTCCCAATAACAATGAAGTTATTTTGATATTGGATATTGGTAATTCACCTAGGTTTGTACAGCGAATCTCCATATTTGTTAACTTCTGGGAGGAGGAGGCGTGATTGAGATGTACCCCTGCCGTGAATGGCGCCGACGACTCCACACGAGACGCGCTGCTAAGTGTGCCCGGTAATTCCCGGGCTTTGCATAAGCTCATAGGTTTGTAGAGCGAATATGGATATTTTCTGCACAAACCTACGAGAATCTCCAATATCCGCAACTAACTTTATTGTCCCACAGTCCCAAGCTTACTGTGAAATAACTACTATGTAAACAACTTACCTTTAAAAGTCCTCAACTGTATTGAACCTATTATCAGTCTGGTAACCAAAGTTTAAGTACAGTTTAACTGCCGCTAATCTGGTTTTGTTTATGCATACATTATTGCTGTCTGGACGATGCCATGCCATGCCATGCCATTTTATTACACCGTTATGAAAGAGTGTTTACTACACAGTCACAGATACACCAAACCAGACATTTCAACAAAAAGTCTCGCGAGTGCTTTTTGTGTGAATTTAATGGCGATTGACAAAAAAAATTTATTCAAATAGCCGTCACGGCAGAGTGCATGGGATTGCAGCCTTGAACTCGCATGCAGTTAGGTTACCAGCGTTTGATTGTCATCAGAAGAAAAAATCAGTACATCTAGGTCTACACGTAATCCATATAGTCCAGGAAAAATAAGTTTTGACCTCAAACAAATTGCAACAAATTGTTTTTCACCACAGTGCACTTCTATAAGGTTCCTAGAATTACATACTAAAAATCTACAAAAATCCAAGTGGTGGAAATATGTCTAATTTGCATAAATCGTTAATCCCTGCCATGTAATATGTTTATTCCCATATTTGGGTAATATATATTTTATTTTTATTTTTTGAAAAGTTTATTTTGGTGATTCTACTTACATATCCTTATTTGAATAACATTTGCTAAAGCATATAAGTGACTGAATAATTATGAGAACACAGATATCATCATGTAGTCAGTATTGGTGAGCTTCAAATTCACCAAGTTGCTTACTGGCACAGTTATCATATTAAAACCTTATGAAAAATCATATGAACAATGATAACATTGTGATATTTAGCCCAGCAAACAAAAACTGGGGGAAAATGATGTGTCCCTAAATTGGGCTAACAAGTAGGTGAAGGGTTGCCTAAGGTGAGAGACTTGAACAAGTTCAAGGAAACCCCCCAAATTTAAGATTTTTGTTGCTTACAATCAGGCCTGCTTACAATAATCATATCTACGTTAAAATGTATTTTGGGGATTTCCTTGAACTTGTTCAAGTCTTCCATTTTAGGCAACCCTTTAAGTAACTACTTTTTAGCCCAATTTATAGACACACCATTTTCCCCCAGTTTTTGTTTTCTGGGCTAAATATCACAATGTTATTATTGTTCATATGATTTTTCATAAGGTTTTAATATGATAACTGTGCCAGTAAGCAACTTGGTGAATGCGCCGTATTTTTGAACGTTGAGGGCGCTGTGCAAACGGTACTGGGGGTATAATTAAAAGTGATTTAGAAAATGATTCACGTCAGTTTACATATTCTTACAGCTCAACAAAATTACATTTTTCAATATTCAATTTGTAGATAAAAGTAAAGTTACTAAACTACTTCATTAAACGTGATTTTACCTGTGTTGGGTACCCAGAAAATGGCGTCTTACAGCGCCCTCAAGCGACCAGGAATACGGCGCAAGTTGAAGCTCACCAATACTGACTACATGATGATATCTGGAGACAGTGTAATGTGCGCACATTTATAGGGTCACAAAGTTGTCATTTTGGATAATTACTGTGTTCTCATATTTATTCAGTCACTTATATGCTTTAGCAAATGTTATTCAAGTAAGGATATGTAAGTAGAATCACCAAAATAAACTTTTCAAAAAATAAAAATAAAATATATACCCAAATATGGGAATAAACATATTACATGGCAGGGATTAACGATTTATGCAAATTGGACATATTTCCACCACTTGGATTTTTGTAGATTTTTAGTATGTAATTCTAGGAACCTTATAGAAGTGCACTGTGGTGAAAAACAATTTGTTGCAATTTGTTTGAGGTCAACAAAACAAAATTATGTATTTTGCCTGGACTAATAACTAAATTGTAAAACCTTGGCATCTATTTTGAATCGGCTTCGGCTTGAAATGATCCTTCGCCGTTGATTTACAAAGCGACTGCGGCCGGAAAAAAAGGAGATTGTATTATTTGTCCATGACACCAAAGTCTTCAACACGAGTTTTACCAAACAAATACTTCGTTTTCACTTTACACGTTTCTAAATGCTTTCGAGGACATGGATAGAGCTGATACCGCAGACGAAGCCGACGCTTCCAAAAAATGACCCTGGTCAAGGTAAGGTTGAATGGTTTAAATAAAAAACAGCGTTGACCGGAACATCTGACCTTTTCAATCATTAGCCTTGGGGGTTGGCCGAAATCAAAATGAGAGGAATAATACTGATTTTTTGTTTGCAAGGTATGCGCACCCCTGTAGTTGAAAAATATGCAGCTTTTCGGGTGTTATCACCCTTTTTTCTCTAATAATAATGGCCGCTAAAACGCTCGTTACCACATAATTAATCAGGTTGGCGGCCATTCTGAAAATATAAAAAAAAGAAAAGAAGTGATAACACCCAAAAAGCTGCCACCGCTCACATTGCAATGCTACCACACATTCTCCAACACAAGTTGCGCATATCTTGCCAAAAATCGCTATGAGCATAATTATTATTATTATTATTATTATTATTTTCTGGTAATGAAACCAAGGATCCTTCAAAAGCGCCTGAGGCACTGTAGCTCGTAAGCCTGAAGAAACCCGTAGACAGAGGCACGTCAGCCAGAAACACTGGGGCAAACCCCTTCTCTTAGCGATAAGTGTTCTGGGTTCTTTTACGTGCATTATACAATTTTAATATAATGTTACTCTTCTCGATCATTTTGATACCGGTGGTCCAATTTTTGAACCGAGGCTGATGGACTATTTGTTGGTACCGACGGAAGTCAATGTCATATTTTGTCTGTTGCCGAGGCAGTTGGCTCCACACAATAATAGAAAAGTTACTCAACCATTTCCCTGTGCTTTTGCAATGGACGTTTCATGCAGTCGACTATTAGTTATGTGGAGCCACATTACAACGACAAATGACGTCACGCTTTTGTACCAGCACTGTGTTCAATCCTGGCCAAGTTCGATCAAGGAACTATAGTTAACCAGTGGTTAGTTCGTGATGTCATTAAGGCATGCGCACTGAATTTGAAGTGCGAACGACTCTAATCGAACTATTGATCATTAACTGCCAAACTGGTCCTCTCTGTACTGTGCTATTAAAGCGGCTATCGGTGACCATCGATGCGACCAACCGCGGTAGGCTGGTCGTGAATAGTCGACTAGACTAGTCCAACCATCGTCGACTAGCCCGAGTTCGATCAGAGTTAGTCAAACTATAGTTAACTATACTCCTTGATCGAACTTGGTCACTGCTTTGTTCGACCATAATTTACGTCAGCTTGGTTTACTGCACATTTCTTATGGATTAAACTGTTGTTTCACTTGTACGCCCTATATAATTACATTCGTCGGCCTGGGTTAAATCATAGTCAACTAATTGTCAATCCGACTCCCAGTACCGTTGAGAAAGTGGAAAGGTAATTGCCTAATCCAAATGCGTTACCTTCCTTAATGTACATTTATAATTACACTACGTTGTTTCTTGCTCTGTGGTTGTAGTGATTGAGTAATCAAGGCCGCGTCACGCTACTACTACTTGGGTAATAACAGTGCGAGAACCCGGTTATTACTGCGTGGTAATGACCGGGTTTGGGGATGACCGCTGGTAATGGATCGAGCCGAAGGCGAGGTCCATTACCAGCGGTCATCCCCCAACCCGGTCATTACCACGCAGTAATAACCGGGTTCTCGCACTGTTATTACCTTTAATAAATACCTTTTTAACCAGAAAAATGGTGAAAATACTCCGAATTTCGCGACTTCGCGGCTTCTTCTAGGCCGTTTTACAAACGCAGCTTCGTTTTCGTATTTTGGCTTTGTTCATGTAGTTTAGCAGTGGTACAGTTGTTTTCCTAGCTCCGGATTTTTCCTAGTTCCGAATCGCTTCAAATAAAAACCTACCTTGTTATGGCTTGGTCTCCAATACTATTTGTTTAGATAAAGTGCATTTTGAAAAGAAACATACAAGCTTCTTGATACATAAGTAAAAATAAGTCTAAAAGTCTCCAGTATTAAAAAATCTGCCAAAGACTGAACGTTCATTTTTTCCTAGTTCCGGATCGCCCGTAAAATACATGCATCAACTACACGCGCGCAAGCGATTTTTCATATGACGTGTTCTGTTGGACCATGGAGAAATTTCTCCATGGTGGGACAAAGTTTATCGGCTCGTTGCCGCGCGCCACACACGTACACGGACAAAACATTTCAAAGCATTTCCTTGCAAGTCCTCTTTTTAAACTTTATTGGAAGTGAAAGTATTTGAAATTTATTTTAAACTGTATTTATATAAATTAATGAATACTTTATCAGAAATATAGGCTTGATTCGGGTTGGTTCTAGCGTGATAATTATTGTTCATGTACGAAGCAGTTTTTTACTCGATCCGGAATTGGTTAAACTGATCCGCAACTAGAAAAAGGGATGTCGGTATATTTGACGTCGTACATGTATTTTCAAATAAAGAAGAGCATAAATATCGAGAAAAAAATGTAGTTTCTCCATCACTCAAGGTAAACTACTAAACCTATTTCATTTAAATTTCGAGGATTAGACTTGCCGAAAACAGCCTGAATATTTTTTGCGATCCGGAACTAGGAAAACGTCTGTAATGCAGCCAGAATGCAGCCCAAAGCCGGGGTTTAGAAAACGGCCCTTGGAAAACCCATGATATTACTACATATAATGCCCTGCACGTGATCGAGTCTCGGCCAATCAGAAGCCTTCAACTCTCCTAGGTATTTATTAATAGTTGATAAGGCAGGCGGCGCGTGTTCTATTATGGTCGGTGTATTATAGGGCATTTTCGAATCGCTGGCTTGTTTCCGTCTTTGGCTTAAGGCGACATAAGGCACCCACCTGCCGGAACTCGATATACAGCACAAGCTTCAGGAACCTTCAATTGGTCGATATGACTCTAAAAGTTCAAATATTTCCATTTGCTTCCAATCCTAATTGCTTCTCAGTGATTGGGAGTCGGGGGGCGAAGCCGGAGTCGAAAACGAAAGCCAAGGTTTTGAAAAACCCCTCATTAGTTCAGACTTTTTCACTGCCATAACAATGAGGGCCAATTAAATTCCTAAACGGTGATTTCCCATTGGTCATGATTAACTGGGCTAAACTGTGTATACACAGTTGATGATCGAACGTAGAAATCTAGGCCCGAATTCATAAAGAGTGATTAGATCAGCTGCTGTTTATCAAACGTACATGGTTAGTGACATACAAATTTTAATCGTCCCAAGGGGCTTGTTTATCTCATGTACAAGTTACCATTTGGGGGTTGGCTTGCTCGTGGAACGGACGTATGGCATTGGATCTGCTGCGGAATAGCACAGGAAGAACTGTTTAGTACCTTGTACACACTCAATGAGACCCATTTTCTGGTCATGTGTAAAATTATGAGCGCGTTTTTTTGACATGGCGACCCTCCCACAATTAGTGTTAACTGAGCTGATCAGCAGAGCACAGCTATGCGTGTTTTCGAAGATAGATATGCCCTTTTATTCAACATATTACGTAATCCGCTGTGAATAGAATGATGTGCGGCTAGACCACTAAACATCGGCCAAGCAGGAACTTGTACACGTCTTGATAAAACAGCCGATTATTTTCTTACTGAATTGTGATGATCTCAGGAGTTTATCCACACGCGTATACTTCTGTTTTAGCCACCGTACAACAGTTGTACGTGACCGAAAATAATCCGGTGATCGTCACCGCTTATGAATTTGGCCCCGAGTGTTTAGCAAGTAAACACGTTTCTAATAACACTTGACACAAGCTCGTAAATCTGATTGAAAACCTGTACTCAACATGGATAAGTCGAGACACAACGTGTGAAATTTTTGTATATTTCTAGTTACTTACATGTCATCTATCAACTAAATTATTTGAATATTAATCCTGATGCTTGTCTAGAATTTGTCTATGATTTGTATTTAAATAGCTGTGTGTAATCTTTGGGGCCAATTTTATAGAGCTGCTTAAACACAAAAATATGCTTATTCACAACAATATCTTGCTTAGTAAATTCAGGTGACGTTACGAGCCAAAATTAGTACTGGTTTTACAGTAATAATCAATGTTTATGTGCTTAAGCATTTTTGTGTGTGCTAGTTTATGCTACGTTTACATTATGTTCCCGGCGGCCACGGCAGCCCCGTTTACCCGAAACGTAGTGCGCCGTGGGATTTTGGCAATTTTTGTCTCTGTATTCAAGTTTGGTTAGGTAGGTCTTGCCAAGTTTTCTCACGGTCTATCACGGTATCCGTGACGGGCCGTGGGTGGAAAGGGGCTGCTGAGTCCCGGAGGCTCCAAGGCGCACTACGGTTCGGCCCGCGGTCTACCACGGATGTCAGTACGTTCCCTCCCGGCCCGTCACGTTCTAATGGGGTCCCTCACGTTTCTGACGTTCTGATCAAGGTCTGACACGTTTTTCACGTTCTGTCAAGGCTTTCTACGGAATGAAACGTGGACGCCGGGCAGCTTTGGAGCACGTTTGTGCCCACGGTATAAAGAGAAGGCCTCCCAAGCAATAGCAATCATTGTATCCTGAGATTACGACCAGACAACATCATGATTGCCCAAGATGAAGACGATTTTATGTTTGCATGTTTGCTGGGTGCATACAGCCAGCAAGAAGAAGGCCAACAGCAGTTGCAGAGAGGGAAGGCCAGAGTGCAGCAGTCAGGAAGAAGGCGAAGAAGGCGGATGAGAAGGCCAATTTCCATGTGGGTGCGCGAATGGTTATTGTCCATTTTCTGTTATGCAAATCATGTAAAAGTACTGGTTACTTAATGCTGTACTTTGTTATCAATAAATAAACCTTTGATTTTCTGATCTAAGTAGGCTAATTCCTTGTCTTCCTATTCATTCTTTCATAATACATAAATGATTGTCATATATCATAAATCAGGGCTGAATGCATAAGTTAAACCTGCTTTACTCATGATGAAGTCCTAATAACTCACTGAAACCTAAAATATTTTTCATAGAAGAATATCCATTTTGTGGCTTAAATCTGACCTTAATTTTAACAAACTTATTTTCCTACATAAATCATATTCTACGGAATTCTGGCCTATCATAAGAAAAACGCACACATAAGCTTGCATTTATTTTCTAAGAGATGAAAACAAAACTTCACTGGTCTGGTCTGGTCGTCGTCGTCCTGTGGCTTCTCCTTGGCTGAAGTGCTAGTGCTGCTGGGGACAGGGGGCCTTCGTACGTCTTGGCTTCTTCGGTGGCATAGCTTGGCCTTCTTTTTTCAAAGCTTGGTCTTCTCTCTTCGTATTGTAGATGCAGTAATGTTACGTCGATTGCTCAGACTCGAATGAAGCTCCACTGCCTGGCCCGGCTTTTAAATACTCCCTCCCAGACCGCGCGCGCCGTGTCAGACCGTAGTAGAACACAACGCGCCGTAGCGCGCCGGACCCGTAATCCGTCACACGCCGGGACGCGCCGTGATTGAACGCGACGAAACGGCTACCATACACCCATAGTTTGCCGTAAGAACCGTGACAAGACGTGGCAAAACGGGACAAAACGCGCAGCAACCGTGAAGCAACCGTGACAAAACGCGCACTAAACGCGGCAGAACATGGTAAAACTTGAAAGGACCGTGAGATGCCGGGGAATATACATGCTTCCCGTCACACTACGGACCGCCTCCAAGTTTGGTTACGGCCTATTGCGTACTGTCGCGTTTGGTTGCGTTCACCCCGTTTTACTACGGCCTACTAGGTTTCTCATCCGCACCGTGACTGCCGTGGCAAATTTTTTGACAGTTTAAAAATCTTGCCCGGCATCCACGGCAATCACGGCCTGTCACGTTTGCCCATTCCGTCCCCCGCGTTGTCTCACGTCCATCCCGTTTGGTCCACGGTGGCCTGAAACGTGATTGCCGTGGCCGCCGGGAACATAATGTAAACGTAGCATAGCAGCTCTATGAAATTAGTTCCTGCTGAGCTCAGAATGCTTTTGAATGGTAATCCGTGGTCCGCTTTGGAAATAGGTTCTTTGGTCGCGGAGGAAAATGCTTGTTCGAGACAAGCCTAATTGATATTCCAAATCTAATTGCTATTTAATAGACTGTCAATGCTTGTGTGTAAATCATTTGTAATGCAATGCATGAATAAAAGATAACCACGTCAAACCATGGAGGAATGGTCAAACTATACAATTGCATTGACCGTATCACAGTCCGCTACTCGGAAACAGGTCCGTTGTTGTCTTCAAGGACACATTTGCATCACGTCGACCGCTGTGCAGCTGTCTGTATCGCTGAATTATTGACAAGAGATGGGCTTTTCCGTCCTTCAACGCGGTGGACAACAATTACTTTTGTTTATTGAATAGACTAAATTGGAGGGTAGTAATTAATTTTGTTTATAGCCTGTATTGCTCCTTTGTGCAGGGTCTATGAGGTAATGCTGATAGGTACAGGAAGGAGAGGAAAAACAACATCACGACCGAAAATACCCTATTGTGTTTCCTTTATTCCTGTAATATAACCTAACCCAATTAACCTAACGCTACCCGAACGACCGAGGATACATTTTGACTAAAGAAACCGCCGTCCGAGGATTCTCTGTTCCTTTCGTTTCATTTATAGTTTCGTTCCTCGGTCGTAATACCATGTGAGAGCACCCAGTCATTACCGATAACTGACGTGTTAACCAGTTCACGCCGGAGGACGTATATACACGCAAAGTCACGAGCAAGGCCGGAAATGCCTGTCAGCAGCGAGCAAGGCCGGAAATGCATGGGTGTGCTTTCCGGTACCATCGGCCTGAACCCGCCTCGGATACAGTTTTGTTAAAAATAATGCCGCGCCTCGGCTCGTAGATGTTAAAATAATCCCGGCGCGAACTGGTAATGATTTTCAAAACTTCTCTTAAAAAAAAAAAAAAAATCCACACAGGCCCTTTCATGAAATGCTCGATGCTTTACATAAATTTTGACGATTGCATTTCTGGATTTCAGCAAATGTTGTTCACTGCCTTCCTTTATTACTCACCTGCTGCTGAAAGCTGCGCGGTCAAAAAAGTAACTCCGTGTTCAACCTGGTACATTATACATTTTACTTTATGCGCGAGTTAAAACAAATAAAGGCTGGTTGATAATTCACGCAAGAGCGAATGCGATGCGAATTTGACCTGGAGCGGAACATTCAGGGGAGTTAAACTGTTCGCGAAAATTCGCCGCGACGTCATAAATTCGCGTTCGCGTACGCTTTCGCGCCGAGAATAAACCGGCTTTTTTAAATATCTGACCCAACCCAGCAAAATGAGTCACAAGTCGCCAGAGCTCCTTTTGAGTAACAAAGCCTTTTAACATTATCACACAACATATAAATCAATGGCAACGGTCAACACTTTCACCCAAATAACGACCTTACATTATAAGGTGTAAACCCGACTGATACAAATCGTGTGCTTTCTATTGTGTGAAAAACTAATACCTGAAAACTTGCCCTTAAGACTCATTTCGATGGATTCGGTCACACATGTCTCCCGTCGTGCCTTCTGTTTATCATACAATTAGCGAAATGTTAACACATAAAGCAAGTTCAACACTGTCAACATATCTTAGTCAAAATAACGTCAATTAGTAAAATAATTATAAGGCATCATTTTTACAATTTTTTTTCTTTCAAAATGATGCCTCATAATGACTGATTAATTGACTAATATATTATGTTGACAGTGAAGTTCTGCTGAATTATATATTTTTTGTTGTCAATTGCCGATTCAATTTCACGAGAAACGTGCCAAAAACCAAACGTGTATATACATGTACATGTACATTGAATCTTCTGCACGGAGTTTGTGTATTTACAGCGGGATAATGTCATCGTGAAAATGTCCTCCGCGAACGATGTAATCAACCGAGTTATTTTTGTCTCGATACATTCGAGATTCCTTTAAAAAAATTATCGTACGTTCAAGCAAGCGGAAACGAACACTCCTCCCTCGACGATTGCCGACAGAACACATTCGCTATATTGCTGCCATAATGTTATTCCTATTGCCAATCATAATGTCGTCGGGCAAACGGATGTAAATATGTAGAGCAGTAGAGCACACAGCTTTTTTTGCAACATGTACTTATCAGACGAGTGGCCGTGCTCTCTTCTTTTGAACCTTATACGGCCGGCCGCGATAATTGTTTCTGCAGGTAGGTTGGTACATTAGCCAGTCAGAACACAGATGGTGTTGACGTCATCGATGGTGTTAGAGTCATCTGGGACAACCCTAACCCCTAAACCCTAACCCTAACCCCTAACCCCTAACCCCTGTCAGAGCCCAGACAACTTGAGCATTATCGATGACGTCAACACCATCTGTGTTCTGATTGGCTAATAAATGTACACTCTGTACCAACCTACCTGCAGAAACAAATTATCGCCGGCCGGCAACGTAATATTGAAATTCATCATCATCAATGGCTGTCGTTGATTGTTTTGTTCAATCATAGAGAAAGGAACAGATTTCAATGATGAACTATTGCAAACATATCTCAACCAGACAATACAACCCGGATCATCTCAGAAATCAAATACCACCCCCCCCCCCCCCCCCCCCTCCTTAATCGTCGCTGACCCGTGTGCCCTAACCGAAATAAACTCGGTTACATTAGGTTAACTCCTTTTAAGTTTAAGCCAGAATTTTAAATTAGAATAAGACAGTAAACAATGCAAAACATGACGTTTCCGGGATTTTAGGGCAATACGCCATTAACCCTTTAAACTCAGGCCTGTTTTCGAAGAATTTGTACGTGTTGCTAGTTTGTATATATACAAATATCATTTACAGTGTACAAATCCCATATAATTATGTATCATTGGAAAGCTTACAAATAGGGCTGTATTTTGGGGGAATATTTTGACCCCCCAGGAGCTTTTAAGGGACTTATAAGTCAGATGTAGCGCGGGGCTCCGCCGAGTGCAAAGGGTTAAAAGGTAGGATACACCATTTGCAGATTTTGAAAACATTTACTCCCGAATTATTAGGAAATATCGCACTTATTTAAAAGTAAATAAGAATTGTAGGCATCCAGCCAAAGGATTGCGCTAGATATCCTGTAATTGTTCCGAAAAATTAAATGTTAATTAAAAAAATGGTGTATCCTACCTTTAAAGAGTGCGACGCGAAATAAAGAGCATCTGACAAAAATTACTGCGTGATCCATTACGCACAAAATATTCAATTCCACGGACTATAACTTAGCCCGCCGCAAGAATAATTGATTGATTGGAAATAATCGGATTGCTCACCTGCTCTTGTGAAGCCCGAAGATTCTGCCGCTCGAATCTGCGTCGTTAAGGCTTCGCTAAACACAGTTATGCTGTTATGCCATTGCCAGCCGTGGCACAAGTGAAGTGTTTAATTTAACGTCTTCAATTAAACATCTTCCAACGATCCGATTCAAACAGAACCAGCGACAAACAAAACTGAATTAAAAACAATCCAATCAAGCTCCAATCATGCTTGGTGTCTGCGCCACTAGCTCCACTCCGCGGCGACTGTTTCCCCGTGCGTTGCCAGTAGGATTCTGGCACGATCTGTCTTGACACGAGAGACTATATTGTGATCCGAACACCCGGTGAACACTGCATGGTCGTCGGAGGCGCGAGAGACGGCGAATAGATCTCTGACGTTGAATCAATTTAGTTTGGAGACGGTCGATATGCGATAAAAGACAATTGTAACAAAGACATAGCAAAATACGGGGGCGATCAAGCGCATCATCGATCAAAAGCTCAAGGGATGATGGGGATCTTGATGAAGTCAACTGATAACAGAAGACAGGTGACTCCTGCACGCGATGCTGTGATTGGCTGTTGCCTTTCAGAGAAGCCTTACATAATGAACAGTCACTGCGTGTGTAGCGAAAGTTCAGCAGCTCTTTTATATACGATGCGGCTTACAAAACTATAGCTGTCAAGCTAAGAAGAGGTGTTGGCAAAGCGGCGAAGTGTCCAACCGAAGACAGTATACTGTATGATTGTCCACGACTGTTTGATAGTCCACGACTGTTTGATAGTATTTAATCGATTTCTGTGACGTCATACTATCGTTGAAACTGTAGATTATTATAAAGAACGTACAGTCAGGGTCTTTGTCAACTTAATCTACAGCCAAGAGTAGATTCAGTTACGAATCCACCCATTTGGCTGTACATTAGGTTGACAAAGACTGTAGATTAAGACTCTGACTATACCATGGAGCTATATTAAATTACTAGAGCGCTGGCTCCATGTACACATTGATGCCTGCTGGGCGCATCCATGTTTGTGCACAAACCTATGGAAACCGCAACATTCTGTACGGCTTTTGTACGGCTATTTGCATATCTGCGTTTGTATTCTATACAGTGCATTACCGAAGCCGAAGCCGAAACGCTTGATTAGCAAAATGAGCGCAAACATCGTAAAGTATCTCCGCGCGTATAAGAAAACAGAGTTAGCGCTTTAGTAATTTAATATAGCTCTATGAATTAAAGGTAGGATACACCATTGGTAATTGTTTGATTTATAATAAATGGGTTATGTTTAACTGACCTGTCCAAAGTTTTACAATCATGGATGCTGAGAAAAGCAAGAAAAGCGGCATTCGTTTTCAACCGGCGTCGGGCAGTGAATTTTAAGTTGTTCTATTGATTTCGAGATCGTTGGTACGGTCAGCGATTGTGAATTAAAAAAAAATAACGTTCAATTTTTTGAAACAATTACAGGATATCTAGCGCAATCATTTTGCTGGATGCCTACAATTATTATTTACTTTCAAAAAAGTAAGATATTTCCTAATAATTCCTAATTTCCTAATTAAGTAAAATGTTTAAATATCTGCAAATGGCGTATCCTACCTTTAATTCACAAAGCTATACGTTTGATAACAATAAGATCTACATTCAAAAACCTGGCGATCGGGGTGACGGCAGGGCTCATTTGAATAAACCTTTGTTGTTAAACAAAGAAATAGATTAAAGATAGGATACACCATTGGTAATTGCTTGAATTATCGTTAATGGGTATAAGGTGATTGTATTTCATAGTAAATATCGTTTAACTGACCTGTCCGAAGTTTTACAATCGTGGATGCTGAGAAAAGCACGAAAAACAGCGATTGTTTTTAACCGGCGTCGAACAGTTATTCTTTATCTTTGTTTTATCGCGAATTTTTCTTTATAAAATTCTATTTTCCGGAATAATTACAGGATATTTAGCGCAATAATTTTGCTGTATGCCTAGAATCATCATTTACTTTCAAATGAGTAAGATATTTCTTAATAATTCGGTAGTCAATTTTTTCGATATCTGCAAATGGTGTATACTACCTTTAAGTCAAGGAATAGACTCGGAACTGTAGATTCGTGCAAAGAATGTACTCGGCTTTGCTTCGTACATTCTTTGCACGAATCTACAGTCCTCGTCCATTCTCATTGACAGAAGAAAAAAGAAGAAGCTTTTCCTTACACCAAAAAGGACTAATTAAGTGCGAGTGACCAAACAGCGAAATTTTAACATAATTTTGTAAAAATAATTTTAACGAACGATTAAAAAAAAAGTTTGTTCGAACGTGGAAACCTTCCAAGGTTGAAACGAAACTGTTCTTGATTACTATTACGGGAAACCTTACTATAGGTGCGTTGAATTGAACAGAGAGATTGACTTTAGCAGGGCTTGAACCTTCGACCTCTGCTTTGGGCTTCATGCACCCCTACCCCCCACTGACCTCTACACATGGACGGATCATTGCCCATTCACGCTTGAATGCGGCGCGAACGAGAAGTGCAACATGGCGGACCCACGACGTCACTCTGTGAGCCAATAAAATATCCAGGTGTAGAGGTCAGTGGGTACGGTACGTATGACGTAATGTTTATAAATAAAAAATGTATAGAGTAAATCCACTGACCTCTACACCTGGACATTTTCATTGGCTCATAGTCATAGAAGTGACGTCTTGGGTCCGCCATGTTGCACTTCTCGTTCGCGCCGACTTCAAGCGTTAGCACAGCAGATTATGGGCAATGATCCGTCCAGGTGTAGAGGTCAGTGCTACCTCCTCAGAAATCCCACTGGTATATATAGGAGCATCGACGAACGAAGAGCGCAGTGCGTATAATACCGGTGATGGCTTGAATATCAGGCTCCATGAAACCCTGACTCATTGATTGTATTGTACATGCTTATGGGGATCGTATACGTTTGGTAATTACTCCAAAATTTAAGGGCAATACAAACTTACTTGGTAAGAAGTACAGCAGCTTTAGATAGTATAATGCATTTTTAGAAACTTTTCACTTCGAAGTACAGCGGTTATGGAAAAAGATATCACTTTTTATCCCCAAAAATTTGAATCTGAGAAGCGCTACTGCAGTGACGTTTCTCAGATTGTGTATTCCAATGCACATTATTCTTCCTGCGTGGACATAACCGCTCCAGATTTTCGAAAATATCTCAAAATCGCTACCACCTTTTGAAATGAAATGTTTACAGGTTAGTTTTACGATATATATCTATAACTATAATGGATTGAAACAAACAGTGGGTTACAATTACCAAACGTATACGATCCTTTATTAAAGCAGCTCTAAAATATATTCGCGCGGTGAACAATATATTTCAACTCGAATTTTTGATCGCGATTACCTGGAGTGTTCTTCTTTATTTTGCAACCAATAAACCTAACCTAAAAATGCCCCCAAATCTGTTTATCAGTGAGGAAGAAACCTTGTGTGGACGTGAGCACGAATTTCAGATCAGGTCCACACAACGTATAGTCGCCAACTGCACGTCTTTGCTCTAAACTTACGCCTGAACATCTTTTGTGCAGAGGTCCACACAGTGAATGCAATGCTTGCATATGTAAGTGCACACCCAAGGCGAATAGATATAGGCCTAGGTGTAATAAAATACTTTGACAAAATGGAATGCGGTAATTTCGTGAGAGTCCGATGTCAGAAGTCTGAATTTTCCTGCAGGCTCCTATGCAATCAGAACCAAAAGGTTTCACACTGAAAATGAACAGCGGTGGAGAAAAGTTTAATAAATAAAATTGACAATGTTTACCGAGAACAAAATGTTATACCCAGACGGTAATGACATATAGTCGATTGAAACGGTACGAAAAACAGTCGAGATTGTGTATCAGGCGGTTAATATGATCAGGCGGTTAATATGATCAGGCGGTTTTACGGAGGGGAGGGAGGGGAAGGTGGCTTGGGAGGGCTTTGGCCTCTCAAACTTTTGTCTTAAATTGTGTTAACCATGCAGTTCGCACCGGAGGACGTATACACGCAAAGTTTTCCCCAGATTCAAAACGGATGACGCATAAACACGTCGCGAGCAAGGCCGGAAATGTCTGTACAACAGCGAGCAAGGCCGGAAATGCGTGGGTGTGCTTTCTGATACCATCGGCCTGAACCCGCGTCGGATCGAGATCCGTTAAAAATAATCCCGCGCCTCGTAGGTGAGACAAACCAATGGTTTGCTTTTAAGTGAGTAAAGTTTTGAGTTTACAACTTGAACCAAACAAAACAAACTTCTGTCTTGACATGTACCAAAATGTACCAAAACTATAGAAAGGTGAACAAACAGTGTTCCTAAGAATAATTCACTGCAAGAACCCTTTAAAGGGATCGTATACGTTTGGTAGTTACTAAATTAATGGCAATAAAAACTTACTTGGTAAGAAGTACAGCAGCTTTGGATAGTATAATGCATTTTTAGAAACTTTTCACTTCGAAGTACTGCGGTTATGGGAAAAAATATCACTTTTTGTCCCAACAAATTTGAATCTGAGAAGCGTTACTGCAGTGACGTTTCTCCGATTGTGTATTCCAATGCAGATTATTCTTCCTGCGTGGACATAACCGCTCCAGATTTTCGGCAATATCTCAAAATCGCTACCACTTTTTGAAATGACATTTTTACAGGTTAGTTTTATGGTATATATCTATTACTATATAGGATTGAAACAAACAATGGGTTCCAATTACCAAACGTATACGATCCCTTTAAGGCCGACCCCAAAATTGACTTACTCAGAATATATCGCCAGACTCATGAATGTTAATTGACAACAGTGATACATTGATTTCGGTCCATTTTCCTTGCCACGTTTTCGCAATATGCGTGACATGTCATGATATCACTTTTTATTCTAGGTGGCGTCTGCGAGCCGACAGTGCCTCGCTGTATGTGAGACGGGTTAAACCAGGACACTGATAAAGTGCATTACGATTACGAATAGGTTAGACAACTAAGCGCTGGTCTCTACGGGTGTGGACATTTTTACAGAATTGTATTTCATTTGCATGCGCGTGTGACGTTGCGTGAATAAGTGCGTGACGTAAAAATGCATAATTGCTGACTCATTGGTCAAGCATGATACGTCACGTAATTATGCATAAATTTATGTGACACGCGCATGCGATCGTGAATTTTGTTTATAAAATGTTTCGGAACAATTACAGGATATCTAGCGCAATCTTTTTGTTGGATGCTTAGAATCATTATTTACTTTCAAATAAGTAATGGTATTTCTTAATAATTTGGTAGTAAAATAGTTCGATACCTGCAAATAGTGTATCCTACATTTAACACCATTAGTATCTACGTATATAGGGCAACACTAGGAAACATTTTACATATATAGCGGTCCAGCCAAAATCATTTAAAGGTAGGATACACCATTTGCAGATATCAAAAAAATGTAGTACCAAATTATTAAGAAATTTCTTAATTATTTAAAAGTAAATAATGAATGTAGCCATCCAGAAAAATGATTGCGCTAGATATCCTATAACTGTTCCGAAAAATTGAATTTTATGAAAACAATTCTCGATCGCCGGACGGCGATCGAAA
Organism: Crossaster papposus; assembly: GCA_037893245.1. Taxonomy (NCBI): domain Eukaryota; kingdom Metazoa; phylum Echinodermata; class Asteroidea; order Velatida; family Solasteridae; genus Crossaster; species Crossaster papposus. The sequence goes on along the minus strand of JBAIAA010000507.1, from coordinate 1,569,158 downwards.
AAAACCCAAGAATAACATAGGAAACAACTGCCCGACGCCGGTTAAAAACGAACCCCGTTTTTCTTGCTTTCCTCGGCATCCAATGATTGTAAAACTTCGGACAGGTCAGTTAGACAATATTTACTCTAAAATCCACCCCCCCCCAAAAAAAAAAAAAAAAATCCACCCATTCACGATAAATCGAGCAGTTACCATTGGTGTATCATACCTTTCAGACCGTATACTAGTAATTATTTTACACCGCTGTCTAGATACATTATGTGTACATGGTACGTTTAAATAAAGTAACATCGCTGTATTTTACAGCGCGTTGAAACATAATCTCATGCTTGTTCTGATCAGTCTCAAGGGTCTAGTAAATTCCGATGTTAACTGTTGATTTGTTTCATCATTGATTTATATTATTAAATACAGATATTTTGACATCATGTGTCTGTTTCTCTCGTCAGGGCCAGTCATTGAAATTTCTAGTGTTAAATATTAGATTAATTATTTTATTTGTTTAATTAAAGGGATCGTATACGTTTGGTAATTGGAGCCCACTGTTTGTTTCAATCCTATATAGTTATAGATATATACCATAAAACTAACCTGTACAAATTAAATTTCCAAAGGTGGTAGCGATTTTGAGATATTGCCGAAAATCTGGAGCGGTTATGTCCACGCAGGAAGAATAATATGCATTGGAATACACACTCTGAGAAACCTCACTGCAGTAAACGCTTCTCAGATTAAAATTTGTAGGGATACAAAGTGATATCTTTTGCCATAACCGCAGTACTTCGAAGTGAAAAGTTTCTAAAAATGCATTATACTATCCACAGCTGCTGTACTTCTTACCAAGTAAGTTTTTCTTGCCATTGGTTTCGGGAGTAATTACCAAACGTATACGATCCCTTTAACAATCATGGAGAAAACATGGATGATTGTTCGTTAATTCCAATAAATCCCCAAACATTGAACATTTCGTTGTTTATTATATTAAATTAAGTTCGACAATGCAGAGGTCGCTGATTCATACGTCAATTTAAAAACCAATGACAATAAAAAATAATATAGTATTCTTCTCATCCGTCCGGGAACGTCGTACAGACGTGAGGGCCAAATGAAGATATTTGATTACCATTCGGTAATTAATTTAATTAATTCATTAAATACAGCTTCAATGGGCGGACTGCCAAATGAAAAAAACTTCCAAATAACCAAATGTAATTAATTCCATGAGTGTTTTTTGACCGCCTCAAACATGATGACTGAATACAACAACAAGAAACCAATCAGATGTATACATAAACCATTTGGTTTCAAGTGGCGCCAGTGAGGCGGGTACGTGGCTTTATGTTGCGTGTGAATTCACCTCCTATCAAAAAGAGTGCCGGTCAAATTATGAATCTTTGTAAAACAAAAGTTCTGCATGTTCACATAGCCAGCGTGAAGTGTAAAATGTTGCAATACAGGGGCCAATTTTATAGAGCTGCTTAAGCAGACAAATTAGCTTAAGCAGACAAATTAGCTTAAGCACAAAAAAACCTGCTTAGTAAAATCAGGAGCCAATTTCATATAGAGCTGCTTAAGCAAAACAACAAATTCTTTAAGTACGAAACATTCTTGCTTAGTAAAACCAGCTTACCAGCAACAACTCTATGTGAAGTATATTATTTGTGATTGATATTTAGCTGTTGTTGGCTTAGCATAACGATCACGTTGAATGTTGGCACCTAACATGATTTACCAAGCAATAGTTTTTGTGCTTAAAGGGATCGTATACGTTTGGTAATTACTCCAAAAATTAATGGCAATACAAACTTACTTGGTAAGAAGTATAGAGCAGCTTTGGATAGTATAATGCATTTTTAAAAACGTTTCACTTCGAAGTACTGCGGTTATGGAAAAAGATATCACTTTTTATCCCAACAAAATTGAATCTGAGAAGCGTTACTGCAGTGACGTTTTTTCAGATTGTGTATTCCAATGCAGATTATTCTTCCTGCGTCGACATAACCGCTCCAGATTTTCGGCAATATCTTAAAATCGCTACCAGATTTTGAAATGAAATTTGTACAGGTTAGTTGTAATGGTATATATCTATAACTATATAGGATTGAAACAAACAGTGGGTTTTTATTACCAAGCGTATACGATCCCTTTAAGCACAAAACATTCTTGCTTAGTAAAACCAGCTTACCAGCAACAACTCTATGTAAAGTATATTATTTGTGATTGGTATTTAGCTGTTGTTGGCTTAGCATAACGATCACGTGGAATGTTAGCTCCTAACATGATTTACCAAGCAATAGTTTTTGTGCTTATAAGCAAGATTTTGGGCTTAGGCAGCTCTATGAAATTGGCCCTAGGTTACAAGCAAAAATTCCACGTGATTGTTATGCTAAGCTAAAAACAGCTAAATGCCAATCAAAAATGATCTGCTAATATATGGCACATTTAAATTAGACAATTCCAGGGGTCAAGATCGCGCAAGGCATGATGGGACAACATTGCGCAGCAATATTGTAGCCATGGTAACGAGGTTGACGCCACGGCAATTGTTTTGGTAGACTTTTCATTTTTGTCTGAAGACAATGATGACTACATTTTCGACAGCATAGTAATGAAACCATCACCGCGCAAAATGTTCAGTGGTCGTACGAATTAGTACTTAATATTTTTAAGGGGGTTAGGCCTAATATACATTTTGCAGCTAGTATTAGTAAAAAATAAAATGTATGCTCCCAGTATGTTTGTTTCATGTACACAGCCATTTTGCCTCTGAAGATCTTGTTAAGATCAAAATATAAGGCCTTCTTAACTTATTCCAACCAAAATACTGTTGAAAAGTTTACTTGTTGTAAATATATTAATGATTCTAAACTCCCTGTGAAATTATTCCGTCTGGCATGCTGTCATTTTGAAGAAAATAAAAGAATGCCATTTCCGATGCGTCTCAGAGACGCACTTTTGGATTTTGTTTTGCAAATAGTGCGCGCAAGTGTACGAACGACGCGCGGCGCATACGTTGGCGCTATACTATATTGGTCTGTTCAGTGCGACACGCGAGAAGCTGCAACCACTGGCTCAGAACGCACCCTGAACGCATATTGTGGTCGCTATTGAAATTGTGACTTAGCAAATTGTGAATTATAATCAAAATCTTAGAATAATATTTTCTCGGAATATGCAGCATTCACAGAGCTAAAAACTTCATCAGATTGTTTGTCAAACACCTTTCTTTATAATTACTTTTGCTGCTTCAAACAATTAAAATATACAACCGACAAAATACATTGTCCCTTTAAAACTGCAGTTTTCTCACAGATATTATGAACATTTAGACAAACTCAAAGTCAGATATTTTGTTTAATCCTTATGTTATCGTTTCAACTTTTATTTACTAAGCAAAAACTAAAGCTGAACGATCAAGCTAAATTGTCCAGCTTTTAATGATGTCAACCTCGTACCCATAGCTACGATCTTGCTGCGCCATGTTTTCCCACCATGCCTTGCGAGATCTTGGAGTCGTGGTTGAAATGATGTCCGATTGTTTTCCTTTTTGTTAATTGCGAGGCGACTGAAACTCGAAGCCGAGTTGAGCAGTCGATCAGCCTGTGGCGGGTGAAGTTCGAGGTCGACGTGGTGTTCGACACGAAGAAAACTTCGTCGGTCCACTCCGGAGAAGTAAGGATTTAAACATTCAACGGGATATACTCAGACCAATGTAAAACATATCATGGGCCTAGTGGCCTGGGGCATTGAATTTTGGTATTCTGCAGGTTGGGGTTCGAGCAACCAACAAATATGTGACCTATCACCACAATATAAGATTAAAGTCGGAAAAATATTAAATTGAGATATTGGTATTTTCAACTTCTTGGGAAAGAGAGCTTTCCAATGGTATATAAGCACTCCAGAAAGTCATGGGTTTACAAAACAAGTTTGTCAGAAAACCTACCCAATAAACATCTTAAACAAAACACGCAAAATATTGCAAAACAGTACAAGTAAGGTTCAGTTGAGCATAGCAATGGCCATGTTCCAATCACTAGTTCTTCTTGAAACTTTCCACACATACGTGAGATAGTAACAAGGACCTACATGTAATTTGCATATTTAACTACTGTGTTAATTCGACCACTGATGGACTTGAGTCCAAACACTATCATGCAAACACTACGCAAAATCGCGTAATTTAAGATGTTTTCAATCATCTGATCGCACCCAAAAAATGGGAATATGTAGAGGAGGACTTATATTTCGACTTTGGATGGCCATATCTCCGAATCACATCGTGCGACTTTACTCTCATATTGTGGTGACAGGTCATATAATTATTGTCCTTTTACAACGAAATAATTCCATTATCAACATATACGAGGGCGATCAGAAAATTATAGAAAGCAATCTTCCATAACTTTAAACCAGTTGCGCCGGAGGACGTATATACACGCAACGTTTTCCCCAGAATCAAAACGGATGACACGTCACGAGCAAGGCCGGAAAGGACTGTCAGCAGCGAGCAAGGCCGGAAATGCGTGGGTGTGCTTCCCGGTGGTAACATCGGCCTGAACCTGCCTCGGATCGAGTTTCGTTTAAAAAAAAATCCCACGCCTCGGCTCGGTGATGTAAAATAATCCCGGCGCGAACTGATAATTGTTTCCTTCGAGCGCGCGTAACGGTAACAAAAGCTCACACTTACACCGCGCTGTTCAAAGACCACCGCGCACTACCAAAAATGTCCAATTAAATTGCTCAGTTAAAAGCGTTTGTCTGTTCCTATTTATAGCTCCGTGGTCTGTTTGACGTTGAAGCAAAGATTGTCCGACCTGCACTGCCATTAATCATTTTCACAACTGCTGCGTGTAGATTATTTCAGCTATTATTATTATATTCGGCTGAAGATTAATTCTCGGCCAGTATAATTTCGTCTATTTTAGGGCCTAATTTCATTTTCAAATTTCATAGATTGCCATGGCGCGCACGGCATATGTCTTAGGCACAAGTCGACAATTAAGACCACTTACAGTTATTATATATGTGACATCACATAACTCCAGACTTTAAAACAAATTCGCGAGTATTATGGCCAACAGTTTTTGAAGTAATATTCTTCTAAATAGGCACTTGGGGAGACAAATTAAAGTTTTTAGGTAATAAGGAGACAGTGGCACTTAGGGAGACATTTTAGTGTCTCCCTAAGTGTCTAGCTACCCTAAACAACGATATTTGGGAGTTGTTTTTTTCTCTAGAACGACAGATTTTGGTCTAAATAGCATAAATCTCGAAGATCTTAGAGAAAAGGGTTAGGGTAAACAAGTTAGGACTGTTTTAGGTTTGTGTACATCTCTATCGGATTGTCTACCCAAGTGCCTATTTGGAGGTGACAATAATAATAATAATAATAATAATAATAATAATAATGTCCCCCGAAGGTGCTCATTGTAAATATAATAATAACGATGGATATTTAAAAAACGCACGTATCCACCAATATTGGCGCTCGCGGCGCTACAATTATCACCCCTGCTCACTGGGCCAACGAAACATTCCAACTGCCACCTCATCTCCCCGGGGAGTAAACAGCTCGATGCTGCCATTTCGGCGCAAACCAGCTAATAATATCAATCATCTCTGCCCCCACATGGTACCCATTATACTACTAGGTGGAGAGAAGCAATGAGTGACAAAGTGCCTTGCCCAAGGGCACACGCACCGTAGTCCCGGACCGGACTCGAACCCACAACCTGCATCTTTACGTACCTATATACAGATTACAAATTCAATGCTCCGGACCACGAGGCCGTGTTCCCATTGGACTTTGTCTGGTCAACGCATGACGACTTTTCTGTAGAATGACAACATTTAATCCAATGGGAACGCACGATTCACATATGTGACCTGCTCTCACAAAACCAGACATAAGTGTTGTTTTTTTGAAAAGTTAGATATTGTTATTTCCATTTAGTACACATCTTCAGCTTTCATTTGGTACCAAAACCACCTCTATACCATACATACACTTCCAAGTAGCGATAATTTATGGAAAATTCGACGTATTGGGGAGATAAATTACCACTTTTAGGACGAAGTTTGCCTCAATAAATTCATGATTTTTGTACTTTCTCAGCAATAAAGTTGATTTTGTTTAACTGAGGGTTAAAGTATACATATTAAAGAATAAAACAATAACAAAAACAAAAATGGATGTCCGCCACATTTTTCACCCCATTTTAACTTTGACGAGCTGTTTCTCGAAATAGCCTGTGCGACTTATGTCGGGTTTTGTAGGAGCGGGTCACATAATGTTATCAGGGAGGCTGAAAAGTCACAAGTCAATTAATATGCGCATTCGCAAGTTATTCATAACATAAGGTCACAACTGAATTGATCAATTCCTTTGTCACAGTTGATATTGCAAATGTATATTGCGACTCGTCTCCGAACGAAATGACTTCTTTAGTTGAGGACTTATTACAATATTAGCAGTTTGGGAAAAATATAATTGGTTGCAACATCTGCCAGTCTTGCACGGAGAATCATGAAACGTTACTCGTCGCGGTATAAAAGTCCAAGTGGGAACGCACGGTAGAATTACACAAATGAATGTCGAGGTAAGTTACCGCAAGGCCGCGGAAGAACATTCCAATGGTAATGCGGCTTTATGACCGCATTATGTTGCTGGGTATATTTGATGATGTCTGTAGAAGTCATAAGTTAGTTAGGATGGGCAATCGCAAGTTAATCACAACAGAAGGTCACAACTGAATATTGATCAATCACTTTGTCGCAGTTCATATTGAACAAATTGTATAGCGACGTGACTTCTTTATATAGTTTGGGACTAATTAGCAGTTTGGGAAGAGTAATTGGTTGCAAACAATCTGCTAGTCTTGCACGGAGACAGAATGAACGTTATACGTCGCGATAGGAATGCACGGTAGCATTACACAAAGGATTGCCGAGGCAAGTTATCGCGAGGGCGCGGACAAAACAATATTCCAACGGTAACACCGTCCGGCTTTATGACCATACCGTTTTGGTCATGTCTGTATAGAACTGTCATGTCAATTAATAAGCGCAATCGCAAGTCAATCATATAACATAAGGTCACAACTGAATTGGTATTGTATAGCGACTTGACCACGGGCGAAATGACTTCTTCAGTTAGGGACTTATTAGCAGTTTGGGGAGAGTAATTGGTTGCGATGTTCCATCGCCGGGGCTTTGTTGGGTTAAATAAAAGAACACCCTGCTCTCAATAATTGGAACAGTGCGGAAACAAAGCAAGGAACAAGACGAGTCAGGGATACACGTTTAAAGATCAATGTGTGAAGACGTTGTGTGTGGTTCCCCCCCACCCCCTCACGTTGAAGTTAATAGGTTTGGCAAAATGAAGAGGTACACTCAAAGGATCCACGATAACAATTCTGGTTGAAAGGATATTATAATTACGGTGGGGGTAAAACGAGTATTTTCTCCGTTTTTCCTTAACTGCACGAATACATGTATTTTGTATCACTGTGGAGACATGGCTTTGTTCTCGTGTACAAAATGGTTAGAAAGTCGAGCACGTTTTTCAAAATGCTCCCATTTTAACCATAATTTGTTTCCTGGGTTGAAATTTTGACCCAATAGGCTATACCCTATATTATACCCTCACCCAAACACTAACCCTAACCCACATCCTAATCCTAGTTTTTGAGGAATTTAAGTAAAATCTAAAAATCTAATTCGTGAAATTCCCAATGGAGACCTATTCATCTATAGAAATTTACCCTCCGGAGACGTTTTGTCTCCATTGTACACATTGTGTTCATGTCTCCAGAGGGTACCGTATTTCGCACCATACGAAGCAAAATGTACACACTAAAGTTACGCTGTAAATTAGTGCGTCGGACTTTAGTTGGAACACGTATGTACAGTCGTACATGTAAACTATCTGCACTAAAGTTTAGTGTGGACACGTACGTACAGTCGAACAGTCGTACATGTTGTAAATGCATGTACAGTGCACATAAAGCATGTACGTACGTACGTACGTACGTGTCCACACTAAAGCCACGCTAATTAATAGCGTAACTTTAGTGTGGATATTTTGCCTCATTGTACAAACTGAAATGCAACATAGCTTACAGCAGACGACTGGACAGAAAGAACACGCAGTCATGATTTAATTGTGCCTTTAATGATACAAGTATGAAATTTGGCACACGGTGCAGCGTATGTCACGAAAAAGATTTTTGGATAAGAGCAATTGCAGATTTTGTTCTTTGAAAAAAATGAAGAATAGCAATAGTAGAATAGCAATAGCGGCCATTTCCACACAAAAATGGTTGTTATTCAACCCATAATTATTTTCTTCAAAGGACAAATCTGCGATGGCCTTATATCCAAATAATAATATATTTATTCGCACGAATTCATGGTAGGATACACCATTTGCAGATATCGAAAATATTTACTACCAAATTATTAAGAAATATCTTACTCATTTGAAAGTAAATAATGATTCTAGGCATCCAGCAAAATGATTGCGCTAGATATCCTGTAATTATTCCGAAAAATTGAATTTTATAAAGAAAAATTTGCGATCGCCGGACGGCGATCGCGAAAAAACAAAAGAACAACATAAGAATTAATGATTGACGCCGGTCAAAAACAAACGGTGTTTTTCGTGCTTTTCTCGGCATCCATGATTGTAAAACTTCGGACAGGTCAGTTAAACGATATTTACTATGAAATACATCCCCCAAATCCACCCATTTATGATAATTCAAGCAATTACCCATAGTGTATCTTACCTTTAAGTACAACAAATATATATACATGTACATTAATATAAGAAAAGACTTACAAACAAAACAAAGAATTAAGTTAATTCACAAAATGTCATTAATTATTTCAAAGACATTAGTATCATTAAACATTTTACATTGAAACAACACCGTCTCTAACATTAATAATGCCCCTAAGTACAGAAACATTTGATTTCACCCTCTGCGGTATATACACAGTCAAACCATGTATTACGGGAATCCTCAGTTGATTTTATTCATACAAAAAAATGAAGAAGAATTGCACAGTGCCTCATTAGAAACCGACTTTAAAAAGAGAACTTCCTGATTTAAGAAAGTCTTTCTCAAGACATACTTTAACTGCGTGACAAATCTAATGCTTGTATCATCAAACATCATCAACTATCATCAATCTAAATATTTCTCCAATCTGCTCCATTATCACGAAGCACGCTCCTTTTATAATTGATTGTTTTCCCCTTGACTTCTCAAGGGCATCATTAATCGACATTTGGTTTTAAATTAATGTGCAATTTGGTCCATCTTACTTTGAAAATGTAAACGTTTGTAAATGTATGCATAGGGCCCACAGTAGACCTAACAACCACAACAGACCACGTTCCGAATGATAATAATTTGTTTTTACCTGGCGAAGGTTATAATTCGATTGTTTATATAATGGTATAAAATGCAACTGAACATAATGTGATATCGAATTGCTCCAGGCACTACCATACCAGGGATATATTGGCTAGAGCTTATAGAGCTATAGAGCTAGAGACGTATTGATGTTTTTAAATCTGGGACTAAAACATTTTTCTTTCGAAAGGCGTTTATGTTTTTACAAATATCTGCCCGAGTCAATTCTTGTAATTTTGTATTCAAAATTTGGTATTTTGTATTCAAATGATATTTTGTGATTTAGATAGTGATATTTTTATTTTTTATTTGATTTTAATTTTCTTGAAAACATATTTACTTTTACTATGTGGGGTATTTTTGTGTCGCGGTGGTCGCCATTTTGTTCTTCTCATTTCGTGTATGTTGCGAATGGTTTTGTCGTCATTTTGTCGTCATCATTTTACCCCAACATTTTCCACACCCAACAAAAACCACACCCAGCTGCCCTCTATATATATAACACCCATTGCAAGCTAGTTTCAACGGTCCATTATTTTTGTGCTTTCTGAACGGGGCCCGTAACATACAAATTATCATTTCATCTTACGCCGGCGGCCGGCACCTTATACACTAGTAGACCCATAACATTATGCTAACCGAGCAAGACTTGTAATTGTATACTTACCATTTGAATTTCGCAGTCTCTTCTTGCAACACTAACAACAGCCTTCAGTGTACTTACAGCCTCTTTACATGAACCACACGAATCGCTGCCAATTACTCAAACATACCGATAGAATTCCCAGCTGGCTCTTCGAAATTTCACACTCCTTTTGACAGATTGGTTAGATTAATCAGCTTGCGCTTGGCTTTGTGGAGAAAACTAAAGCTCAGACGACAAACTCCGTTACGATTCGCGCGCTTGGTATAGTTGCACTTCTTCGTCTTGGACCCAAACGTTGATTAGCCACGAATGTTACCGTACAAACAGTATGGTAACACTAACAGTAATGTGCAAGGTATATACCCAGCACGATATGTGGCAGAGGGGTACCCCCCTCTTATCCCTATACCTTATACACACTCAACACTATTGTTACCTAACACATCCTCCCTGAACATAACAAGAATTCTTGAGATTCCAGGAACACAAAGGTCAACACAAAAGAGGGGGGGGGGGGGGGGGGGGGTTTCTCTGCCACATATCGTGCTTCATAAGGTGCAAGAAGGAGCAGACGAAAACGAAAGGCAACGTGCATTTCAATAAGAAGACGGGGTTTCTGGACAATTGTTCAATTTCAAACATTATTCAAACAATTAACAAGAATAATTCAATATTTTGTAATACTAGTTTATTGCTGCGTTCCAATCGCGTCGTGTTTATCGTGTTCGCGAGTTCACGAATCGTATTGGCGTTCTAATCGCCTGGTAACTCGTGTTCACCCGAGGTGGATTTTTTCTCTCCATGTTCACGACTGCATAAACGAATGAAATACTCGCGCATGCTTGTTGGTTCAAGTACCAGTTATTGCGCGATAAAGAATATCCTGGATTGTTTCTCTCCAAGTTGACGACTGCATAAACGAACGAAATACTCACGCATGCGTGTTGGTTCAAGTACCAGTTATTGCGCGATAAAGAATATCCTTACCGCACGACTAACTCGACCGTGCGCGTGCGTCTTGGTGAGTAGCGTTTGGAATGCAACCTACTCGTGAACATGGAGAAATTCACGGTAAACACGACGCGATTGGAACGCAGCATAGGCGGCCAAGCTCGATCAAGGAACTACAGTGGTTGGTTCGTGACGTCATTAGGACATGCGCACTGAACTAAGTTGAAGTGCGAACGACTCAAGTCGAACTATTGACCATTAATTGCCAAATTGGGTCCTCTCTGTACTGTGCTATTAACGCGGCTATTGGTTACCATCGACGCGACCAACCGCCTGGTCGTGAATAGTCGATTAGACTAGTCCAACCATCGTCGACTAACCTGAGTTCGATCAGAGTTAGTCAAATTCTGTTAATTATAGTCCTTGATCGAACTTGGCCCATAACTGTCGACGCAGATAGTCATGAGGTCATAACACCTAGCGCCACCTAGTGACAGATGTTCCCATACAATACAGGGGTAACAAACAAAACTGGTTCCATTGTTTCTCTTTGGTCAATCATTTTGGGAATTTGAGTATTTCACGATTCAATTGTGCGTAATTCTCCCTCATACGAAGCAAGATATAGGACGGAGAGACCCCCTCCTTTGTGGTGGTCATTGTGCTTGCGGAACGTTGTGGTTTCTGTTGAGGTTTGTTTGTTTGTTTGTTTTTTTTTTTGTTTTTTTTTTTGGGGGGGGGGGGGGGTGCGTTAGGTAACAATAGTCTAGGGAGTGTATCATGGGGGACTCAGGGGGAGTCGCTCGGTTCTATATCTTGCTGGGTATATTCTCCCAAGTTGACAAATAAATTCTCCTACATTTATCAACAAATACCTCCCGAACCAGTTCTTGGTCGTTACTGTTTATGACCGCCAAAGGACACATTTGCAGTGCCGCCCAAATTGGTGCGCCTCCCGTTGCCCGCTACCCCAAGCTATTCGTCACCGCATACAGACGGATATATGGCTAGTTGTTGAATGTGTCGTCACCGACACCACGAACTAACATGGGTGTACTCTGGAGTGCTACTTAGTGAAAACCGCTCAATGAACTAACACCCAAGTGTGCGCGCGCACTTCGGACTTTCGTTTTCACGAATTAACACTCGAGCAAGTTGCGAAAATACAATTCGGGGAAAAACGCTTTAAATTGTTTGACAGGAACTAATTACTCCATCTTTATTATTGTGGAGTTACAGGAAAACGATAATAACATCCTTTAAACCGGTAAAATACAGATGAACGTTAGTTCGTAAAAACGAAAATGTACTGTTTGAGTGCCGAGTGTAAGAGTGTTACTTCGTGAAAACGAAAACCACTCGGTTCTGTAAAATATGTGTTTTGGACACGCACTCACGCGCAGTCCAGTGTTACTTTGTGGCGTTTGTTTATGGTGTAAATGGAGGACACATGCCTGGCGACACGAAGGTGAATTATGAGTTAGGTGAGTTAGGGTTATAATCGAGGACGACCTCGATTGAGATTCGTGTACAAACAAAGGTACAAACAAAGGACATTTTCGAGAGGAACAAAAGAAACTCCTCGATTTACACCATAAACAAACGTACATGTGTTAGTGACGGTGTGTGTAAATATTGCAGAAAGTATGTTACTTTTCCCCAAGGATTTTAAGCACAAACAAAGAAGGAGAAAAATAAGACCAAAATCTGCCCCCCCTTCTAATTATTTTGTTAAAGGACGGACACCAGTAGAATAAACGACGTTTTTAATAATACTCACCATTCTCAGCATCATAAGCCTAACTTGGCATGTTCTGGGGCCAATTAAAAAAAAACATGTAAGCACACACATTTGCCTAGCACAACAAAGTCTTGCTCAGTAACAGGTTATCGGCCAAAACTCCACGTGCGTTTCATTCAAAGCAAAAACCACCTGATTACTAATCAGAAACAATAAACATCCACTGAAATGTTGGTTTATAACCCTGTGGTTTTTTTCGAAAGAATGGTCATGCTAAGCAAATGTTGGTGCTTACACATGCTATGAAATTGGCTCCTGTTCTCATAACAATTGCGCTTCATATTCAACTAAGCTCTTGGAAGTAGAGTTACCGTTCTCGTCTGCCCGAAGCTGTTTGTTGTTATTTATAATGACAATGTACTGTTGTAAAAAATACCGATGATATTTCATTTTTCAGAGTTGTGGGGCAAGTAGGAAATAGTAGGGATTAACAAACAAAATAGAACAGGTGAAAAATAGAGAAAGGACTAAAAGTAGTAGATACATGTAATATTTGAAAGCCTGTATTTTCAAACATTTCTTACGTCAAAGCTGTTTTGTCTTTTCCCACTGTAAATTGAATCTGATTAAAAGTACGCACGACACCAATTACTATGCATTTTACATAAGAAAATATATGTTTATTTGCCCAAATGAACACGATGAATACGACAGCAATTATATTTTATCATTTCGAACTATTTTCGAAACCGTTTCGAAGAAAGTCCGGGCGCAAATGCGGCAAAACATAATAGGCCTATAGCAATTAATCTATGTTCAAATTCAGACAGAGAAATTAACCAGAAATGATGTTACAATGAAATTCTTGAAAAATTAATGGCATTCGGTGCCAAGCTGAAACCAAAATGGTGTAAAGGTTTCACGAAGTTCATATTGGATTCAAAGGTTTGAAATGGTATATCATCAGCCAAGCTGAAACCAAAATGGCATAAATGTTTCACGAAGTTCATATTGGATTCAAAGGTTAGAAATTGTATATCGTCAGCCTGCCTCCCCTAATTGTGCAATCACTCATTTTGAATGTGACACGTACGAAATTGACTGCAAGGCCATGATTGTGAACCGTGACAGAATGCCATTAAGGGAGGACACAAAAGCTTCTATTTGTACACGCCTCAACCGAAGCATTACCAATTTATACCAACAAATTCGCAATCAAAGTGTGAAACTGCACTTTGATAAAAAACATTAAGAAAAAGAAAAAAAATATATATACATAAAAACAAAATACATTTACTTCCAACATTTTCGTGGAATCTTTTTCACTTGTTTTCTAGTTTTAAAGGCATGCAGTATACAACATGCTTTTGATTAAATTTTATAGCAAATTACACGTATTGTTACACTGACCTGTTTAAAGTTTTGTGTTCGGAGACGTCGAAAGGGGCCTCTCATTGCCCAGTGGCCTCTCATTACCCGGGGGCCTCTCATTGCCCGGGGGCCTCTCATTGCCCGGGGGCCTCTCATTGCCCGGGGGCCACTCATTGCCCGGGGGCCTCTCATTGCCCGGGGGCCTCTCATTGCCCGGGGGCCTCTCATTGCCCGGGGGGCCTCTCATTGCCCGGGGGGCCTCTCATTGCCCGGGGGGGCCTCTCATTGCCCGGGGGGCCTCTCATTGCCCGGGGGGCCTCTCATTGCCCGGGGGCCTCTCATTGCCCGGGGGCCTCTCAATGCCCGGGGGCCTCTCATTGCCCGGGAGCCTCTCATTGCCCGGGGGCCTCTCAATGCCCGGGGGCCTCTCATTGCCCGGGGGCCTCTCATTGCCCGGGGGCCTCTCATTGCCCGGGGGCCTCTCATTGACCGGGGGCCTCTCATTGCCCGGGGGCCTCTCATTGCCCGGGGGCCTCTCATTGCCCAGGGGCCTCTCATTGCACGAAGGCCTCTCATTGCCCGGGGGCCTCTCAATGCCCGGGGGCCTCTCAATGCCCGGGGGCCTCTCAATGCCCGGGGGCCTCTCAATGCCCGGGGGCCTCTCAATGCCCGGGGGCCTCTCAATGCCCGGGGGCCTCTCAATGCCCAGGGGCCTCTCAATGCCCGGGGGCCTCTCAATGCCTGGGGTCTCTCAGTGCCCGGGGGTCTCTCAGTGCCCGGGGGTCTCTCAATGCCCAAATGACTCAATTGCCCTCATGCCTCCTAATGCCAATGGACCTCCTCAATCTCAAGGGCCTCTAAATGATCAGGGGCCTCTGAAAACCAGTAAACCAGGAATGCCAATTGTCCAGGGATCTCTCACTGCCACTCGGCCCCCTTATTGCCAAGAGGCCTCTAAATGCCCATGGGCCTCTAAATGCCTCGGGGCCTCTAAATGCCTCGGGGCCTCTAAATGACAAGGGGCCTCTAAATGACAAGGGGCCTCTAAATGCCCAGGGGTCTCTAAATGCCCAGGGGCCTCTAAATGCCATGGGGCCTCTAAATGCCCAAGGGCCTCTAAATGCCCAGGGGCCTCTAAATGCCCAGGGCGCTCTAAATGACCAGGGTCCTCTAAATAACCAGGGGCCTCTAAATAACCAGGGGCCTCTAAATGACATGGGGCCTCTAAAAGACAAAAGGCCTGTAAATACCCAGGGACCTCCCATTCCCCAGGGGCCTGCTGTCAGTATTTGAAAGCACCCCACTTTGCAGCCTTGGTCAGGAACTCCTTCAAGTAGTATTCATCTAGATTTTTAAATGCCTCTGTTTGGACGACCGCTGTCATGTGGTTAACTGCAAACTTAAAGCAGAAATCCTCCAGCTCCTAAGGTCAAAGATACGAAAAAAAGAAAGAAAAACAACAAAAGGCACAATTACTAAACAAATCCATTGTCAGTTGTGCATTTTTACTATTTGCAGCAGTAAAAGTGCTCAAAATATAAATAAATGTGCTTGGCAAATACCGCGAAGAAGTTTTTTTTAGCTCTGTGAATGCTGTATATTTTGAAGAAAAAAATGCGACACGATCAAGCGGAATGAGTCGGATGTCGGGGAATCCCAAAAATGTTTTAATCAGAACTGTGTTCTTCGTTGGTATTTAAACAAATTTACATAACTCGACAACAAAACATCGTATCAACATGGGGTTTTCAGTTTTTAAAACGTACAGATGCCCTCTTTAAAACTACATGAACACATCCGACTCATTCCGCTTGATCGTGTCACAAATATTTTAAGATTTCGATTTTAATTATGCCTAGTCACAATTTGAATTGCGACCACAATCAGCGTTCGTGGCGCGTTCTCATTAGGGACCTATAGATTTGATACGCGTACAGTAAAATGCTGATATTGTACTAGATAAAATAACAATAACAATAACAGACCTTTAAAAAATTTTTTTTTTACTTTTGTGACCTGTTGGTAAATGCAAGCTTTAAACAGCCATAACTTGTTAATGGAATGTGCGATTGAAGTACAAGAAACAGCATTGTAAGGAGAATATTATACTCTTTTTTTAATTCTTAAGACTCCTCAATTCAACCTCTGCCCAGTTCCGTCTCATTTTGCCAGAACCCACTTTTTCGAGCCGCATAAGTATCCCATACACGGTTTCAAATCTAATGGTACCTATTGAGCCGAATGCAGCTACGCACGCGTCCTGGGGCCAATTTAATAAAACATGTAAGCACAAAAATGTGCTTAGCATGAACATTCTTCCTTAGCAAAAACAGGGTTACACAAACCAAATTTTCGGTTGATTTCTGTTGTTTTTGACTGGTATTCAGCTGATTTTTGCTTAGCATGAAAAGTACATGAATTTTGGGCCGGTACCTTGTTTGGTACTAAAGAAGACTTGTTTTGTGCTAAGCAAATTTGTGTGCTTACATGCTTTATGAAATTGGGCCCACAACTGATACACACCAATAATAGTGCTCACGCGCGCGTGTCATTCGAACGCTTGTGCGCACCATTCGCGGATAACAAACTAACTACTGTTGAAAATTTCCAAATATGCGTCTCTGAGACGCATATTTGAAAATGACATTCTTGTTTTATTTTCTTTAAAATGACAGCATGCCAGAAGTACTAATTTCACAGAGAGTTTAGTGCAATCATATCTTCACAACATATCAGCTTTTATTAAACAGTATTTTTGAAAAGCTGCTAAAGGTATACTCCATCTTTAAACCCTACATCTTTAAACCCAGCATCTTTAAACCCTCCATCTTTAAACCCTGCATCTTTAAACCCTACATCTTTAAACCCTACATCTTTAAACCCTACATCTTTAAACCCTACACTACCGTGATGACACTCGTCGTATACTCGTCACATCCTCGCAAGGTCTGCAAGATCAAAAAGAATAATCTCATCAACAGTGTCTATAGACATACTACAAATCTTGCAGAATCATTTTGCTTCATGGTTTAAGCACAGATGGCTATATCGCTCATTTTGGTCTGACCTGCCACACCTCAATTATACGGAGTGTTTGCTTACCGATTGTTGAAGTTGTGAAGATTAGTTTTTTTCACAGATTAGAGGGAATTTGCTTTTTCTGAAATTTTTAGAAATGGGTAGATTATTATTTATTTATTTCTTAAATATTATTATTATTATTATTATTATTATTATTATTGTATATTTTTTAATTTTTTTATTTTAATTTTTTTATTTTATTTTTTATTTTATTTTTTTTAAATATTTTTTTTGGGGGTGTATTGTAAAGCAAATATTATTACACTGACTTGTTTGAACGTTTGTGTCCGTAGATCTAGAAAAAAATATATCAAATCAATTTCTTGTAGTCTGGTTTCCTCACCACACTTAAGATGAAAAGGAGCAATGTATAAATGTCATGGATTTTTGTACGGTCAGGGTACTAGTCTAGCTGGCTTGTACCCGTTCGCGTAATTTTTGTTTCCTATAGCAGGGTTAGGGGTAATTATCATAAATGGGCGGCTCTACACCACACTGAGTGGAAGACACTTGGGTTCTCAGATCCTTACTTTCCCTTAAATTAAACTCACTCCAACAACAAACTTAGATACCAAATATCGTCAATGAAAAATAAGCAGAGACCGAATTCGAACCCCAGTCAAACGATCTATAACCTAACCCATTATCCACTAAGCTACCTAAGTGCTTTAATGTACCTTTAGGCTATACGTGTAACTAGTTGAATGAGCAATAACTAGCGTCATTGTTAAAACTACTGAATAATCATGACGCGAGGGGTCTAGAGCCGCCCATTTATGATAATTACCCCTAACCCTCCTAGGAAAAAAAATTACGCTACCCGTTCATATCGATTGCTAAAAAATGCTGACTAACTAAATATGGTAAATTGGGGGTTGTATTTCCAAAAAGCTAGGTTGGTTTCAAACGCTGGTCGGCCGACCAGCGTTAGAGATTGATATGAAAATACCACTTTTCTTGACAATATCAGCACACCAGATGCCAACAGCCCAGTAAGGTATTTCATAATAGTTTTTATTTTATTTTATTTGTTTATGTTTACAAATGTTGTATAATCCATTAAAGGTTATTGTAGTTATTATTATTAAGTAATAATAACCGTTTAGACCTGTGAGGTTAATTTTTTTTAAGTGAGCAAAGGTCCGTGAATTTAGTTTTGTGCATGCTTTCAAAACAGCTGCATATGTACATGTACGTCATTATGTATTATATTATTAAAACTCTACAAAAACTGCAGAGGTTTAAAATAAAAAATAAAAAATAACACCATTGCTAACTACACGTCGTCATCGACACCACAAACTAACAATAGACTGCGCATAATGAGTGGGGTCCCGTGGTCAATTTTTTGTCAAAATCATTCATAGTTCTGTCAATTTTTTCTTCTTCATATTTTGACGTTTGATGTCTCATTTTAAAGGTAGGATACACCATTTGCAGATATCGAAACAAATTACTACCGAATTATTAAGAGATATCTTACTCATCTGAAAGTAATTGATGATTCTAGGCATCCAGCAAAATGATTGCGCTAAATATCCTGTAATTATTCTGAAAAATATAATTTTATAAAGAAAAAACCACAAATAACATAAGAATAACTGCACGACGCCGGTTGAAAACAAACGCTGTTTTTCGTGCTTTTGTCGCCATCCATGATTGTAAAACTTCGGATAGGTCAGTTAAACGATATTTACTATAAAATACAACCCCCAAATCTACCCATTCATGACAATTCAAGCAATTACCAATGGTGTATCCTACCTTTAAAGGGGAAACCAGTATCTTTGAAACCATATCTATATTATCGATGTTAGTTATACATTCTATACGTGTGGTATTCCATTATATTTTGTTGCAATTTTTTTGTATACACCCTGTACGACAAGAAAATGGATAGAGTAAATTCCTTTCCGATCTTTTTACATATTGTATAGTTGTATTGCCGCAACATGCTTAAAGGGATCGTATACGTTTGGTAATTGGAACCGACTGTTTGTTTCAATCCTATGTAGTTATAGATATATACCATAAAACTAACCTGTAAAAATTTCCTTTCAAAGGGTGGTAGCGATTTTGAGATATTGCCGAAAATCTGGAGCGGTTATGTCCACGCAGGAAGAATAATCTGCATTGAAATACACAATCTGAGGAACGTCACTGCAGTAATTAACGCTTCTCAGATGAAAATTGTTGGGGATAAAAAGTGATATCTTTTTCCATAACCGCAGTACTTCGAAGTGAACAGTTTCTAAAAATGCATTATACTATCCAAAGCTGCTGTACTTCTTACCAAGTAAGTTTGTATTGCCATTAATTTTTGGAGTAATTACCAAACGTATACGATCCCTTTAAGTGTTACCAGTACTTTCTAAAAGTCCAAATAAAAGTGCGCACGCACGCGCTCGAGTTAGTTCGTGGTGTTGGTGACAATGTGTATAAGACCATTTCTATACAACTTCTATTGAAGTTAGAAAGTTTGGTATCGATACCAAATGCTGTTAAATGTTGGCAGTTTGTTCAAGCATGTAGGTGTACAAACATGTACAAACATGTACAAACATCTGTCAAATAGTCAGGAGCGTGTATTATAAGACAAAACACAAGTCCCTCACTGTGCCCCATATTCCCCCTCAAACTTGATTAGGGAAAACACTCGGGTGTTTACTCACCCGTTCATGATTAGCGCCGCAAAGGAAAAATAAATTTACAACGGAAGAAGACAATTCCCGATGCAGAAAGAAAAACTCTAGCGAATTGTACAAAGTACATCGGATTGGAGGTAGTACACAAAGAACTCCTCCGGTTAAGTATTTAGTCAGCCGTCATCAAAAGAACTGCTCAGAGGATTTTGTATGCATTAGAGCGCAATTTGCAGAGATACGGCCTGCTAATTGTCCCCGAGTGCCAATCCAGAGAATTAATACAATACAAGAGCTTTCGCAGATGTAAAATTGACATTATTTCCAAGTGGAGGGATTTTCTAATTGAGTTGGGCGGCTCTTTTGTAGACAGAGGTTTTTAGCGGCAATTTGTAGCCATTTAAAACTTACAAAGAACTTCCGATGGAGTTTAGGAAGACCCAACAGGCAGAAAGGGGTTAGACTTTAATGGGTTTTTTTATTTTGTAATTTCAGTTCAAATGGATAGTAAACGGCTTTTAGATATTTTATTCTTAAATTTATCTTCTTTCATTATATTTTCTACTTTGTTTGTTAATGTCTTAATTTTCTGCAAATTGGCGTAAACATGTAATTACCAAAAGAATGACAGCTTTCTATTTCAATTTCAGATATCAATCAATCGGGCATGGAACTTGGAATAAAAACAAAATCGAGAAAATTCTATTCTTTACAAGATTTTAATCTTCTTTAATTTTAAGTGTAAAGTGAAAAACTAGGAAATCACCAGATCCAAGAAAAAGTTGCATAAAAACACCCCCCCCCCCCTCCCCTCCCCTCCCCAAACAAACAAACAAATACACTCTGCTTG
This sequence comes from Crossaster papposus, assembly GCA_037893245.1. Classification (NCBI taxonomy): domain Eukaryota; kingdom Metazoa; phylum Echinodermata; class Asteroidea; order Velatida; family Solasteridae; genus Crossaster; species Crossaster papposus. The sequence goes on along the minus strand of JBAIAA010000507.1, from coordinate 1,548,451 downwards.
TGGAAGATAATTTGATAAGCTCAAATCAAGTCGTTAGACACTTTTGTCTTTGTCCGTGCAGGCGCCACCAAAATAAACCAGAGCGGGCAGGCATGGTGGCTAAGCGCTTGTGGCGAATTGATTTCAAGTCTATACACTTGCACAGTATCCAAACAAAATCGAAAAGCTTGGTCCCATGCTCAATTTGACCCCTCTTGAAAAACTATCCATAACTCTGTCAAACATTGTCAGATTTGGACGTTTGATGTCTCTTTTTAAAGTGAAAACCAGTATCTTTGAAACCATATCTATATTAACGATGTTAGTTATACATTGTACGTGTGGTATTCCGTTATATGTTGTTGCATTTGTTAGTATACATCCTGTATATAAACCTAACCTATCATCTACTTGCCAACTGTGAGGTCGAAAGAAACTGTTTTTCAAAGTGCATTAATTTAGCTCTTTAACCCTGCGACGTGCCGCCGAACTTTTGTTTAAAGTCGCTTCGCCGTAAACAAAAAAAACCAATTACTATTTCATCATGTGTTAACAAAATCTCATATTACATGTATTCTTAGTTCAAAGCATGCCGAATAACATGGCAAGTGCCGCTTGAAACCTGGTTGAACAGGTGACACAGCGTTTTGCAAAGCAAGGGCTGCCCCACGAGTATCCCATTACATTGTGTACATAAAGGGTCTTTGAGGTGTGGATTTTACCACCAGACCTTCCCAAGCAATCAATCGTGCTATTGTTGCCTTGCCTTATTCAACAACACCAGCTGGTTTCTGGGTGTCTGGCCTGTGGGAAAGGGCTGTGTTGACATATAAAGCCATAAAACCGAACAGCATGGGGGTATTACACGAAATACAAGCGACTTTTAAAAAAAGTACGGACGTAAAGTTTGGGTACACCCTGGATAAAGAAAAACATACTTCATTGCCTTGAATGCAGTTTCTGAAATTGATAGATACAAACAAAAGTCTGGATGTGAAGAGCACCAACCTTTGCTTCGTATTTGATGGCGGCCGCCATTAGTGTGGATGTGTTCTCCACGTTGATTCTCTGCTTGATGATGCGTTCACAGAGCTTCTTGAGGTGGGTCTCGCAGTAGGAATTGGCCAGGTCCAAAAGACCTTGAAGAAACCAAACAGGTTTGTACTTTAACCCTAACTCTTGTGATTTACTAGGAACCTTCCTGGGGTGGGAGATGGCAACCTTCTTAGCGGTTCACCCCGTTCCCACTAATGTCATCAAATTGATGTGTGCAGCAACAAGTTAAGCTGATCATCCTACGAAAGAAGAAGGAACCTTCCTTATCCATGCAAATCCCAACACCCTGTGTTACTAAACTGTGCACTAAACACAGCTGGACTCCACCAAACCTGTGTTGGAGTTTGGCTGGATGGGGATCGTTAGGGTTAACCTGTGTTGGAGTTTGGCTGAATGGGGATCGTTAGGGTTAACCTGTGTTGGAGTTTGGCTAGATGGGGATCGTTATAGGTTAACTTGTGTTGGAGTTTGGCTGGATGGGGATCGTTAGGGTTAACCTGTGTTGGAGTTTGGCTGGATGGGGATCGTTAGGGTTAACCTGTGTTGGAGTTTGGCTGGATGGGGATCGTTAGAGTTAAAGGTAGTATACACCATTTGCTTCTGTTTTAATGTTCGAAAATGGATGGGTTAAGGGAATTAATATTTTATAGTAATTATTGCGACGCTGACCTGTTTAAAGTTCTGTGTTCATAGAAGCTGGAAAAACCAAGAAAAGGGTGCTGTTCTTGCTGTCTGGTTCCATGACTTCTTTTAGACGAATTCAATAGATTGGGGGCAGTGTTTGAAAATAGTCAGGTGTTTTTTTTACAACAATTACCAGCCGGCAATCCTTTAAAATTGATTAAAATTCTACTGGTGCCGTGATTTCGCAAAATGCTTGAGCCTGTTATTCGCTTACAGTCAAGTAAGGTATTTCATAATAATTCGGTAATTATTTTTTATGTTTGCAAATACATGTAGTGTATACTACTTTTAAAGCTATAAAATGTAACCAACCAAAATACTGTTGAAAAGCTTACTTAAAACAAAACAAATATTATTGATTCTATAAAACTCCCTGTGAAACTATTCCTTCTGGCATGTATGAGGCTGTCAATTTGAAGAAAATAACAAAAGGATGTCATTTCCAAAGACTTTATTCATCAAAATCAAAATTTATGTTTATGAAACCTGAAAATGTAGCTATTAAAGATGTTATTCTTGACAAAACAATGAAAATCACATTTGGACACATATTCACCCTCTCAAAGTTGAGCGGGTTGTTACATGATAATGCACAATGCAATGCGACTTAAAGGTAGGATACACCATTGGTAATTGCTTAAATTATCATGAATGATGGATGGATGAATTTGGGGGGTTGTATTTTATATTAAATACTGTTAACTGACCTCTCCAAAGTTCTACAATCATGGATGCCAAAAAAAAGCAAAAAAAAAAGGGCATTCGTTTTCAACCGGCGTCAGGCAGTGGTACTTATTTTTTATGTTGTTCTTATTTTTTTTCGCAATCACGATTTTTAAAAATAAAATTAACTTTGTCGGAACAATTACTAGTGCAATCTATTTGCTAGATGCCTTACAATCATTATTCCTTTACATATAAGTAAGATATTTCCTAATAATTCGGTAGTAAAAAATGTCGATATCTGCAAAATGGTGTATCCTACCTTTAATTTTCCGGTAACATAAGGCTTGTCCGGTTTTTTTATGGGCCACCCCTGTATATGAAACCATCACTCATTATGAAATAATGTAACCACCACTTATACAGTGATGGTTGATGGATGTACATGTAGTAAGTGCATAATGTACATTTTACGTGATGAGGTTTATTATGACAACACTAGTAAAAATCAATCAGATTTCTCCATCAGTGCCAGCCCAAGTCCATCATACTCCATCAAAATTAAGCTAAACTTAGCCAGGCCTTCAGGGCAAATAGTCCATCAGCCGCGGTCCAAAATTTGGTTCACCGGTATTAAATAATCTGAGCAGTATTGCTCATCATAGCGATATTTTTTGGCAAGGTATGCAAATCTGGAGTTGGAAAATGTGTACATGTATGTACACCATTTGCAAACATCAACAAAACTAAACTAATTGAACCTTTATGAAATACCTTATCTTGGCATAATTATTGCATATTGGCGGTCATTTTGAGAGAAAAAACAAAAAAACAAAAACAAAAAAAAAAACACTCAAAAAGCTGCCATTGCTCAGGCTGCTATCACAACTAGTTTTACCTTTCATACTGTGGACATTCCTTTGTCTTCGTGTAGTTAAGAAAACGTGGTCTAAATACTCATTTATTTCGCTTCCCCCGAAAAAAATACCCCTAAATGTTGATTCTGGGCCTCTCAGCTGTCCAACCTACCTTTTCTATATATAACCCTAACCCGTTTTTTCTCTAAAGCTCTTCTTCAGAGAGGGTAAAACAGGCCCTGGACCTGTCCAAGTCCACACAAACCGTAACCTCTTCCGGCATCCTGTGGACGTCAATTGTTTGGAGGTCCACAGTACGTATGAGATACTAACTCACAGTACAGTCGTGTTTTACATAACGACCCAGGTTTCCCTTTTGTGTTTCCCTTTGTTCCTGTACCGCTAACTCACCATATTCACTTACCGTACTCTTTAACGACAGGGGACAAAATTCAACAAAAAAAGAACTCCAGCTGGGCTCCTTCATGCATCAACTTAACACTAATAGTTTACCCAAATCCGTTTGTTCTATGTTTTCAAAAAATTATGACATCCACCCTTATTTTACAATACAGTGCCATGAATATCATCGGTCTTATGCTCGCACTACAATCTCTAAAGCAACTGTGAAGCATGAGGGTCCCAAGCTGTGGAGCTCGGTCGACTTTTCCTTGAAAAAAATATATCTAGTCTCTCACTTTTTAAGCGTAAATACAAAAATATGCTATTGAATAATTATTTGCAAAGTAATTAAGTGTTTCTTATTTCACAGGGTTACAGTTACAGCTACAGGATAGGCTACTGTTTTCTTAATTATGTCATTCCCATTATGTATGTTTGGTGTTACATGTATGTGTTGTTTTGTGTGTCTGTCTTTCTTGTATAATTGTAACTGGGGATCTCTACTCGACAAGCTTTGCTTTTTAGGGATCCCCATCCACATATTATGTATACAAACCCTCTGGTTGTCTCAATTGTTCATGTGGAAAATAAAGTGAAGTGAAGTGAGTCTATTGTGCTTCTGTTGTCGAGGGGTTATGTTCGTAGTACACGACACGTACACTTGTGTGCGTCCTTGCGTCCTGTCCATGTAAAAGTAGTTACAAAACACCAATAAGGTGTGCAATCAACACTCAATCGTGTGTGCATTCGGCTATGATTGTACATGTATATGTCTTTTCAATCGAGATGGCAGCTAGCTGGCCGGAAGATCTATGGCCAGTTTTATCACCTGGTTGTCACCCTTATTCATCAAGAGATTTGAGGTGTCAAATGTATGTCAGTGAAACCTGGGGCCAATTTCATACAGCTGCTAAGCACAAACATTTGCTAAGCATGACAATTTGTCCAACAAGGTTACAGGCCAAACTTTCACGTGATCTTTATTGTTTTGGATTGATAATCAGCTGTTTTTTGCTTAGCATGAAAAACACGTAGAATTTTGGCTAGTAACCTGTTTTTGATGAGCAAGACTTTTTTGTGCTAAGCAAATTTTTGTGCTTAGCAGCTCTATGAAATTGGCCCCAGGGCCCAATTTCTTGGCCCTGCTTACCGTTAGCGAAAAATCCCTGCTTACTATAGCAGAAAATTTGGTGCTTACGGTAAACGTATTTCAAGTGTTAGCGAGGAATTTTGGTCTCTGAGCATGCGTACATCCCATAACTAAGGATTCTGTGCTTACGTGGTAAGCAAATAATTTTTTCACTAGCGCGGTAAACAGAAAATGGTGACCGTAAGTGCAGAATTATGTGGTTAGCAGAGCCAGGAAATTGGGCCTAGGGAGAAGCCTGCTTAGACATGGAGGTGTCAAATGTAAAGCCAGGAGATGGGGTAAACATACTTTAATCACAAAGGGTGTAGAATGCTGTAAGCTTCTCATAAAAAAACCACCAAATTGATTAGACATGGAGGTTAGACATGCTTAGACATGGAGGTGTCAAATGTAGAGCCTGGAGATGGGATGAGCATACTTTAATTACAAAGGGTGTAGAATGCTGTAAGCTCCTCATAAAAAAACCACCAAATTGATTATAGCGTGTGCATGATTAGTCTGAGTATCAGACAATATACTAGTCTTGGTTGCAAGACGTTATAATCGCGGTATGCAGCGCGTGTAGGCCGCCAACGTTTGCTGTACATGTATGCGATTATGAGAGTTAGCCAAGACAACCTATTCGAAGGTCATGACGTGGTCTACAGTGTGCGATAGACTAGAGGGTGCCCGCATCACCGTATCTAGTCTTGGTGTTAGACGTTCTTGTTGAGTTTATAGTAAAACCATAAAACCTTAGGGCCTATGCACTCAACAATATACGCGTCGCGAATATTCCACCGATAGAGGGCGTATTCTGGAAGCCGCAAATCTGTCAAGAAGAACGTCTTGGCCAACTCGTTCAATCTGCCCGGAAAATTCCGGGCAGATTCTTTGCATACCTGTGACGTACCTAATTTGCATAAACAGTTTATGTATTGCAGAACACGTGACGAGTCTTGTACCCACATGACTTTGACTCTGACCATTGATGGTGTGCATTGATGATCTCTGTGTACATATAGTAATACATGTACAATGTACCAGTCTGTCAGCTCATTATGCAGCGTACTTGTGCGCTTGCGTATTTTCAATATGACCTTGGTTATGTCATGTGAGACGAGACGAAATCACCAAGACGTTGTTCTGAGCCGATGTGTGTGGTGGTTATCTGGAAGTTTCCCAACAGAGCACCATCTATTGTTTGATAATGAACAACAACGTCTTGCCCCAAGACTACACCGTATCCCGCGATTAGGCCGTCTTGCAACCATTATTACACGTAATTCAATGTAGTATAATGTGCAAATGTAGTACCATACTAGCTTCAGGAAAAGGTTTAAAATAGAATTATGTACCGGTACATGATTAAAAAGTCCAGGATATAAGCTTTCATTTGGTACATAGTACAGCTCCATAGACCCTCCCGATCCGGTGATATGGCGTTTTTGCATAGTAATGGTTCCATGGAATTACAAAAACACAACTGAGAAAACAGTAAGACAATACATTGGAAATATGCACTCTTAAAAGGTTTTGTTTCACTTTTTTTTATCAAATTCCAGCTTTTTGTTAATTAAATCTGAAACTTTGGATATTAAAGATGTCATATTTAAGACAAAAAATGAAAATCAAATTTTTACAAACATATTTACCCTATTAAATTTAACAGGCCATTACTCATAAATGCATAGCGCGACTTATGTCACCTTTTCCTGAAGCGGGTCACATACATGTATATAAGTGCCAGCCAGGCACACGTCGCGTTGCTAGGTAGTTTCTATGGTGGGCGTGGCCGAATAGATCGGCGTATTCCACTCCCCGCCAACTCGCGAACAAAAATAATTAACCAGTTCGCGCCGGAGGACGTATATACACGCAACGTTTTTCCACGATTCAAAACGGATGACGCATAAACACGTCACAAGCAAGGCCGGAAATGTCTGTCAGTCTGTCAGCAGCGAGCAAGGCCGGTTATGCCATGGGCGTGCTTCCAAGTACCATCGGCCTTAACCCGCCTCGGATCGAGTTGCGTTAAAAACGAATCCCGCGACTCGTCGAATGTTACAATAATAATACAAATAATAATGATGTATTTAAATAGCGCATTTAAATATTCAAATGCGCTTTATACAAAATCCTTAAAATACACAACAAATAAAAGTTAAAGTTAAAATACAATAATCACGGCGCAAACTTTGTTAACCAGTTAGCGCAAGGATTATTTTAACATCACTGAGCCGACGCGCGGATTGTTTTTAACAAAACTCGATCGAAGCAGGTTCAGGCCGCCAGTACCAGGAAGCACACCAATGCATTTCCGGCCTTGCTCGCTGCTGACAGACATTTCCGGCCTTGCTCGTGGCGTGTTTATGCGTCATCCGTTTTGAATCTGGGGAAAACTTTGCATTTATATTCGTCATCCGGCGCGAACTGGTTAAGAAACAATTTGGATTGAAAAGGGAAAAAACAGCCTTACCTATTGCATCTTCGGGGTCCACCGAGACAGTGTCTGTATACAGGCACTCCAGGAATGCCCTGTAGACTGGGTAGCTGTATTGGGTGATCTCTATTACACTGAACAATGACATGAACGAGACAAAAGGTGACGTAAGTCGCGCTATGCATTTATGAGTAATGGCCTGTTAAAGTTACACGTTAGGGTAAATATTGTTGTCAAAATTTGATTTTAATTTTTTGTCTTAAATGACCTCTTATTAATATCCAAAGTTTAAGATTGAATTAACAACAAGATGGAATTCGATAAGTAAAGTGAAATGAAACCTTTTAGGTTAAAAGTGCATGATTCCAATGTATTGTCTTAGTTTTGTTGTGTTACGAAGCCTGTTTTCTCAGTTGTGTATTTTGAATTCCATGGAACTATTAATATGCAAAAACGTCATATCACCGGAACGTAAGGGGCTATGGAGTTGTACTACGGTATGTACCAAATGAAAGCTTATATCCTGGACTTTTCAATCATGTACATAACTCTATTTTTAGGTTTTGCGACTTATGTCACCTTTTCCTGGAGCGGGTCACATATTAAAGGTAGGATACACCATTTACAGATATTCAAAAATTGTTACTACCGAATTATTAAAAAATATCTTACTCATTTGAAAGATATAATGATTCTAGGCATCCAGCAAAAATATTGCGCTAGATATCCTGTAATTATTTAGAAAAATGTAATTTTATAAAGAAAAATTTGGCGATCACAACAAAAATAAAAATAACATAAGAATAACTGCTCGACACCGGTTGAAAAGAAAAACGCTGTTTTTCATGCTTTTCTCGGCATCCATGATTGTAAAACTTCGGACAGGTCCGTTAAACACTATTTACTATAAAATACAACCCCCCAAATCCACCCAATCATGATAATTCAAGCAATTACCAATGGTGTATCCTACCTTTAAAAAGGTATTTATTAATAATGGGAATAATTTAGTGTGAGAACCCAGTCTTCACTGCGTGATATTTGACCAGGTATTTACACTGTTATTACCTAATAAGTAACCTAGAGTTAATATTCCTTCATTCACAAAAATAATTATAGTCCATGACTTACTCTTTTCCGTCCTCGTCCCAGTGAGATTGAAACATGCTTCGGAAGTGCTCACACCTGCAGACAATTAAGCCACCAAGATCATATTTACACTGTACTTTAAATACTGTATTTCAAGACATAACCTAGTCTTGGTTGCACGACTTCCTAATTACGATCAGAGATGTAGTCGAGTCCATCACAAGTAGCTGCAAGTCCCTGCAAGTCCCTGCAAGTCCCTGCAAGTCCCTGCAAGTCCCTGCAAGTCCCTGCAAGTCCCTGCAAGTCCCTGTAAGTCCCTGTAAGTCCCTGTAAGTCCCTGTAAGTCCCTGTAAGTCCCTGCAAGTCCCTGTAAGTCCCTGCAAGTCCATCACAAGTCCTTCAGTTCAAATTCAAATCACAAGCTATTCAAATCAGCTTTGACAAAAGCATTCCTTTGTCATTGTTCATCCAGTTACTTGTGACTGGCTTTATGAAGGGACTTGTGACTGGCTTCACGAAAGGACTTGTGAACGGACTTGCAGGGACTCGACTACAACCCTGATTACGATGCAGGCGCCCTCTAACGCATGCCGTAGACTACGCCATGACATTCGAAAAGGACGTCTTGGCTAACTCACATAATCACAAATTCCGATCAGAATTGTGTCACATTTGCAGGCGCGTGCGACATTGCATGAATAATCGCATGACGTAATTTGCACAATCGCCAACTCATTGGTCAAGTTTATGTGACGTCACGTAATTCTGCACGCAACGTAACAAGCGCATGCAAATGCAACATGATTCTGCCTGGAATTTTTCGAGCGATTATGCGAGTTAGCCAAGACGACCTATTTGAACGTCATGGAGTGGTCTATACAGCGTATAATGTTAACGGCCTACACGTTCTGCATACTGCGATTAGGACGTCTAATTTTACCAGTATCCAATGATATTGATCATTTTAACAAAAATATTGGTCAAAATAACCAATATATTGGTTAAAATTGACCAATATATTGGTTGGACACATATCTACCAATCAATTGGTTATTTTCAACCAATTTGTTTTTTAGGGAGTAGGTTTCAAATCAAAATAATAACGCACACCCACCTGATTTTCAGTATAGCTTTATGCACGTGAATACTCTTGCCTTCTAACATAATTTTCAAGTCTGAAGATTCCTGCAAACACACACACACACAAATACATGTAGATAGGTTGGTTTACAAAATTAAAATAATGCAAACGGTAACGCCCTAATACAAGTACCCGTAACCTCAAGTCTTGATGCATTGTTTTTGCTAGGATGCACCCCTCAATGATCTTGCACTATCCTCCATTTGCCTTCATGTAATAAATTTGATAAAGAGCGTCGAACACCGTTACCATTGGACTACAACGCACGTATATTGCACATGTTGTGTAAATACTTCAGTTTTTTTTACAGAGATGCCACAGGGTCTGCTTGAAAAAAACAGAACTCTATTTTTTTGGTGAAAAATAGTAGCGAAGTTATTGACAGGAGCGTGTACCGAGTGGAGCGTGTACCGAGTGGAGCGTGTACCGAGCGGATCACCATTATTTATCACCTGTGGGGAGTGATCTACCAATCTGTGAAGTCAGTGTAGTCGTCATCTTTCTTTTGTAGCCAAGCTCGGTTCCATTTATTTCTTATTTTTGCTTCTATGGTCTTTGGTTTAAGCTGTTTGCTTGCTTGCTTTGGTGTACTCTCCTAAAAGCATTGCTGCTGTCCTGGAGAGGGTGGCACGTAAAGGCGCCTCTGGCAGCCGGCCACATCGACCCAATTTAGCCAGGAACACCGGGGCGAACCCCTTCTCTTAGCGATAAGTGTTACTGGGTTCTTTTACGTGCATTATAACACGGGACCTACAGCTTTACGTCTCATCCGAAAGACGAAGCAATGGTGGTTTCAGTGCCTTGCTTAAGGACACAGGTGTCGAGGCCGAGATTCGAACTCACGCTCTGCGGAACAGAAAACCGGGTTCTTAACCGCTCGGCCACTCCACTCCACTCCACTTGTCAGGTCGTTCAATCACTTTGAGTTTGAATGTTTCCATATTCCTATCTGCCTACCCCAATTTCCAACGATATTCGACACGAAATTTTTTAATTGACTCCAAAAGGCAAAAAAAATAAAAATTTCAAACCGAAATTCCGGCTAAAACAGAAAAAGTGGCATCTCTGAGTTTAACATAGACAGTGTTTTGGCATAATAACTGACGATGGAATGAGAATTACTTAAACAATTCTGTAACATCCTGGCTTTTGATTTGATTTAAAATGTTCAGTCTCATCACCTGATTATCGAATGAATTCTTCAAGCCTTCTTCCAATGCTCTTCTTCCAACGAACGTTTCTAAAAACAAAAATATAAAAAGATAATCAGATAATTCAATAAAACTTTGTAAACCAAACCCAAACTAAGTAATTACTGTATCCCTTTTGTTTAAAGGTAGGATACACCATTTGCAGATATCGAAAAAAATTACTACCAAATTATTAAGAGATATCTTACTCATCTGGAAGTAAATAATGATTCTAGGCATCCAGCAAAATGATTGCGCTAGATATCATGTAATTATTCTGAAAAATATAATTTTATAAAGAAAAATTCGCGATCGCCGTCCGGCGATCTCGAAAAAAACACAAATAACATAAAAATAACTGCTCGACACCGGTTGAAAACAAACGCTGTTTTTCGTGCTTTTTTCGCTATCCATGATTGTAAAACTTCGGATAGGTCAGTCAAACGATATTTAATATAAAATACAACCTCCCAAATCCACCCATTCGTGACAATTCAAGCAATTACCAATGGTGTATCCTACCTTTAAGATGTTTATTAAGTAAGTTTTCTCACAAACACTTTTGTGAAACCCATGACTTTCTGGAGCGCTGTAAAATGTATTTATTGCGAAACCCCCAAGTGGAAAGCTCTCCGTTTCCTCAAGAATTTGAAAATACCAATATCTAAATTTTCAATTTATCCGACTTTACTCTCATATTGTGGTCACATTTGACACGATTAAAAGTGATTAGGAACATTTCGTAGGAACATTTATAGCGATCATCCAATGAGCTTTTTACCGAATCGCAGCGGTCGCCACGTAGCAGCGGGCGACGAGAAACAGGCAAACACGTCGTCCAGACAGGTGAACTTGGTGGTCAGCGGGGAGGTCACTGACTGACTCCGACACTGACCCCACATGTAGACCATGCCAGACTGCAGCATGGCTGATGAGATATGGGAGTAATGGGTAGCGGCTATCTCTACAAACCTGCATCGACAAAAACAAACAAAAATAAACAAATCTAATGCTAAAGGATGTGGTGAATTCCTCCTTTTTGTTAAACGGTCCCAAGTATGCGAACAGTATAGCGCCGGTCACAACCCACCATGCGTGTTTTTAGTCCACGGCCGCCACGTTTTTCTGAAAACGTGTAGAGGGAGTGGCAAGAGCAGGGAGGGAGTACGTCAACGCACGTCACCCGCACGGTTGCGCAAGGTGTAAGTACGTGGCCCGCACACCACGCCTGGCCGTGAGCGGTTGCGTGCATCGTACGTTGCGCAAGTGTAATAATAATAATTTGGGAGGCTAATCATCCTTACTCGCAGCTGGTGTGCTGAATTGCGAAGGACGCGGCTACAACGTGGTCGAGTCGCTGGCACGTAAAGGCGCCTACGGCAGCCGGCCACATCGACTCATATGTGGGTCATTCCATCAGGTTGGGACACAGAGTGTGACATATGAGTGAAAATTTCAAATTGCTTGTAAGATTACTATTTTATCATTATGTTATCATATACTTATGTACATTCAACATACAATATTTTTATTACCATATAATTATTTTTTCTTTTCATAATGGCACCTTAAGGTAGTAATGTCAATTATTTGTGCTGACGTAACATGGACACCAATTTGAGATTAGATGTTTAATAATCAGCTTGGATTATATTGCCATATCTTAGTCAAAATGATAGAAACCATTAAGTTTTTTGCAAATAAGTAAACTTTCTTATACATGAATTCTACAAAGGGTTGAAAATCACAACAACAAAATCGTAGCAAATTACTTTTCTCATCGTGTAATTAAAACAAGAAAACTTATGTAAAACTTGAATAAACAACAAATACTGTGCTATAAGTAGCATTATATTAGTTTAGTTTATAGACTTGGATAGTATAAATTTAATTTTAGTAGATATGTTGTACAATTTGTCTTATATCTTGGGAATTGCATCTTAAAATGGTGTGTTGCAGACGTAACATGGACACCGTGCCCATGTTACATCATGTGTCAAATATTGAGAACAATCGCCTATGATATCATGAAAGCAATGAATTACATGGCTTTAAACTTAGGTGGTCAGTTGTTTGATATGATTATGCACAAAACAGGTAACTAAAACCTAATACAAGAAAATGCCAAACAAAAGTAGCATATTTTACAGTGCAGATGTAACATGGACACGGTGTATAATTATTAAATCACTCATAAATGTTATGCATATTGTTAAAACAAAAATCTTTTCATATTTAAATATCTGAGCATGTCACCATATTCTATTTTTATTGTTTATAAGTTGGTAAATGTTTCATATTGTGTTCAATTGCAACATTTGTTACCAAACCACAGTGCAGACGTAACATGAACACCACAAATCTAAAATGGAATAATTCACACATGAATGAAATGCAAGTCTAGTTTGTGTATTTTGTGTATCTGTTGTGTCCAGTTATTTGGTACAACGTTAGTTCCACACATCCTATTGAGCTTATTTACCAGTTATAGAAACAAATAGTTTTAAATTGTTCAGACGTAACATGGACACCGTACCCCAAAATGACCTGATTTCTCGTCATATTTAAAAAAGTGAAACTATTTTCCAACTTTATGAATAATTTTCATAAATCAAGTCAGATGTGATGAATTTAAGTCATTTTAGACTTGCTTTGAAGCAAAGGGAAAATACTACACCCCCAAACAAAATGTTACAAAAGTGGACACCTTGTGTTACGTCTACACTACTCATTTTTGGTGAGCTCTAACAAAAAAAATGACGTAAACAAGGAAGATATGACTTACAATTACTATTTCTCATGTTCTTTTATGCTACTTTATTAGCAAAGGGGTGTTAAATTATGTATTTATTAATGTGCAAGTTGCATACTTAAAACTACTCAATTTTTGTCACACATGTTACGTCCTAACTAGCCTTGCACGCCACCATGTTTTATGAAATATCTACAAAATTAAATAACTAATGTCACCAAATTTGGTATCATTCAAAAGGTCTTTTTGTAACTCTCTAAGTTTCAACCATCATTGACAAGAAAAATAGTTCATTCTTTCCAAGAAAACTAAATCTTATAGGTGAAATGGCAAAATATGCATGTGTCCCAACCTGCTGGAATGACCCATATGACTACGGAGCACAGCCTGAGATCGAAAGTGTTTGATTTTTCAGGAGGGAGGAAAACCGGATGACCTGGAAAAAACCCTCGTGGCACAGGAGAGAACCAATGCACAACTCTACTCACATACGGTCCGGGCCGGGAATCGAACCCGGGCCACATTGGTGAGAGGCAAGCGCTTTACACACAAGCCACCCATGCCACCCTAGTGGTAAGTGAGTTGTACGTGCTTACAACGTGCTTACAACGTACGGTCCACGTGAGTTCTGCGTGCTCATTTGACAGTTGAACTGGGGAAGTGCCGAGTAAGCACGGACCACGCACTTATCACGTGCGCAGCACGCACGTGCTAAGTGCGCCGTCCGTAGAGCAACTGACTGTGGGAAAAATGTAAAAGACTCACGGAGTCAGTGTGTTGTGCGCTCATTGGCTGTAGAGGGCACGCGCGTCACCCGTACTGGGGGTGAATCGGTAGCCCGAACGCAGCGAAAGTTCCTCGTGCACTAAAAGTGCTACGGCGTGTCTGCGTGCTCCCAAATCCGTACCGAGGTGGTACTCACCACGTACGGATCCCCAAATTTTGCCCACGTTTTTGCAAGTAGACAGCACACACTTGCAAGTACGGCGGGTTGTGACCGGCGCTTATTTGACAATAAAAGAGTTCGTGCGTGCAGAAGACGCATGTGTTTCTTTTCTTTTCCTTTGAATTGGCCCTTACGTAACCACGGTATAAAAGCATGAGGTGCTATGTGAGAGCTACCAGTTCCACTCCACCCGCTGGGAGGACAACTTCACTCGAGTGAGCACGGCTGGCATAACACGTCGACCATTATTGTAAATATATAGTAACCTTTAATATATCAACTGTGTGGGTTCCGATACTGGCTAGGTGGTGTTTGCCCCTCACAGAGGAAGAGTCCACATAGTTATCTACTTATAAATCGGCCGTTTCTCTTGTAGTCTTTATTCTTTATTTTGGTAAGCCTTGGCAGTTGCGGGCAAGTTCCTGTATTTGATTTAGCAATAATCCTTCAAAATCAATGAGCAAGTATTATATTATTCTAGTAAGCCTCGGCAGGCAAATTATTTATTTTTCTTATTTATAATTTTAGTATCATAAAATTACCTCAAACCACCAAAAGGACTGTAATAATAAGAATAATATTAAATATTTTGCTAAATGGAGACAGTGTAGTGTAAGTTTTACGGTATTTAGGGGACAAGTGACATTAGGGAGACATTTTTTACCTTCCTATATCTGTGCCTACTCTGGTAGCAGTGACTAGATTAGCTTTGTTGCCAGTACCCAGTTGTCCGTAGGAGTTGGCACCCCATAAATACAACACCCCTTCGTCTGATAGGGCCATAGAGTGGGCACAGCCACACGTTATCTGGAAAGAGAAACCAGGAGAAAATACATTTAAAGCTTCGGTGAGTGTCCTATTTTCCCGACACTCCTATGTTCCGACTACTCAACTTATCTTCTGATGCTGCTATGTTCCGACAACCCGCATATAAGATTGTGCTAGTCTGTTGCATTGGGGACTTAATCCCATGTGGTAACCTAGATTTTGTTTTTAGGATTAAGGGAACGTAGGGGTGTCAGAAGACGTAGGGGTGTGGGAAGACGTAAGGGGTGTGGGAAGACGTAGGGGTGTCGGAAGACGTAGGGGTGTCGGAAGACGTAGGGGTGTCGGAAGACGTAGGGGTGTCGGAAGACGTAGGGGTGTCGGAAGACGTAGGGGTGTCGGAAGACGTAGGGGTGTCGGAAGACGTAGGGGTGTCGGAAGACGTAGGGGTGTCGGAAGACGTAGGGGTGTCGGAAGACGTAGGGGTGTCGGAAGACGGAGGGGTGTCGGAAGACGGAGGGGTGTCGGAAGGCGCAGGGGTGTCGGAAGGCGCAGGGGTGTCGGAAGGCGCAGGGGTGTCGGAAGGCGCAGGGGTGTCGGAACGCGCAGGGGTGTCGGAACGCGCAGGGGTGTCGGAACGCGCAGGGGTGTCGGAACGCGCAGGGGTGTCGGAAGGCGCAGGGGTGTCAGAACACGTAGGGGTGTCAGAACACGTAGGGGTGTCAGAACACGTAGGGGTGTCAGAACACGTAGGGGTGTCAGAACACGTAGGGGTGTCAGAACACGTAGGGGTGTCAGAACACGTAGGGGTGTCAGAACACGTAGGGGTGTCAGAACACGTAGGGGTGTCAGAACACGTAGGGGTGTCAGAACACGTAGGGGTGTCAGAACACGTAGGGGTGTCGGAACGCGTAGGGGTGTCGGAACGCGTAGGGGTGTCGGAACGCGTAGAGGTGTCGGAACGCGTAGGGGTGTCGGAACGCGTAGGGGTGTCGGAACACGTAGGGGTGTCGGAACGCGAGGGGTGTCGGAACGCGTAGGGGTGTCAGAACACGTAGGGGTGTCGGAACACGTAGGGGTGTCGGAACACGTAGGGGTGTCGGAACACGTAGGGGTGTCGGAACACGTAGGGGTGTCGGAACACGTAGGCTAGAGGTGTCGGAACATAGGGGTGTTGAATTGTAAGGGTGTCAAAACATTTATTCGCTTGTTCTTAACCAGTTCGCGCCGGATGACGTATATAAACGCAATAATTCCCCCAAATTCAAAACGGATGACGCATAAACACGCCAAGTTCAAGTTCGGAAATGTATGTCAGCAGCGCCCAAGGCCGGAAATGCGTGGGTGTGCTTCCCGGCACTATCAGCCTGAACACGCTTCGGATCGAGTTTCGTTAAAAATAATCCCGCCCGTCGGCTCGGCGATGTTAAAATAATCCCGGCGCGAACTGGTTAAACGCCGGTCCGTTACCTCAAGATAACGCCCTCCACGTGATCGAATCTCTCCCAATTCTTTAAGGTATTTATCAATTAGCAGCGGTACCTACCTGGGATATGACCACCCCGGACAGACTGGAAACCCTGCAGGGGCTGGGCTGGTTGACGTTGTTTCCCAGACCCAGTTGACCATTGCCGTTATATCCCCAGCCATAAACCTGCATGGGCAACAGAAGAGGAAGACGGCACAAAATCAGGCAAACCTGCAGAAGACTTTTCCCTCCTAGTGCAGAATCAATGTACACTCAATGTACACTCTATGTACTATCATGGTGCGAAATACGGTACCCTCTGGAGACGTGAACACAATGGGGACAAAGGTCTCCAAAGGGTAATTTCTATAGATGAATAGGTCTCCACTGGGAATTTCACAAATTAGATTTTTGGATTTTACTTAAATTACACAAAAACTAGGGTTAGGATGTGGGTTAGGGTTAGTGTTTTGGTTAGGGTAGAAGTATTGGGTCAAAATTTCAACCCGGGAAAATAATAATGGTTAAAATGGGAGCATTTTGAAAAACGTGCTCGACTTTCTAACCATTTTGTACACGAGAACAAAACCATGTCTCCCCAGTGAAACAAAAATGTGACCCGCTCCTACGAAACCCGACATAAGTCACACAGGCTATTTCGAGATACAGCGCGTCAAAGTTGAAATGGGGTGAAAAATCTGGCGGACATCGATTTTGTTTTTTCTACATTTGTTTATTCTTTAATATGTATACTTCAACCCTCAGCTAGGTTTAAACAAATCAACTTTATTGATGAGAAAGTAAAAAAAATCATGCAATTATTGAGGCAAACTGTGTCTTAAAAGTAGTAATTTCTCTCCCAAATACATTGAAATAAAATCCTCATAAAATTGAAAGTATGTATGGTATAGAGGTGGTTTTTGTACCAAATGAAAGCTGAAGATGTGTACTAAATAGAAATAACAATATCTCACTTAAAAAAAAAACCACTTATGTCTGGTTTTTTTTTGAATTGATGTACATACACAAATTTCAATCCTACGGTGCTGGTTAAGGTCCTTAGAGTTTTAGCTCACCTCGCCGTTGTCCACAAGTGCAAGGGACGATGTTTGGCCACAAGCCAATGCTGTTATTCTTTTCCCACCTGCAGGGATAGGAAACAAATATCACCAGTGTAAGACACCCATTTTTGGCATTGGAGTGCACCTCTACACGTGCATATACAGTCGTGTTTTGCCATAACTACCGAGGATACCCTATTGTGTTTTCCTTTGTTCCTGTACTATAACCTAACCCTATAAACTTAGCGTACAATTTAACGCCCTATTGTGTTTTCCTTTGTTCCTGTACTATAACCTAACCCTATAAACTTAGCATACACTTTAACGCGCGAGGACACAATTCAACAAAAGACAAACGTCCAAGGACTGAAGAGATCTAGTGTTCTACTTGGTGGGTAGTAAGATAATACTATTATGCAAATTGTGAAGTTACAACATGATGACGTGTGTTTTTTTTAACAAATTTGTTAAGTTTTTATATTGTCTTGACTTCTATTCACAAAATTTGGACAAGATGTGTATTGAGAGGTGATGTCATCATGATGTCATCATGTGTCATGGGACAACATCATTAGGTGAATTTATAATAACTATAACTATTGGACTGTGAGTCTGATTTGAGTGTAAGTTGGTGGGAACCGTGATCAGGATGTGTAACAGATAAAAATATCTACAGGATTTTTAATTTTTTTTTGTATTTCATTAAAGGTAGGATACACCATTGGTAATTGCTTAAATTACAATGAATGAATGGATTTGGGGGGTTGTATTTTATAGTGAATATCGTTTAACTGACCTGTCCGAAGTTTTACAATCATGGATGCCGAAAAAAAAGCAAATCGGCAATCGCGATTTGTTTTTTTATAAAATTTAATTTTTCGTAACAATTACAGGATATCTAGCGCAATCATTTTGCTGGATGCCTAAAATCATTATTTACTTTCAAATAAGTAAGATATTTCCCAATAATTCGGTATCAATTTGTGCGATATCTGCAAATGGTGTATCCTACCTTTAAACCATTCTCTACTGTGTAAATTTATGACAATCAAAAACATTTCGGGAACAGCTTTGTGGTTGTCGACAACAACTATCTCTAGTTTTGCTTGTTTCTTACCGAGTAATGAGGAGACCTTCCTGGGCGTGTTAATGTTGGCCGTTGCCCCTGACCCAACCTGCCCGCAGTTGTTGTAGCCCCACGCAAACACCTGTCAACAAATCAGGATCACGAAACAAAAGTTTTAAACTTCAATTCGTCAATACATTTTGTACCTCATCAGACAATTCCTATTGGTTGAGAGCTTGACACGTTGGTGAACAGACAATAAAACACGACCCTGCTAGTTTTAACCAGTTCGCGGCGAGATTATTTTAACATCACAGAGGCCGACGTGCGGAATTATTTTTAACGAAACTTGATCGAGGCATGTTAGTGAGGTGGATTAAGGAAAAAATCGTTACACGGTGGACAAAAGCACCATTTTTTCACCAAAGTATCAGTTTGACCCATAGATTTAAAAAAAGTCATGCTCCAAAAAATCTGAGAATTGTTAGCCTTGAATTACGTCATTATGACGTCATAACCTCTTGTTATGTAATAAAGCAAACGCAAATGCCATGGTGGGATTTCTACATGCCAAAATTATGTTTCTGAGGTCAAGGAATTCAATGAGGGTGGTATTAGTTTGTAAAAAATTAATATCCTTTATGGTGACTACATGTATATTGATGTAAATATGACGTCATCATCGTCAATACTACACAAATAACACAAAATTTGAAAAAAACAGATTTTATTGCCGTTTTTTTACCAAAATGCTATTTTTTGTGTGTTCAAAATGGTAACAGTATAATTACCGTGGCACTGATCTACAAGATACCATGATGTCATAATGATATAATAAACAATAACTATCAACCAAAACAATAACACATTAACACAATGAAACACAATGATTCTGACCGGATATAGGTTATGACAGGATATTTATTATATTGAATAGCGCATATAACAGTTGGTTTGTGTAGACGAGGGATTATAGTGTGTTACCATTTATTTAACTGCATCTTACAGTTACAGTTATTAGGTTTTTTTTTCAGTTTATTACTATTAACCACCTACTTAAAGGGGCAGGATCGTCGCTCAAAACATTGGCGTTCTCGGGAAACCTGTACCCAAGTCAATCAATGCTGGTCCATTTGTTTGACGTCACAACTGTTTAAGTCTAAAGCGTTTATACCCAGTGAACTGCAAAGATATGTACATGTTGTTTGGCAAGTTAGGACATACTTCCTTCAATTATTGTTAAACTCATAGTAATCCTGCCCCTTTAAAGTCCGTTTTGATTTTAAAGTTTGTTATTGTTCAATAATGAACAGTCTCAATTTCTGGTATTAAAACATTTTAGATTAATGTTTTGATGAAGCAAGCATCACATCTTCCAATTATTTTAGAGCTTTCGTAATTACTGTATCGTTTCAGATGACTGAATTAATTATCAATGCCCAAACTGATTATTTTTGACAGTTGCAACTGCAAAGGTCGGTGCAGGTGCAGATCTCGCACCTCCAAGTCAATTTTCTCGACCTTATTATCTACAAAGGCGAACGATTCATACATGAAGGGATATTGGATACTCGAGTCGCTACCAACAAAACTGATACATTTCAGTACCTAGCTCGAGATTCAGCACACCCTAAGTCGGTATTTGGCGGATTAATCAAGGGCGAAGTGACCAGATACAAACGTATATGTACCCATTCAAAAGACTTTGAGGAGAGGGTTGAATTCTTCAAAGACAAACTTCAAAAGCGCGGATACACAAACGAAGACCTAGCTCTCCTTTCTCAAAGGGGAAAGACTCCCGCGGACCCTAAGCGTGAAAAAACCAAAAACAATATCCCACTGGTGTTCGTCCTACCATACTACCCACATGTCGCGCACCCAGCCCTGAAACGGGCTATCCTCAAACACTGGCCCTTGATTAGCGAAAACGAATATCTGAATAGGCTATTTGATACCCAACCCATCCTGGCATACAAACGGCACAAAAACATAAAAGATGAACTTGTTCGATCTAGGACTAAAGCGTCTCCACAATCCAACCAAGAGGAACAAAATATTGATGAGGAGAATCTGCAAATTCTATTGGAACTATTGAAAGAACAAAACAATGATCAAAGAAATGGATCTCAAGACTAAAACAAAATAAATAAGTCAACCCCCCCCCCCCCCCCCATCAACCCCCCCCCCCCCCCATCAACCCCCCCCCCCCCCACCCCCTCCCCCCCTTGTCCTTGCCACGCGTCATAATCCTTCTTATTCCTCCATGTAATAAACCGACACACAAATAAAAACAAGGAAAGTAAAATGAACTATAAGAAGGTGGCTGATGACGTGCATGATATAGCACAGAAAATATGCCCTGCTCCTCTTCCAAAAAAGGAGAAAAAAGAGGGGACGGCATATTATCACCGGTAACAATCAATCACTGTGTGAACTAAAATCAAAGGGACCACTGTGGCAATACACAAACCAGTCATCGCGTCGCCAAAACCAGAGACAGGGTTTGAAACTCCCGCTTTTAGGGAATGTCTAACCCAATTGGCCTGCAGACGTTTGATGTATTTGCCCGTCCACGAACTCCAACCACGGACTGTCATCTAGCAGAGATAAGGTGGCTAAAACTGACCCCTAGATGCGTGTCTTACGGAAAAAAAAGGGAAAAAAGAGTTAAAAATCACGCTCTGGATAGACCAGTCAAACAGCCACTTTCTAGCATACCCACTAGTTAACGTACAATTACAGATTTATCTTCGGCAGAACAGTCACAAATACAATCCATATGATACTTGTCAGCAGAACCTCTTCCGCGACTCAAAAAAATAACAAAAAGCACGGAGGGGTTCTGTTGAAACTTGTACACGAAACACCCCCCCCCCCCCTCCCCCCCATTCCTACAGACTGCAATCTCGCAGAAATAAAGTGGCCTGAACTGACCTCCCACGAAGCGTATATCACTGGAAAAAAAACTTAAATTAGGAATTACGCTCTGGGCGGGATAGTTACGCAACCACACTGCTGGCATACCAGCACACAATAAATCATGCAGATTTATCTCTGTAGACCAGCCACTACCTAAAATCCAATGATACCTTACGCAGCAGAACTGCTTCAGCATCTCCAAAAAAAATAACGAAAACGATGAGAAAAAGTTCTGACTTGTGACAACTCCCATAAAACACCCTCTCCTTCCCACATAGAATGAGTTCTGATTCACTGCAGATAACTCTGTAATTGATCCAAAAAAACACAAAAAGATTAACTGATCATTCCTTGAAGTATGCCTGCATAAACCGGTTTCTCTGTGCTATACCTTCTTGCAAAAGCACTCCATTAGAATTTAAAAACCTAATAGCCTCACAGAAAAAGAAAGAAAATTCCACAAAACCCAGTATTACACGTCCTTCACGTTAATGTCCTTCCCAGGTGACTGAGAATCGCTCTAAAAATTAAAAAACCTTGAGTGACATGTATGATTACGCTGCTTCCCAATAAACACAAAAACATGATGATGATGTATTTTATACCATCATATGCTAATATAGACAAATTTAATACAAAAATGATGAAACTGTTTGTTTCAGCGCAACACAAACGTTGCCATGCGATTCCTTGGCCTTTGATACATATAATTCGCTACTAAAATCACTTGCCTCGGCATTACATAACTAAAAACATGCCGTTTTAAGGAAATGGCGGCCATTTTAAATATATTACGTCATAATTAGGTCAAGGTCATTGCAATTTTTTTGGAGCATGGGATTTTATTAATCTACATACCCATAGGAGTCTTTAAAAAAAAATTGGTGCTTTTGTCCACCGTGTCACGATCTTCGTGTTTTTTGTCCTTAATCCACCTCACTATCAGGCCGATGGTACCGGTGGTAGCACACCCACGCATTTCCAGGCCTTGCTCGCTGCTGACAGACATTTCCGGCTTGCTCGTGGCGTGTTTATGCGTCATCCGATTTGAATCTTGGGAAAAATTTGCGCGTTTATACGTCCTCCGGCGCGAACTGGTTAAACGCATTTTTGGTGTCACATTAAATTTGAACTCCTGTAAGGTCTGATCTATGACTCTTTCATTGGTTGAAACCTCGTTGTAGTACGCACGTGCTAACAATCAAGCTGTCCGCCACCAAAACGAATAATAGAAGCAGCACACGTAGTCAAATTTGGTTAATCAGCGTTTTTCCAGAGCTTCTGACACTGCAACTGAATATGTATTAGGTATAGTAAAACAAATATAACACGTTTTTCTTCAGGTAGGTCGTCGATATGTGACCTGCTCTGTGAAAATGAGTCAGATGTCAAAAATTTGACAAACAGAGTTATGTATACCATTAGAAAGAGTGCATTGTCCTCTTTAATTTGATATATATTGGAGGTCTGTAGCATGTTGCGTTCTTGTGATACACCGATTTTGACGATTTTGCAAAATCTAAAAACCCCATTCGTGAAAAATCATGCATTAAAAAAATTATTTCCCTTTAGGAGATGTATGCAATAGATACAAAACCGGTTTTTCTCATTAAATCTGATTTACTTCAGCATGTTTTAATGTAGAAATTGAAACTATAGATCCTAACCAAAGGGAAAATAAGGAATATCGAATTTTCGTACGAAAACCCCCCTCTCCGCGTTCAACCACTCAAATCTCGTAAGCGCACTGTGCGACATTTGACTCATTTTCACAGAGCGGGTCACATATTAGCTTCTCTCTGTATTGGAAGTTGACAAACTAGTTCCCATGTATTCATGTACCGGTACCACCCAACTCCTGAAAAAAATATCGCGAGCCGCTACACCGGTTAGTATTACCCAGTTCGCGCCGGGATCATTTTAACATCACTGAGTCGACGCGCAGGATTATTATTTAACAAAACTTGATCCGAGGCGGGTTCAGGCCGATGGTACCGGGAAGCACACCCTCGCATTTCCGGCCTTGCTCACTGCTGACAGACATTTCCGGCCTTGCTTGTGGCGTGTTTATGCGTCATCCATTTTGAATCTGGGGGAAACTTTGCGTTTATATACGTCATCCGGCTCAAACTGGTTAAGTGTCTTCCTACATACAGTATGTACATGTACCTCTCCTTTGTCCGTCAGGAGCAGAGTATGGTGGCTCCCGCAGGCCACCTGAGAGATCATACAGCCCCCTAGGCTGCTCGAGATCAGGCAGGGGGCCATCCTCTCTGGACTCTGGCTGGTCGTGCCGTTGCCAAGCTGGCAGTAGCCGTTGTGACCCCAGCTAAAATAATGAAAAGAAATTACCCAAAATAGATTGCAACTTGTTAAAGGTAGGATACACCATTGGTAATTGCTTGAATAATCACGTATAGGTGGATTTGGGGGGTTGTATTTTATAGTAGATATCGTTTTAACTGACCTGTCCGAAGTTTTACAATCATGGATGCTGAGAAAAGCAAGAAAAACGGCGTCGAGCAGTGGTTTTTATGTTGTTTTTGTTTTTTTCCGCTATCGCCTTCCGGCGATTGTCAATTTTGTTGTATAAAAATTAATTTTTCGAAACAATTACAGGATATCGACCACAATTATTTTGCTGGATGCCAACAATCATTAGTTACTTTCAAATAAATAAGATATTTCTTATTTTTTATATAGTTTGGTAGTAAACTTTTTCGATATCTGCCAAATTATGTATCCTACCGGTACTTTTAAAGTAGGATTTGTATAATTTGCAATTAATTTCATTTTTTGCATTATTGGTATAAAAAAAACACCAAGATTAAAAACTGTGTACATCAATGTACCGTACTTCCTTCCCCACCCCCCCCCCCCCCCCCCCCTTCTGTCTTTAAGGTACATTTTCAAACAACAAATTACGTGCAGCAAGAACAAATCAGGCACCCACAGTGTACAAGTATTTTCACAATTTTTTGGGGGGTCGCAAGAATATTTCTGTGACATATTTGCTTATACAGTAATTAGCTATTTCTCATACTGCGGATGCTTCAGTAAGCATGCAGCGTTTTACATTTACGGTATCTTGCCTGTATGTCTAGACTGCAATTTCAGGACAGGAAATGTATAATATTGTCACAGCCAATAGGCCCAGTGTGTGGCCGTGCAACTCATGATTACATGCGATGACTGTGTAACACCCCCCCCCCCCTTTCAGCCAACACACACACACACACTAAGCTTTATCTTCCATACGTACTGTAGACATTCCTTTGTCTTCGTGTAGTTAAGAAAACGCTGACTAAATACTCATTTTTCTCGCTTCCCCAAAACAAATTTACCCTCGAATTTCTATTCTATGCCTCTCAGCTGTTCCTCCTATCTTTTCTATATATCCCTAACCCGTTTTTCCTCTATCGCTCTTTTTCGGAAACTGAAAAACAGATTGTGGACCTGGGCAAGTCCACAAACCGTGACCTCTTCCCGCATCGTGTGGACCTATATTGTTCGGTGGTCCACAGTGCGTATGCAAGACTAACTCACGTTTGTTTATGGTGTAAATCCAGGAGTTTCTTTTGTTCCTCTCGAAGATTTCCTTTGTTTGTACTCTATTTTTCGACGGCTCTCATTAGTTTTGTACACGAATCTCAATCGAGGACGTCCTCGATCCTAACCCTAACCCCAATTCACCTTCGTGTTACCAGGCATGTGTCCTCCATTTACACCATAAACAAACGCACACACACACAGTCGTGAACCACATAAGGACCGAGGATCCCCTATACTATAACCTAACCCCATTACCTAGCACTTACCCAAACGATCGAGGACCGAATTCGGACAAGCAAACCGTCCTTCGAGGATTCTTTGTTCCCTTTGTTCTTCTGTGTTTCGATCCTCGATCGTAATACAATACAAGAGCACACGTATATATGTACGCCTCCAATCAGAGACCCCTATTGTCTCTCTTTTGTTTGTACTATAATTTTTTTAGAAGACCTCCTGTATACATGTTTTGTACACGAATCGGAATCGGGGACCTTTTCCAAATAATAATAATAATAGGCAGTTCTTATAAGCGCACGTATCTACCAAGACTGGTACTGAAGGTGCTCTCACATTATTACCCCGGTCATTGGGCCCATGAAACATTCCAAATACCATCTCTGCTCAGAAAACAAATTCTTGGAATTTTACCCCCCAAAAGACTAGGAATTTCTAGGATATCTTTATCGCAAATTAAAGTACGAGGTCTAAGAGATATTTGGTTAGGGTGACAGCCCAGGAAATTAATTTGAGTTGAAATTTGAACACTTGAAAAAATAACCCTTGACGTTCCGAAAATTAACCTAGCCTTGGACCTTGGTTTCTCTAGTCACTAACGAGTTAGTAGGGAAAGCTTTGCAAAAGTTTACGATAAATTTATCCAATGAATTATGATGATATCTCTTTGCAAAGAGATAATTATTTATTACACTAAATTAGGTGTAGAAAATAATATAACAAAATCTTTAAAAAAATTAAAATTACGAGCCAACATTTTACTTTGTTAAACAGTTCGCGCCGGGATTATTTTAATATCACCGAGCTGAGGGGCGGGATTATTTTTTTACAAAACTCAATCCGAAGCGTGTTCAGGCCGATAGTGCTGGGAAGCACACCCGTGCATTTCCGGCCTTGCTCGCTGCTGACAGAATTGTCCGGCCTTGCTCGTGGCGTGTTTATGCGTCATTCGTTTTGAATCTGGGGAAAACCTTGCGTTTATATTCGTCATCCGGTGCGAACTGGTAACAACGTTAAGGCCTTTACAGCAATTCTTCAAAGACATATGTGTGAGCGAGGGAGCTGGTCTTTAATCGTGTAGTTAGCAGGCGCAATGCGTGAAAAGTATCCGCGACGTACACGATCGATCAAACGCATTCGTCTTTGGCATAGACTAATTGCAGGGTTGTGAAGAGAAAGCTAAAATGCACAGAACATACCTGTACAACTCGCCGTTTTTGGTCGCCACCACCACGTGAGGACCGCTGCCGAAGGCCATGAGAGTCACGCCCTTGCCGCACAACACATCGATCTTGCGGGGCACCAGCGTGCTTTGGATGTCCCCTAACCCCAGGCAGCTGTTGTGGTTGTTACCCAGCGCGTAGACGTCGCCATCCGTGGTGGTAAAGATGGCTTCATTGCCCCCACTGCCAAACACACAGGCCTGATATAGGAAGATGTTGAAATGAAACAAAGTTTTTTACTTTAACCCCAACTCCCTACCCTATTTTTTTTCTACACATAACCTAAATCCTGCACAACCCTCCAATATTTATTAATATAACACACCTCTTGCTAGTTCTGTGTTCTGGTTGGCTGAAACACGATCACGTGGGGTTAACTAATATAGGCTAGTGCATGAGATTTAGGAAATAGTTCCCGAAGCGGGCAATAGACTTAAATTTGTTGACTGGTTACAGCGCCCTCAAAAGGTTTGCCAGGCTCATCTTAATATGAAAAATGGCGGTGTCTTGATCGGATCACGATTATTTCATAATTTGGACCGAGGTGTGTTATAAAACACATATGGACTGGCAATGAGGTCTATGTCTATGTCTATCCACCCTCGCCGCGGGCCTGTGAGTGATCAGAAGAGGGACCTATCTTCCTCGGCCTTCGCCCTCGGGAAATAGGTCCCCCTTCTGGTCACTCACAGTCCCTCGGGAAAATAGACGTGCTTCAGTGACCTCATTGCCAGTCCATATGTGTATACTGGTGACTAATGCCTGAATCCTGCAAAACCCTGCAGTGGGTTTACCATTGAGCTATAAAACATGACCACAGCTTCAAATGTTGGCTTCAACATGACAAAATGGCAATTTCTGACTTTCAGGTCATTTCAAGGCACTTATATTAATGTACCCTAATTCGGTTTTTCCTTCAACCTTGTTCTATGGTTAAAATAACCCATTAGAACATTTGTCAAAGAAAAAGACAAACGTTAACGATAGTCGGATTCTAACGATAGTCGGATTCGAACCATAGTCGGATTCGAACCATAGACCTTTCAATCCATAGCTCTCTTCTTTACCAACTAGGCTATTGGCGAGTTGGTTGAGGAAGCCTTTCTTTATAATTCTTTATAGTTCTTTGATGTATATGAGTTGCCATTGCTCTAACTCTTTCTCGTGAATATTCACGCACCACCCAGCTTCTGAAAAAAATATATCGCGAACCGCTACACCGGTTATAGTATTAAGTGTCTTCCGTTATTACCTGGTGGATACTGTTAAGTAATTCGACCTCCATCAGACTGAAGATGGGCCACTTGGCCACGTCGTGTAGATTGGTCATCCTGGCCTGACTAGAGGTGTTCAGGCTCCGCTGTGATTGGTTACTAGACTGTAGTTAAAGAAAAATATATATATATATATATATAGAACCTTACACATTTATAACCCTAAACAGCTAGAGCTAGGCCCTTTAGGCTACGAAGTAGGAACCATCCTTGATCCTGTAAAACAATCCATTATTTCTTAACCAGTTCGCGCTGGATGATAAACGCAAAGTTTTTTCCCCAGATTCAAATTGGATGACGCACAAACACGCCAAGGGCAAGGACATGAGGTTTGTGCCCTTGGGCAAGACACATAACTACAATTGCCTCTCTCCACACAGGAGTATAAATGGGTACCTGTGAGGGTCCAGGCCGAATGAGCGCCATCAAAAGGCTTCCGCGTGGTCCAGGGCCTGACGAACAGGGGCCAATTTCATAGAGCTGCTAAGCACAAAAATGTGCTTAGCACAAAAAAGTCTTGCTCATTAAAAACCAAGTTAACAGCCAAAATACTACGTGTTTTTCATGCTAAGCAAAACAGCAGCTGATTATCAATCAAAAACAATAAAAATCACTTGAAAATTTGGTCTGTAACCCTGTTATTGTCAAGGACAAATATTCATGCTAAGCAAATTTTTATGATTAGCAGCTCTATGAAATTGGCCCCAGGGTAACAACTGTAAAGCACTTTGAGATCGTTGTACACGTTAAAAAGCGCTACGTAAGTACCAGGATTATTATTATGACAAAACTTACCATTGGCCCTCGACAAAATGCTTGAAGTTAAAAGTTCAACTCTCAACTTTTGTTTAGAAAAGGGCCTATAACTAGAACTCAAATTTGCTCAACTCTCAACCCATGCAAGAGAGGAACTACATTAGGCAGCACTTCTTAAACGATCTGCATGTTCAAAATCGCATATGTCTCACATAATGTGTATATGTACATGTACATATATGTACACTGTAGTTTACTGTCTTGGTAGTCATGACTCAAGCCTAGACGTTGTTGTGGCGGTGACACACCCTACATTGTAATTGATGCATATATTCAAGAAATGTACACATTCTGCAGGATGCATGCCAAACAATTTAAAAATAATTCATTAAATGTTTAAAAAATGTATTTGTGACCCAGCAAATCAAAATCAGGATTAAAATTTGAGATTGGGAGGGGGGGGGGGGGGGGTGTCATGTACATGGTCATTAAGATTAAGATAGGATGTTTAATTTGCTTTCTATATAGTACCCATCACAAGCCTGAAGCTTTAAGCATTTTTAGCTACAACTATGAGCTAGTGAGTAGTACTAGTACTGCATGTAGTAGTACTGAAATTGCCAATCTTTAGTTAAAAATATATGTAATAAGATTGAAAATTAGGTAATAGCACTGCAGTAGCAGTAAGTACAACTGTTGCACGTGAATTGTTTTGTAAATAAAAATTCATGTATTAAGAAAGTTGAGTGCATTTTCACTGTTTTCTTTTTTATTTATTCATTCTTTATTATTTTTACCACATCTCAGAAAAAACCCCAATAGAATTAGAAAGTAATATATTCGTCTTTTATATTGAGATATTAGATATTAATTTCCAAATATACATATACATTCTTATTCAACTTAGATATGTGGAAGAGGATCCCCCAAAAGCAGAGCTTGTCGAGTAGCTAGGAATCCCCTTACATAAATTAACTCATACATTTTGCGAAACTGTAGAAAAAGGAGTAAGGTATGTAAAACAGGAATAAACAAATTAAAGCCAATTATATTCTTGATCGACAGAAATGGAGGAGATTCAGAGTAACAATAATGGAAACGTTTCCCCGTCTAAAATTCATCTTTTCAACAGAACATACAGTGTACATACTGTACGTACACAGCATAGCACTAGCAGCCGACCAAATTAGTGGCAACACAGTACATCATTACATGTACTTTCTCGCTGGCTTAATTTTCTCCAGCACATACTGTAGCAGCAGTATACTTTTGCTGTGCGAGAAAAAGCCAGCGAGAAAGATGCAAGTATTCATCATGTAACACACAGACAATTTGAGGTTTGTACTGTAAAATACTTTACCAAATGTCTCCGAATCCGCAAAAAAAGTGAGTAGACTCACTGAGATTGAGAATAATTTAGCGAAATCGGTTCTAAAATCATTCTTCAAAATCGAATTCGCTATTTCTGATTCTGATCTCGATACCGGTAATGATTAGTATCGACTAATGTCGTACTTGCCAGGCTTAAAGATAAATTAAGAATCGATTTGTAAGGACTCCATGGTGCGCTTATTAATGTTGGAGAAACTTGCGGGAGGAATCGAATACAATTAATATCGAGTGCACAATAATCGGGATCGAATTAATTAAGATCATCAATTATCACGATGGCGAGTGCAGCGGGAGGTACTGTACTTTTTCTTTTATAAAAATGGCATAATATTTAAAATTTCTTTGTTTTTCAGAAATGTCTTTGATAAAGTACTAATAATTAAAACTGTGCTTAGTAATTCTGCTGATTATGAACAAATGAAGTCTTTCTAACGTACGTAGGGGGAGAAATTTGAACCGAATTTTGCATGTTCTTCATCACCGGATTAGGGGGAATTCCCGTCGTGTTGACGAACTGTATTTAATTATGAGGCTAGATATCCTGTAATTACCGAAAAATTGAATTTTATAAGGATAAATTCGCGATTCCTAAAATAATATTCCCCAAAATATTTTAAATTAAATGTTCTTCTTTATTATAATTAGTTTTAAATTGACTCCAACATTTGTGTCTCTATCTATCTGTAACGAAAAAGTAAAAAAAAGGGGGGAAAAGACACTGTTGCTAGTCCGAGTTACTGTACTGGACTCTAGTTATCTCTTTTTTAACAT
This sequence comes from Crossaster papposus, assembly GCA_037893245.1. NCBI lineage: Eukaryota > Metazoa > Echinodermata > Asteroidea > Velatida > Solasteridae > Crossaster > Crossaster papposus. Next base: position 1,517,639 of record JBAIAA010000507.1, on the reverse strand, counting down.
TTGGACATTATCTGGCGTAGTAGCGATAACTAAACTCGGACTACACTGTTGCATGTTCAGCTCTACACTAGACGGCAGACATGCGTTTAGGCTGCCCCATGGGGTTTTTGGCAACCAGCTGCTCTTACAAGCTCTTCTAAACTGAAGTCCTCAAAAAGGTATCTTTCAGTACCAGTACGTCTGAAACTGTAATGCTCGTCTGTTCCTGTACCGGTAGTTAAACCTTGTTGGTTCTATCTTGTGGCAGATAACAATGCCGGCATTGACGACAGCATGTTTGAGATTCTAGCCGTCGCAGAGACGGGCAGAAATTGGCTGGAGAAGGCACTAGATGGAGAGCTCTCTAAGAAATCGGTGCCGGTGCAGGTTGCTATCGGAGGATCTGCGGGCTGGTAGGGTTGGCTAGCTACTTGACTTGTCACACAAATATAACAAGGTTTCCGGCAGGTTGGGTAGTTGATATGAGCTCTCTTACTGAGGCAATTGAAGTTGACAAACTACATATGTATAGTTCCTAAGGCAAAGCTCCGGAAGCTATAGTTTGCCACTCTTCCAAAACCTCATGGGAGCTAATATCAACTTTCCAACAGAAATAAATGACGCATATATTATTTTGTTTGTCCTATTATTACTCTTAACCAGTTCGCGCTGGAGGACGTATATAAACGCAAAGTTGTCCCCAGATTCAAAACAGATGACGCATTACACTTCACGAGCAAGGCCGGAAATGTCTGTCAGCAGCGAGCAAGGCCGGAAATGCGTGGGTGTGCTTCCCGGGCCTGAACCCGCCTCGAATCGAGTTTTGTTAAAGATAATCCCGCGCCTCGGCTCGGAGATGTGGAGTCTATTTGGAGCCCAAATACACATCACATTTTAAAATGCAAAATTGTATGTTTCTGTAATTCAAACCATTTTTGTTGGTTGACATAAGGCTTTGACAAGTTTGAGTATTTCCTCGTGTATGTTTTCTTGTTTGGACAGGGTTGCGGGTTATTTGTTCCAGAAAGTCGGCAAGGCTGCAGCAACAGCAGTAGGGGGAGGACTTCTGGTCGTCCTGGTAAGTAAAGTTTGGATGTTGTCGTTCAATTTGGCCCCGACTAGTCTTTTCCAAAGACGAACGTGTTTGAACGATCGTGTACGTCGCGTAATCTTTTCACGCGGTGCCCCCGCTAACGACAGACCAGTTCCTTCGCTCACGCATACGTCTTTGCAAAATGCTTCTAGCGGTTTAACTTTTTCCTTATTTCTAAGCAGGCTTTCCTTGGGAGCCAATCAGCGATCGCAGAACTGCTATTATCAACACGTACTACGCGCACGAACGAAATTCCTTTGTGAATTAGATATGCAACGTGGGCCAGCGCGACTGCTGAATGGTAGTTGACTGCGTGAAAATGCTATGCCTATATTCGAATGGTCGAATTTTCATGATGTCGAATCCAGTGGTCTTTGGCAAGGACAAGGCACCGACATGTACCCGAAAAGATTCCTATTACCCTAAATACGAAGCCACTTTATAATGTAGTATCAGAGAATGTGACGATTTCCTGTAGAGTGGACATCTGTAGGTCTCAGTAAATTATTTGTAAAGTAAATGAAATAATAATCTTGTTTGTCTTGTTTCATGCATCACCGTACTCTTTTCATCCCGTTATGATTAGATCGGCTACCACTCGGGCCACATCAAGATCAACTGGAAAAAGCTTGAAAAAGACGTCAACAAAACCAAGGAGAAGGTGCAATCACAGGTGCAACAAAGCACCCCCTACATTCAGACAGTTGCAAACCAGGTCAGTGTAATAATAATAATAATATCTTTATTCGCACAAATTCATGGCACAGGATACAAATACAGTTAATTAAAACAATAATACCTGTACATGTACATCAATATAACAAAAAGAAAGACATAAAACAATATAACAAACAATTAAGTCAATTCCCCCAGATGACATTAATTATTGTAACCCTAACCCTGCCAGATCCAGCACATAAGTGCATCTGTGGTGACTGCTTCACCTTGCTGGACTCTGCACACAAGTCAATGTGATAAAGTATGCAATCTGTTTCGTCTGGCAGGGTTTCTAGCCAAAATACCCTGGAGGGTTAGGGTTAAGAAAATCAGTATCATTAAGTATCCCTAACCCTCCCAAATCATTCAAAATCACTATGATTTTGCACACACCCTGGGGAGTTTAGGGTTAAAACAAATGTCACATTGAACAACACCGTCTCTAAGGGGCCGTCCAAAGTTTTCAACATTTTAATGGTCGTACAAAGCATACGACAGGGGGGATGATGCGTCCCTGGCTAGCTATACAGTACGTAGCTTGCGAGAATGAGATACTTTTGACGCCGCCCGCCCTTCACGCCGCGGCGACCGAGTTGGCAATGATTTCGTATAGCGCAACGGCGTTAACCATGCGGTGTACATACTAATGTATTGATGCCCTATATACTAGCCCTGAATAAGCGCGCGAATGTGCCAAGCGTGAATGAATAACCTTTGACACGACTTTACTGCGACTCGTTCCCACAGCTGTGCATGGACATCGTGCACGCAATGCCCCACCGCGCTCTACCGGTGTTTGGACTAAATGTTGAAAAGTACTACTTTGGGGGGAGGGAGGGGGGATCTTGAAAAGTAGTACGCTCTGTACGACCTTAAAAATGTTGACAACTTTGGACAGCCCCTAATATTAAAAGTAGGATAAACCATTTGCAGATATCGAAAAATATTTACTACCGAATTATTAAAAAATATTTTACTCATTTGAAAATAAATATTGATTCTAGGCATCCAGCAAAATGATTGTGTGCGCTAGATATCCTGTAATTATTTTAAAAAAATTGAATTTTATGAAGAAAAACAAAGATAACATAATAATAACTGCTCGACGCCGGTTGAAAACAAACGCTGATTTTCGTGCTTTTCTCAGCATCCATGATTGTAAAATTTCGGACAGTTAAACGATATTTACTATAAAATACAATCTACCCATTCATGATAATTCAAGCAACTACCAATGGTGTATCTTACCTTTAATCATGCCTCCAAGTACAGAAACCTTTGATTTCACACTCCGCGATACACAGTCAAACCATGTACATGTATTACGGGAATCCTTCAATTCAATATAATCATTACAAAAGACTGAACAAGAATTGTAATAAAGTTGCACTTCATTTTTGTGCGAAGAGGGGGCGACTCAAAAGTTAGAATGCTTGGAAAGTATGCAGGATGGCCACTCAAAAACTGAGTAAATCATACTTCCACTACCCCAACACCGTACACTACCTATACCAATGAATGGAGAATCTTTCTAGAAGAAAAATCCTACTACAATATCTCAATATATTTCGATGTACATTTTGTTTTTCCTATTTTTCACAGGTCAAGCAGCTTGCCAAGAAGAACCTGGTTATATCAGGTGGATTTGGTGCCGGATTTCTCCTAGGAATGGCTATGTAGTCGATTTTACTATGCAGTTGTTTGAAGTAACTTTAGTATTATCTGGGGTATATGTTATGCAAAAGCGACCCAAAGGCGACCCAAAGGCGACCCAAAGGCAACCCAAAGGCGACCCAAAGGCGACCCAAAGGCGACCCAAAGGCGACCCAAAGGCGACCCAAAGGCGACCCAAAGGCGACCCAAAGGCGACCCAAAGGCGACCCAAAGGCGACCCAAAGGCGACCCAAAGGCGACCCAAAGGCGACCCAAAGGCGACCCAAAGGCGACCCAAAGGCGACCCAAAGGCGACCCAAAGGCGACCCAAAGGCGACCCAAAGGCGACCCAAAGGCGACCCAAAGGCGACCCAAAGGCGACCCAAAGGCGACCCAAAGGCGACCCAAAGGCGACCCAAAGGCGACCCAAAGGCGACCCAAAGGCGACCCAAAGGCGGCCCAAAGGCGGCCCAAAGGCGGCCCAAAGGCGGCCCAAAGGCGGCCCAAAGGCGGCCCAAAGGCGGCCCAAAGGCGGCCCAAAATCCACCCATTTTCAAAGGTGTATCCTACCTTTAAATCTTTTCTACAACGGAATTCCAAAAAAGATACTGCTTTAACATGGCTGGTCCCGCAAGCAGGATTATTTCGAATTTAAAATCTGTGCAATTGTTATTTCGTTATAATCCCTTTGAGCCTTTTCATATTTTTCTAGAAAGTTTATATCAATGATGTTCCTTTTCTTTAGTGAAATATGAACAGCCCAGTCTAACAAAAAAAAATAGAAAAAGGAAAACACCTTTTGTTTTCAGTTCACTTAAAATATACACATGTATATGTGCAAGTAATTCAGGGGTTTGAAGTTAACCGTGTTTTGATTAATGCATATTTTGGTGAGATTTAATAGTTTCAAGATCATTGTTAATTAACGCTAATTAATGTATCTTGCCATTTCAGCACAATAACATTGAATTCCACCCACACATAACATGTTTCATGTCTTGCCAAAATTAGCTTTTCCGTGGTTTTTGGTTTCATATAGAAAAATCATTGTTACTACACTGTAATATAATTATGTTTGTGTTCTTTGTAAATTAGTTGCCATTTCTTTTTGTCCCTCTTTATATGTTTGTTTCATGTACGCAGCCATTTTGTCTCTGAAGATCTTGTTCAGATCAAAATATTAGGCCCTCTTAACTTATTTTAATTTCTTTTTGTGGAATAATGTCTGTATGCTATAATTGTTGGGGTGTAACCTTAAAACTGAACAAGTATAATTTCAATTTTTTTTATCAAAAACTGGGTTGTACACTGTACTTTACAAATGTGTTTAAAACTGTTGAGATTTTTTTGTATCACTCTTTTCAATACTGCATCATGAAACAGACTCATACAGCATAACAAATTGCAGCACACATTTGGCCGTCGGCTATGTTATTCAAATCATTTTATTGTGCTATCTTGTGAATCTCGCCGATTTTTATTGATATTTGATACAAAAATATGTCAATACAATGTGATTAGTAACTGATTTTTTATTAATACGAGGAAGAAAATGTATTCGTTTAAAATAAACCAGTAGTTGACAGAAGAAGATGAATAGATGAATGATTTTTGTCGACCTGGGTACCTAACGGATCTAGAGTTACAGCAAGATGAAGACGGAAAGCCTACATGGTTCTGTAGCTGGCTGGCTGGGTGTAAAACACTAAATCAACTGATGTTCATGCCCAGCTTAATCATGTGGCTGATCATTTAGAGAGTACCAAGATGACACTACATGTCTATGGTACTCATAGGTATTTCAGGAACAAAATCCCTTAATTTTTAACCCTAACCCTGCCAGATCCAGAACAGTGCATCTGTGGTGACTGCTTGACCTTGCTGGACTCTGCACACAAGTCAATGTGACAAAGTATGCAATCTGTTGCGTCTGGCAGGGTTTCTAGCCAAAATACCCTGGAGGGTTAGGGTTAATTAACCTAGTTGGGTTGACCATACTGCACATTCATCAGTGATGGTCTTAAATCCTGATCAGCACAGTGTACATCATCCCAAGTTTAACCCTAACCCTGGTCATCAATCCTCAACAAATCCTCATTGCAGTTTCGGAGGATGTTTTAGAAAAGAAGATGAATGACAAAAAGTGATTTTGGAGGATGCAATGGGCCAATAATTAGGTTGTACCCAACATTCGTTATGTTAAGCCATGCACAATGCAACCGTTCATTATGCTCGATATACCACCACACTGCTTCTAGATGTCATTGGCACTGGGATGATTCAACCCATAGCATTGATTGAATGAGGATTTTGGAGGATTGAGGCAGTGCATCACCCCTTCACTGAACAAATGCAAGAAATAACCGATGATTTGAGGATCGAGGATGAATCCAATTTGTACATACTGGTAATATGAGGATTGAGGATGATTCCTAGCCAAAAGGGCCTAGGGGGTTGGGGTGAGAGTTCTATGTACCAAGTAAAGTTAGTCAACTATCCAATCAGCTTATTAGCGCTTAAGTTATAGATGATGTCTAGGTAGTAGAATCTTTGAGCATCTGCCAAATGCATCCCGTCAGTTGTTTTCACTTTTCAGGTGCAGTAAGTAAGTAATGCAGTCTTCTAATTCTCGAGTCCGAAGAAGCACAGGGTATTTGTTAACTATCCAGCATATACCTCACACAGTACCACTCAGCTATAGTAAGCTAATAATTATTGGCAGTGGTATAACTACATGCAGTCTTATGCCAGATAACTGACAGAATTTCTTGGCACGACAAGACCGACTCATCTTTGAGTGCCTGCGATTCTGTAGACCGGTTCTAGGCGTGGTCACTATAATTTCACCCTGACACACCTGATGATCAGCTAATGTAAATCATGATGGCATGCATGACTCAATAATTACAAGAGAGACAGTATCCCTTTGCCTTTTCTAACCTGGGCTGGTCAAACCAGGGCATGTCAATGAGAGCCTTTGCATCGAGCAGCATGATGCTACCATGATCAAGTGCTATGGCCTTGTCATAGATCACTACATGTAGTTGGCAAAACTTGGCAGATCTATGAACTTGAAGGCACATGGGCTCTGTGCACAATACCTTCTTGACAGCAAGAAAGGGAGCCTCAACTCCTTCTTGCAATTGCCCGACTGTAATTGATTTTGGTCATCAGCAACTAATTCCTGCCTCTCTCATGCAGAGCAAAACATTATTAACAATAACCCTGCGAGACACAGCGCAGTGCATTAGGTAAACAAGTCTGGTGCACTTTGAGGGATTTAGCTGTCAACAACAGTGTCTAAACAACTACAGTCTAAGACTATTGAGAGCTACTATCCCCATTCAACAATGCCAGAGATGGATCCTGCTGCGTTCTGTGACCACAGACTCTGAAGCAGTTTGATGGATCTCGCTGCACTCTGCAGCCAATAGTCACACAATCTGATGCGTTTGGCAGGAGTTCTAGCCAAAATACCCTGGAGGGTTAGGGTTATGAGAGTCCGCAAACACTATCCATGTATAACGCAGCGGCACGTATAAAACAAAAGATATTGTAGTGACCAACCAAAGATATTGTAGTGACCCTCCAATGGGATGTCATTGCTAGGTGTTGGCGCACGGAGCTTATAGTAAGTTGCATCAGTCGGAAGTATTATACCACTGCAAACCATGCACTGATCAAAGATGATGATTGATCCCAAGGACAACATCTGCCATCCCGTCGTTAGCTGGTTTTGGGCATGGTCATAATCAGTGATGCGGTTTTCTTAAACCCAGAGCAACATACTGAATCTTCTGGTTTGGCCAGCCTTTCACAGCATCTCTCCATCTCTTGGATGACATCGACACAAGCACTCTCAATGTACTTGTGAGCTGCAAAAAAAGTGGTTAGTGTACATAATTATATAAGCTACATATACCGTAAGTCTTAATACTATAATCCTATCATTTATGGCCATGTATAGAATGACATCACCAATGTTTACCACATGACGTACAATGCAGTTTTCGGTTTTCACCGCGCTTGGCGCTCGCTTTACCTCAACTGCAAAATGTCAACACACGATCATTTTCAACCAAATTTTTGTGTTGAAAATAAACGCGTGTTGACGTAAGAGAGTGAATTGAAATGTGGAGTTTTAGCCCAGTCATGGAAGATAAATACTACTTAATTAACCAGTTCGCGCCGGATGACGTATATAAACGCAAAAATTTCCCCAAATTCAAAACGGATGACGAATAAATACGCCAAGTTCAAGTTCGGAAATGTATGTCAGCAGCGCGCAAGGCCGGAAATGCGTGGGTGTGCTACCCAGCACTATCGGCCTGAACACGCTTCGGATCGAGTTTCGTTAAAAATAATCCCGCCCGTCGGCTCGGCGATGTAAAAATAATCCCGGCGCGAACTGGTTAACTTAACGAACTTGTCCTAGTAGTAGTCCTAAATAGTTATCGATTTTTGAACATTTGGACATGATCTGTCTGTTGATTGCCATAATTACATGTCCATTGTCCAATATGTTTAAAAACCGCGATGCGTATACGTAGGTGACCCCTAGCCTAGGTTGGATGGTTGGACGACGTCTTCATTGTGTTACGACTGACGTGTACCATACGGATCGGGGGTTTGGCAAGCTAGGTGATGTGACCCCGCATCTTTCCCCCGCCCGTGTACTATTTCCGTGGCGTTCTTATTTATTAATATAACGTCAAAATATACACACCTTGCAAACACTTCTGGATATTGCATGCCTGTTTTTGGCATGGGTCTGGTTTGGGTGGCATTTCCGGGCGATTAAATAGTAGTTAATTGCGCAGTAGACAGACGATAAAATACCACGACTCTGCGAGCACGTGTAATTGTTTAGTTCAGTCTGGCTAGCCTGCAGCTTACTATATAGAGGGCGCTGTACGTGATTATCAGCTGGATGCAAGCTATTTTTTTCACGTGTGGATCTGCGGCTCGTAAGTTTTTAACTTCTTTTCGATTTCTCCCTATTTCTGGCCATTTTAAAATGTACATTTTGTTTTCATGTCTAGCCGTGTTATAGAGTAATTATAGATACCCCGCCACTCAAAAATTACCCCAAAATAGCTGGCTGCGCAGTCGAAACTAGCGAGGTAGCTAGAAAGTGATTTATTATTACACGACTCAGCTCAGCAGGCTAGGGTACGTGGAAGGGAGGGTCAAAAGAGGGCGGTGTTGCAACAGGTGCAACCGGTACGCGGTGCAACCAAATGTTGGCGGCTATACTTTCAAGCGTGGATGACCACTTTTATGAGAACGGCACAACCGTAGGAGAACCACAAAACCAACAGAGCATGACGAAAAAATTCCAAGTCCCAAATAAGTTATAAATGTACTACCGGTACTATAGATCGGGGCGGACATCCGGGAACTGTCATAAAAACGCGTCATAATACATACACCGCGCCGGTAAAAACGATGATCGCGCGCGCAGTCTTGTATGCTACAGTGCAGTGTCAGCGCGTATTGTTTTCATCGGCGCGCTGACCTGTGACGTATGTCCGTCCCGATCTATACGTATATGTACCCCTACGCGGCTATGCCTATGGCTACATATACAAATGATATAGATCGGGACGAACATACGTCACAGGTCAGCGCGCCGATGAAAACAATACGCGCTGACACTGCACTGTAGCATACAAGACTGCGCGCGCGATCATCGTTCTTACCGGCGCGGTGTCGTATTATGACGCATTTTTATGACAGTTCCCGGATGTCCGCCCCGTCTATAGCTGAGCGTAATTACGCGTAGATAGCCCGGCTGCGATTTGATTTCCCCGAATGACATCCGAGTTGAGTGTACGCTATGACTATGAGATTTCGGACTTCAACAAAAAAAAATATAAAAAACAACTAATTGTTAACAAAAAATCCTCCTAGGCCACAAATCAGACCAAAAAACAAATGCCTTGCCTCGAACCCCCAACTTCGAGTCTCCGCATCGGAGCTCGGAAAACAAGAATTCATTAAATTATATACCTAGCTATGATATTGTGTGCGTATATTGAAAGTATTAAGAGGGCTCTCAACAATCCAGATATCGTTTGGGAATAAAACATTCTCAGCCTGGCCTGGTCAAACCTCAACCATGTTGTTTTTGGAACACCTACCCATCCAATATTACTAGTGTAGCATATACTCCCTTTATGCAGAGCTAGCTCAGCTTCATGATGAAATTCTCTTGGATAATTCTGACGGCCCTCCTTGCCATTGTATGCTACAAGCTGTACACCCCGGTCCCAGACGACATCGAAGAAAAACTTAAATTCCGGGCGTATGTGGCACTTCCAAGGATTGCTCGCTTTGTGGCAAGTTAATTGTTTATTTTATTGTTTATTTTCATATGTTTACGGACACTGCAGTTTCATCAGTCTAGAGAATTGACCAAATTACTTCCCATTCGCTAACCCGACTCCCCATATTTGCCAATCCGACTCCCCGTATTCGCCAACCCGACCTCCCGTATTGGCCAACCCGACCCCCCGTATTTGCCAACACGACCTACCGTATTCGCCAACACGACCTACCGTATTTGCCAACCCGACCTACCGTATTTGCCAACCCGACCTACCGTATTTGCCAACCCGACTCCCCATATTTGCAACTCGACTCCCCGTATTCGCGAACCCGACTTCCCGTATTCGCCAACCCGACGTCCCGTACTATTTGCCAACCCAACTCGCCGTACTATTTGCCAACCCGACCTCCCGTATTCGCCAACTCGACCTCCCGTATTCGCCAACCCGACCCCCCGTATTCGCCAACCTGACCCCCCGTATTCGCCAACCCGACGTCCCATACTATTCGCCAACCCAACCTTCTGTATTTGCCAACCCGACCTCCCGTATTCGCCAACCCGACCCCCCGTATTTGCCAACCCGACCTCCCGTATTCGCCAACCCGACCTCCCGTATTTGCCAACCCGACCTCCCGTATTCGCCAACCCGACTCCCCATATTCGCCAAGGCCTGGCTCCCCGTATTTGCAAATCCGACTCCCCCGTATTCACCAACCCGACTCCCCCGTATTCGTCAACCCAACCTCCCGTATTCGTCATCCCAACCTCCCGTATTCGTCATCATCTCATAAACAACTATTTTCAGGGTTGTCCCAAGAGATTATCTCATTTATCCATTATCTCATACACACAGTGTTTATTGCACACGTAAAGGGTATTTCAAAGCCTGCTCCTCACAACAGTGAACCTGTCATCATCTCGATCATGTCTTGGATAAAAGCTAAACAGTATAATCAAACTGTTTTTTAATGAGTGGGATGTACATTTTTTACCAGACTATTGTTGACTACTGAGATGTATGATATGTCGTATTAAGCGCTACATAGCACCCTTGGCTAAGCTTAGTCTCAGATGCCGTATGTAACCCCTGAGTTAAAACTCAGTATTCCATTACGAAAACACTTTTCCCCCATCTATGAATATCCAGGGGGCTGTGATTGGGCTGTTCAACGGCAAGAACTCCTTGCAAAATGTGCAGGATCTGAGTGCCTTCCTTCCGCCACCACCGTCAACCGTAGACGGTTCCAATATCAGGTCGGAGGTCGTGAACTTTGATGGGGTCAGGGTCCTGGTGTATGAGCCAGTAGACAGGAAGGGTCATGACTGGGCTGTGCCTGGGCTCATGTTTTACCACGGTGGTGGATACATGCTGGGCAGTCCAGGTGAGTTTTACTTGTGACAACTTCCCAAAATGCATGAAATAAACTATCTAATGAATTACTTATAGGCACTCGGTTGCTAGCCGTAAAAAACGCGGTAGTGCCCTTTCTCTCAATGTTAATAAAACATTCCTGATCAATCTTGGTAGTGTAAAGCACTCATCTCTCAACAATGTTGCCTAGGTTCTTTTCCCGGCTCCGACCATATGAGTTGTTTGTTAGAGATGCTCATTTAATGGGTTCTAATTTGTTATTATGTTTTGAAATGTTCTTTCTGTAGAAATGTATGATGGTCTTACCAGGCACATTGCCGAAGAATTAAACATTGTGGTTGCATCAGTCGAGTAAGTCTACGTTTCTGTTTGACCTACTTTATGTCTACCTTGCCGTTATTTTGTGACAACTTTTCTATCTGAAGAAGTTTCTTTCTGGTAGTAAAACAAGGATTTCTCAAAACTGCCCTATAGCTTGAACGCCTGAAGAAACCTGCAAGTGCAAAGAGAATGCAAAGCGAAGTTACAGGTTTTTTTGTCAGTTGGGGGAGAAAACCCCAGAAAAATATTCTGAGGAAAACCGACAGGATCAGGCAGGGACTGAAACCCCAACCGACATGATATCGATCATTTTCATTTTTATGGCAGTTATCGATTGGCCACTGAGCAACCATTCCCAGCAGCGCACGAAGATTCCATGACGGCCCTGCGGTACTTCATAAGCCATGCGGCAGATTTTGGCGTGGACCCGTCCCGTATTGGAGTGGCAGGCGATAGTGCAGGGGGCCACCTCGCGGCTGCAGTGGCACAAGAGGCAACAGACGATCCCTCTCTCCCCCGCCTTAAGTTGCAGGTCCTCCTGTATCCAGTCTTACAGCTACTGGACATGAACACCCCCTCTTTCCAGCAGTACCGCTCCGACTTTGGCCCAAACGGAGGCGTCATCCCAAGAGATATGGCACTTGTCTTCCGTTCTTTCCTCCTTTTCGGGAGACAAGACGATGCCTTTATGGAAGCCATGATGGCTAACAACCACACTTCGACAGCCTTCAAGAAGGCGAACCCTCACATTTTCGATCACAAGCTTGTCCCGAAGGCGCTCAAGCAGCACGCGTCGTACAAAGGCCCTGTCATCGACACCGGAAATGACGAGCTGTGGAGTGAATTCAAGGACCTGTTCCTCGACCCCCGCACGTCGCCGCTTTGGCGAAAGGACCTGTCTGGGGTGCCACAGGCCTACGTCATGGGTTGCCAGTACGACGGACTACGGGACGATGCCATCATGTACGCGGCACGACTTGAGAAGGCTGGCATCAATGTCCAACTCACCAATCGCTACAACGGTTGGCACGGGATGCTCAATGCTCAGACTTTCAACGTCGCGCAGAGAGCTTTAAAAGATTTGATTGTTTATTTAAAAGAAAACCTGTAGAGTTTTTTTCAGGTGTTTGCAGAGTTTGGACCGGGGTCAACTTCAAGGAGTGATTAAATATATTGTTAGATTTGAATCATTGTTCTTAGCGAATTTAGTTAGCGAGGTTACTTTTCTTCGAGCAATAAGTGGTGTTTTATCAGAGCAATAAAATCTTGAAAAAAATTTACAAAATTTCTGATTTATATTCGAGTTAATGAAACTGTTTCAATATATTTTAAATGAATATTCAACAAAATGTATGGATGCTTAATTTCTTTTATAGGGAGATTCTATAAGTAATCATAGATTTGTGTACATTTCGTTAAACTTTTAAAAATAATTAATATTTTTATATTTAGACTTTTGTTTTTAATGTTTAGGGCTTGTAATGCGCTTTAGAACATTTTAGGGTATCTGCGCAAAATAAATACAATTATTATTATTATTATTATTATATTAGTTGTTTGTTGAATTACAAATTGATCTGAAATATAATGTATACATGTAGTTATAATATTTTTTCAATAATATGGTACGTATATTGTAAGACATGCAGGTGTTGGTTCCAATTTTGGTTTTAAAATAAACTGTGCAGGGATTCCCAAAAGTGTTGTCATTTTCTCCAGGGTTTGTCCCATTTGTTTCAGGAAAAACTCCCCTAATCCCGTAAAAAGGGGGCTCTGTACATATACTCTATCTCCAGACTATTGTTACCTGACGGATATCTAGATATCTAAAAACTATTCCTGAGATTTCGTAGACACAATTATGTAACACAAAAGAGGGGCGGTTTTCTCTGCCATATGCTTCGTGAATATTGAGAAAGAAGCGCTAATTACATTGAGGTCGAGTCGACGGCATATCCGACCACATATGAAGAGATAGACTGAATTTGGCTTCTTTCCGAACACCTAATATACATTCAGGCCAATAATAAATACGCAATTATACATGTACTCTAATATATCCGCGGTATAGTGTTGCTGTACTTTGGCACAGTTGCTGCGTAAAAAGACTCATTTTGAAGGGTTAAGATCAGGCCTTGAATTGTTGTGTTGGGGCGCTCTCCGTGGATGGACGTGTTTTTGATCTCTGTTTTTACTCGTCGTTTTTAATCGTGAAAAATCACTCTTTTTTAGAAGCATCCAGTTTTTATCAAGTTTTTAACGTCTTCCTTTCTAACTGCTTGTATCGGATTGTTGGTTATTTCAATTTTTTATCGCTGTTTCGTCGTTATTTTGATGTAAATTTAACATTCACGTGTAACGATATATGCCGATACACTTGCCATGGCTAAAACGCGGACTCGGACGTCGTGCTTCTCTGTCCTGCTCCTTGGTCTTCTGATGGCTACACAGATATACAACTCCAAGCTGCGACATGCTAAACGTTTTTCACCGTCTTCTGTGCCAATTTTGGCCCTGAAACAACACAAGCAGATCCCAGGTGCAAGTACTGTAAGTGCATTTAGCCTAGTTTGGTATGGCAAAAAGCCTCATCGCCTCCAGTACTACAACTTCAATCGTTCATCGGTCTTGTACATAACTGTACTGCGTCTAATGGCCTCAAGTGACATTGAAGTCAATCCTGGTCCCAATTCTAGCGTGTTCCCTTGTGGCACCTCAGGCCCGTACGCAGGATTTTTTATGGGGGGGGGGTGCGAATTTGTACTGATGGGACCAAAAATGAAACCAAAACTTTTCTGGCCAGTATCGTTATTTTTACATCAAAATACCATTATTTACCCCGGAAAATGTGGACCGTAGTGGTTATTTGGGGGGCGAATTTGTACTGATGGGACCACAAATGGGACCAAAATTTTTCGTGTGCCTGTAGTACAGTTATTTCTACATCAAAATACCATTATTTATCCGGAAAATGTGGACCTTTTAGTAATTTGGGGGGGTGCGTACGCACCCGTCGCACCCCCCCCTGCGTACGGGCCTGCACCTGTGAGATCCCTGTTACCTGGCACGACAAAGGAGTTATGTGCGAAAACTGTGAAAGATGGTTCCATATTGGCTGTCAGAACATCCGTGACTCATTATATGAAAACCTTGGAAGTAGCTCAGTTTCATGGGTCTGCCTCTGTTGTGATTCTCTAAACTACAGCTCATCAGTCTTGTTTGACCTTCACGGCAGTAAATTTGATGTCGCTAGTATTGACGATAACAATCCTCATTCCTTTTTGGAGCCTAGATTTATGTCATCACCTATCAAGCCCAAACCGAAGTCTTGTATTGGTCCAAGACCCATACGCATCATCAATGTTAACTGTCAGTCGTTAGTAAATAAGAAATCTGCTCTGTTTAATGTCATCGACAGCACACGACCAGATATCATAATAGCAACCGAGACATGGTTCACCAGTAGTATTCATGGCTCTGAATACTTCAGCTCCCATTACAATGTGTTTAGACGTGACAGGCTAAATGGAGTTGGTGGAGGAGTTGTCATCGCTGTCAATAGCGATTTCATCAGTATCCAAGTAGAAGATCTCGAGAGTGAATCTTCTGAAACAGTTTGGGTGAAAATCAACATAAAGGGCTGTAAGACGCTGTTCATTGGGGCTTGCTACCGTGCAAAAATTGATGATACTGTTACACTGGATGCCTTAGATTCATCTCTTAAGAAAATATCTGGTCATGGTAACAAAACAATTGTCCTCGGTGGGGACTTCAATCTCCCTGGCTGGGATTGGTCAACTAAATCTCTCAAAACCAACGTTCATCATCCATCAGTTCACAGAAAGTTCGGAGAAATACTAGACGACAACGGCTTGGCTCAGATGGTTGAAGAACCGACTCGTCTTGGAAATATTCTCGACATCATCATCACAAATCGTCCTAACCAAATCAATAGGACACAGGTCATCCCTGGTATTAGCGACCATAACATAGTCTACACAGAATTAGACATAAAACCAGCACACAGAAAACAACTTCCTCGAAAGGTTCCCCTGTACAGCAAGGCCAACTGGGAAAGTTTTCATCATCATGCCTCTGAAATAGCTGATACAATTGCCATGGCTGAACAGACCTCGTCAGTTGATCAGCTGTGGGACATCTTCAAGCAAGGCATTCATGAAGGAATTCAACTATTTATTCCCCACAGATCTACCAAAACCAAAGATTCTCATCCTTGGATCTCAGCCCAACTTCGAAGGAAAATTCGTCGAAGGGACAAAGCTTATAGATTAAGCAAAAGATTTGGTCGACCTCATCAAAAAATTAAATTTAAGAAACTCAAGGCAGACGTTCAGCGTGAACTACGACAGGCATACTGGAGCTACATAGAGAATCTTATTATCCCACAAACAACAGATGCCAGTAACTTCAGTAGTATGAAGAGGTTTTGGACATATATCAAACACCAGAGATCTGATTTTGTTGGAGTCTCTCCCCTGAAGGTGGATGGCAAGTTAATCATGGATGCTCAGCTCAAAGCGGAAGTCTTAAATAAACAGTTTCAGTCAGTTTTCACACAAGAAACTGATTTCTCCTTCCCTGCACCTGACACAGTCACACCCCACATGCCGGATATCAAGATATACAAACCAGGAGTTCTGAAGCTGTTGAAAAATCTAAAACCAGGTAAAGCCGCAGGCCCAGACAACATTAGCCCGCGGGTTCTCAAGGAGCTGTCTGAGGAATTGTCAGACCCACTCACCAGAATATTTCGTAAATCACTACAAGAGGGGCAAGTACCGACCGACTGGAAACATGCCAACATTACTCCCATCTTTAAGAAAGGTCAGAAGTATCTCCCATCAAACTACCGCCCCATCAGCCTCACGTGTGTAGCATCAAAACTCATGGAACATATTCTGTTCAGTAACACGCCAGTACTCATAATATATTGTACCCACTCCAGCATGGATTTCGTTCAAAAAGGTCATGTGAAACCCAACTCATTCAGTTTGTTGATGACGTCGCTAGTAATATGCAGAGTGGCCTGCAGACTGATGTGTGTGTTCTTGACTTCTCCAAGGCATTCGATAAGGTCGGGCATCGCAGACTTTTGGAAAAACTCTACTGGTATGGCATCACTGGTTCAACACATAACTGGATAGCAAGCTTCCTGAACAACAGATCACAGGCAGTGCTTGTAGATGATTTCACCTCTGGAACTGTACCTGTCATTTCTGGGGTACCACAAGGGTCAGTTCTCGGTCCGTGCCTCTTCCTTTTTTACATTAATGATATTGCTAGTTGTCTCACTTCAACAACACGTCTGTTTGCTGACGACACGATGCTGTCACTTGCAGTAAAGAAGGAAAGTGATGCAAATCTTCTTCAGGCTGATCTCAATTTGTTAACAAACTGGGAGAAGACTTGGCAAATGGAATTTAATCCAGAAAAGTGTGAGGTAATCAGCATCACGCGCAAGAAAAACCCTATCATCTACAAGTACACTCTTCACGGTCACGAAATCAAACGCGTGCAATCTTGTAAATATCTTGGCGTTACCATTACACATGATTTAAAATGGAACAAGCACATCAATAATATCACATCTAAAGCCACAACCTCTTTAAACTTTCTGAGACGTAACCTCAAAGTTCGCAACTCGCACATTAAGCAATTAAATATAAATCTCTTGTTAGGCCTCTAATGGAATATAGTTCAGTAGTCTGGGATCCATACACAAAAAACCTTAGTAGTCAACTGGAAATGGTGCAAAGGCGGGCAGCAAGATTTGTTCTGAATCGTCATCATCACACTTCAAGTGTTGGAGCAATGTTGAAATCTCTCCAGTGGCAAACTCTTGAAGATAGGCGAAGAACTGCAAGACTCACGATGTTCTACAAAATCCACTGTGGATTGGCTTCTGTCAACATGTCAACTGAGTCCAAGAATCTAAATGCCCCTACCCGAACAGAAAATTCACAAGCCTACAAAATCCCATCTTGCTCTAGAGAATATTATCAGATGTCTTTTTTTCCTCGCACGACAACTCAATGGAACAAGCTCCCCGAGTCTACAGTTAAG
Source organism: Crossaster papposus (assembly GCA_037893245.1). Classification (NCBI taxonomy): domain Eukaryota; kingdom Metazoa; phylum Echinodermata; class Asteroidea; order Velatida; family Solasteridae; genus Crossaster; species Crossaster papposus. Next base: position 1,500,089 of record JBAIAA010000507.1, on the reverse strand, counting down.
GCTTGCAACCCTCCCAAGTTTAAGCAATTATTAGTTAATGGGTCTCCTATGTTAAATCAGTAGGCTATCCACTCCATCCACAATCAGCGCACCTAACAATGTGCCTCAGTCTTCAATTTTATGAAGTTGGCGCATAACTTGGAAGAAGAAGAAGAAGAATTATTAACGAACTATAGAATGATGAATAATACTGCCATTCCTCGTATTATGCAACTTGCAAGATTATTGTCAAATTCGATTTTTAAAGAAAATAATACTTAGCTGCTACTTGCAGGTCAAAGTCGAATTGTCATTGGTTGCCTTCCCATCTCTCTTAGCTTTTGAGTCAATAACGTGCCGTCGAGGTCTTGGAGTGCAACTCACTGTCTTCTTCTGCTTTGGTGCTTGAAACCTGTGCAAATCCTGCAAGTTTTGCCCTAAAGTATTAGCTGGTTAGTCTTTGGAAGACATTACGGTTTCAATAAAAAAAATCCTAGAACGTGTAATAAGCCGAGTGCGAGAAGAATTGTGGGGACTTTGATCGCCTGATGACCAACGTGAAGTGACTAGCCTACCCTGCCACACCTTTATGCAAAGTAGTTCACTTCACACACCCATGATGGACCGTGCGCCCGCAAGCACCGCGAAGAAAACGATGTTCTAATTCGCTCCGCGGTTGCTCAACTTAACATATTTATATCTACAATAACATGGTAAACCTCCTTTAAAACTTCTGAATAGGTTTTGTATATACCAGGCATTTGAAAATTTGCCGCTTTACCGGAGTGATGAGACCAGTAAGAATTAGGTTCTTGATAAAAAATATGGGAACTTATTTAAGTTTTGGGTCGTTTGTGATGCAGCCGTTCCTACCCACGTAATCAGCATCATGGGACTTCAATCAAATTCCCCCCACTGCAGTCGAGACTCATCTAAGGAGTAGGCCTATAGTTTCAAGAGTCATTATAGGGCACTCATGGTACTCAATTTGTTTGACTGGTTACAATGAGCGCCCTCTGGTTGGACGTATAGTGGTAGAGCCGTCGAGTCTACGGATCTCAGGTATTTGTGCCACCGCGTTGTCCTTGGTGTTCTTTTCTCCTCTGTAACACATTCGGTACGTAGCTGCACCAGTAGGCAGGCGGTCCCCGGCGGTCTCTAATTCCCAGGTGGTTATGCCGATCCCGCATCGTTTAAGGTTGATTTTCAGTGAGCCTTTATACTGCTTCTGGGGGCACAGCTGTGGCGCGATTCCCTTTTTAGACGGAGCTGGCCATGATGTAGAACGGTTGTTCTCCATTTTCACCGACCAGGCGCCCCGCCATCGCAGCTGCGTTCGGATAAGGTATACGACTTGACGCCGTCCAAGCCGCAAAGAGACAGGACCTCCGTGTAATAAGGCCGTGTCTTGCCAGCGGATGTTGAGCATTCTCCGGAGATACCTCGTGTGAAAGTTGTCCAGCTTCCGCACGACGGTTTCGTCATCGATGTTAGATAGTTCCAATCTTTGCTAAAGTGCTCTGCCCACCTTGTGTTCTGCAAGTGTTCTGCAAAATCAGCGTTGGAATTCATCGACTCAGCATGATCGAGAGATCGCGTACCGTACGTGTGATCCCATTGAAGTTCGGTCCGTACAATTCATCTCTTTAAAAAAAGCCTCGTGTCCTTTTGGTCAGCATCTACCTAGAGTGGCACACAATCTGGCGGCGATCGTCTTTCAATTGGCGACATTTCCTCTGGACAGCGCTCTTAGCTCTTGTATACTCGCTCTTCTTGGACAGGTTGTGTTTGTCTTCTACCGGTACATATATAGGCAACATGCTTGTAGTGAAGGTCGTCCAGCATCGGAACAAAGAGGCTAGCGGCTAGCGGGTCATTTTCGTCGAACTAATCGCGGTGTTTTCGTTCGACAAGGCCTACGATGTCGAGTGTGGCCATGTGGGTGGCTTCACAGTGCGTTTCACTCGGATGAACAAAATTGGTTTTGTCGGACTCCGACACTCACCGACAGTTTCCCGACGCAAGATTTGCTTGCAACTCGAGTCTCATCACTGGATATTTTCTGTTTCATGATGTTCAATTTCAGACGGTTGCCGGGGTCTCTGGTTGCCGGCCAACTTTGGGGGAAATGCAGAGGGCATGTCTTGGCGAATGAGTCGATGGTCGGACCACGCGGTAGAGTGTTGTACAGCTCTCGTCAGATGGACGTCTTGTCGATCACGCTGCCGCACGATGATATATATAATCGATTATATATGCCAAAACACCATAGGCCTAGATACATTAAGAATCAAGCATTGGCAATGCCAATGCTTGATTCTTAATGTATCTAGGCCTATGGTGTTTCCCATTTGGTTGTTGGCACAAGGTATTTGTGATGGTAAGCTTGTTCGTAGCACAACAAGATGAGCAACGGGGACACATTGCCGTTCTCGATCGTTACCAACGCCATTTGCCAATAACATGTTCCCACGCGTCGCAGTGCGACCCACTCTGTCATTGAAATCAAGAGGACGATTTTGTCGCTGGCAGGTGCCGACGAAACAGCTCGGGATGGTTGTTCATAAAAGGCTTCTTTCTCTAAGTCGGGTTAGAACATACAATGTAGTTAGAGCACAAGCGCTGATGATGGTGACGTATCTGTCCCTCTGAAGTTTTAGCCTTTAGTCGACAGCCTTTCGATGTAGCATTTATCGGAACGGACCTCGAGCTGCGGGATGAACTTTGTTTTGGTGGCAAAGCCAACTCCGGCTTGTCGATCGGTGAGCATCAGCAGGTTTGCCGATCCAGAAGAAGGTATAGTAGCTGCACCAGTTTCAGTGAGCTTCAATTCGTTCAAAAGTCTTGATTCTAGAGCAGGCAGTGCTGTCCCTGGGTGGGAGCGAGCTAGATGATGACAATCTTCACGCGGTTCACCCTGTTTCCACCGATGTCACCTAACCGATGTATGCAGTAACACGTTAATAATCTGCTCATCATACGAAAGAATTAAGTGCTGTCCCCTGGACTGGAGAAGGCCGACATGGACGCTGCTGTCACCCAAAGTCAGCAGTGGCCTAATTCTGATTGACTCCAATTTAACACTGACTCCATTTAAACCGAATGACTTTTGGTAATATCCAACCAATAATGATTTCCACACACAAAAATAATTAAAACAAAGGCAATCAGCAATTGGGGATTACATTAATGTAACACAAAAATTACAATCACGCGCTAAATAAGCGCACAATTGTATTACATTTATGACATAAAACTCGGTTTTGAGTGCTGGAAATTTAAACCCAATCGTTTTTGTTTATTTACTTATACTGTATAAAGGGTTTTAACAAAGAATACAACATACAAATTGACACGCCTTAGTAAATCAGCTTTTTCTCGATTCTAGTGGCCTTTTAATACTTTAACCTGTGTTGTTTTTGTACTTATCATAGCCGTTTTCGAATTCGTGTTTACAGGGTCAGGAATTGGTGGGAAATCTATTAGGGATTACTCTTGGAAATGTGTCGTTCTTAAAAAGGATTCCGTTCAAAACAAAAATATTAAATAGAAGAAACCTCGTATACGTTTATTGGTACATTAGTGTTTAATATGCTATCAAGATAATATTGTAATTGAGGATATTGTAGTTAAAGAGATCGTATACGTTTGGTAATTGGAACCCACTGTCTGTTTCAATCCTATATAGTTATAGATATATACCATAAAAATAACCAGTAAAAATGTCATTTCAAAAGGTGGTAGCGATTTTGAGATATTGCCGAAAATCTGGAGCGGTTATGTCCACGCAGAAAGAAAAATCTGCATTGGAATACACAATCTGAGAAACGTCACTACAGTAACGCTTCTCAGATTCAAATTGTTGGAGATAAAAAGTGATATCTTTTCCCATAACCGCAGTACTTCGAAGTGAAAAGTTTCTAAAAATGCATTATACTATCCAAAGCTGCTCTACTTCTTACCAAGTAAGTTTTTAGTGTCATTAATTTTTGGAGTAATTACCAAACGTATACGATCCCTTTAACAATATCATTGTATTCAAGTCATTCCAAACGAAGAAATGAGGTAATTTTTGTTTTTTAAATCAGCACCAAACAAGTTCCTTGATTTTATAAACAGGATAAATAATACAAACATTGGACTGTTTAAACAATCTTATTATTTCATTCAATTAAACTTATTGTTGATTTATTTGAAGTCGTGTATGCTTATTTTGATGGTAAGCACAACAAAAATAATATAACTGCAAGTTAAACTTGCGCGCTTCCCTGGTATGATGGCAGTATTTCTACAGTCAGTGAAACCAACAAATTTGAGCACTCATATCCTGCAATTGTTAACAAAATTAATTTTATAAAAACAATTCAGAGGCCAATTTATTAGCATGAACATTCTTCCGTGGAAGAACATGGGTTATAAACCAATTGTTCAGATAATATAATATTGTTTATGACTCCGCTGGGTTTTGCTTAACAGGAAAAGCACGTGTAGTTTTGGCTGGTATAGCCTGTTGTTACCGAGTTAGACTTTTTGGTGCTAAGCAACATTTTGTGCTTAGCAGCTCCATAAAAAAATTGGCCCCAGATGTTATGACAATTAGTGATGTCGATTGGGGTCACTGTTCTATCGTCTCCTCCAACAAAGCTTGCACTAAATCCTCATTAGACAGCTTCTGGCCCAGCATATCTGTTGGGAAAAGAAAAAACACATGGTTCATGTGATATGGTTCATAAAATAACGGTCTAGTACTATAGTAGTGGTCTTGAGCATTGATTTTGTTTTCTGTAGGTAAAGCTGCAGGTTGTGGGTTTCGAGTTCGGTCTAGGAGTCCGGTGCGTGTGCCCTTGGGCAAGATCGACACTTTGTCGCTCATTGCTTCTCTCCACCCAGGAGTAAATGGGTACCTTGGGGGTGAGGGCAGAGATGGTTATTGTAGTTGATTTAGCTGCATTGCGCTGAAATGGCAGCATTGAGCTGCACTCCCCAGGAAGCTGAGACGGTATTTGGAATGTTTCATGGGCCCAATGACCGGGGTAATAACGTGAGAGCGCCTTGAGTACCAGTCTTGGTAGATGCGTATATAAGGACTGCCTTTTTGGGGTATAATTATTATTATTATTATTATTATTAATTATCTTTATTGCGAGTTCTCAAAATTTTAAATGTACAGTGCACAGCTGAAAAAAACAGCTACGAAAGATTACAGCTACGAGCAAGCTCGATCAAGGACCAATGGTTCACTAGCGGTTTAGTTTGTGACGTCATGGTAAGCACCATTAAGTTGCAGTGTGAACGATTCTAGTCGAACTATGATCGAACTTTTGTGGCCCCGAAAATGATCGTACTCGTACCGGCAAAACAATATTTCAACATGATTATTTCCTTTTACTTACCACCGTAATAGTTATTGGGTAGTTTAGGATATCTTACATATTGGCCGGTTTTTTTTCGTACAGTGGTGACAAAAGTGACAGAATCACAAACTAACGAAGGCAAAATATGCCAATTTGCACGACAAAGTTTTGTTGTCTGCCATTTGTTGTTAATAGTTGGTCCCCGCTGCACTATATATGCCAGGGAAATGTTGCTATTGATAACCAGCGCGACCTATACCGCTGTAGGTTCGTCTCAAATAGTTAACTAGACTAGTCCTACCATCGTCAACTAGCACAAGTTCAATCGGAACTTTAACTTTAGTCCTTGATCAAACTTGCTCGCTCCACGCTGATGAGCAGATTATGAAACCTCGGGAGATTACACCTACTCTGCACCAACACAGCCGGTTCCCTGCCCCCGCCATGGGCGAGCATGTCCCAGCGGTACTTCTCCCCGGTGTCCCGACTCAGGGGATCAACTGCAAAGCACTGGTGCCAGACGCTGGATGCCACGGCACGTGAAAGCAGATATGCGTAGTACCGGGCGCCGTAACCCACCAGGTGACCAAAACGTAAATGCCAGGCCTGAGAAAAAACGAAGAAAAAAACCCCAGAAATCCTCAGATTGCGAGTGTCTCCTTTTCCCCCAGTCGATTCCTATATGTTTCGTAATCTTTAAAAAAAGGTGAAATATTGTGCATTTTTTCCAACGATGACCTTAAATTACCCCTAGATGACCTTTGACCTCTGATATCAAAAGAGTTGTGGCATGGTATCTCAACCCAAAATTACTTCATGAACATCCATCAAATTCTGTAGACAAGCATATTTTAACCTTCTCTCTAAAGACCCCTGCATGACCTTTGACCTCAACAAGGGTCACTGCATGCATCCAGTTACATCAAAATCGACCTATCGCAGTATAACGACGTAAAGTAACGCAGCCTGTGAAATATTGTCGAAATAGAGAACAAAATACCGCAAACAATTCCATAGGATTGTCTAATTAGGGGGTACAAGTGATATGTCAATTGGGTGGAGTACGTAGCAGTGGCTATACTGGACCGAGTTCTATCTCTAAAACCAGAAAAGGGCTTAAAATTGTACAGTTGGTTTTCACTCACCGTTCCCGGGACGTGCTTGATGCATGAATATTGATTCTGGACCTCACTTAACAACTCCATGGTGGGCTGTGTATTAAAGATAGGAAATACGATCGAAGTCAACGATTAAGATCTGTGTGGCAGTTGCAGCCTCAGCGCACGAAGACCCTAGGGTCTACCCCTACTTTTATTTATACCCCTACCGGTACTTAATTTTGTACACGAACATTTAAAACGCAAAAATGCAATTATCAAGTTGCCTGCCCTAGGCATCATTATGGCAATTTTGAAATGATGTTTCTCGATACAGAAGCATGTAAAATTGGTTAAGTAAAATAGTGAAGAAAAAGAAAAATCGAAAATCGAAAAAGAAAGGTCATTTTTGACATGTGATGTGTGCTGGTCTCTTTTTGAAAATTGTAAGGAAATAACAAGTATATTGTACAGGGTATTATGTCTCCTACATACAAAATATACTAAGAACCAGTCAGAAACAATAGGCGTTTATACAATACAAACATTTGTAGTCTGGGAGTAACAAGTCTCTGTTCTTAGCAGATCAACAAAACCCACCCCATGCCTTAACCCTAACCCTCCCGGCTCGTTTGGCTAAGACATAACCTCAATCCTCCTATATCCTTCTGTAGTAAAGAGTTAAAAGCTCAAGGAACCTGGATCCTTCTAAATCCTTCTCAATTCTGCTAGTATGGCTATTGCCCTGAATCCTTGCCTGCTGGGGGATGTTTTTGGGGGTCTGTGTAAACTGATTACTTATCCAACAAATTACCCTCAAACAAATGGAAGTGCCCAGTACAATGACCTTTTCATACCAGGACAAGGGCCACAGAAATTCCATTGTATGCACATGTGTTTCCTATTGATGATACATAAACATACATTGTCCAGGGACCATACACTGACCTTGCAGTATACACTTACCTTCCAGTACACACATTTGCCATGCACACAAATGCAAGCCCTAAAAATAACCAAGTCAGAAGCATGCATTCCCCATGCCATTACATTGTACACAAATGCAAGCCCCCTCCCCCATAACCTAGATCCTTCTGGATCCTATTTTGGGCAAGCTGCATACAACCTCAATCCTTCTCTTTCCTCTTGTGTCAAATACAGCCCGATAACCTCAATCCTTCTCAATCCTTCTCAATCCCTCCCATAGCAAAACCCCATCTGCCCTCAATCCTTCTGGATCCTCCTCACTGCAATGTCCTAATAACCTCAATCCTTCTAAATCCTTCATTTTGTACAAGAGGATTTAGAAGGATTTGGGAGGGTTAGGGTTAGTGTCAGGTTTTGGTCATGTTTTTGACCAGAGGTCCTCCAACTCCAACCCCCCCTGCCCTTCCTTTCCCCTTTCCCCTCCACCACCTTAGATCTGCGCCCGAATCGATATTTGGTACACGTACAGAAAAAGAAGAAATTTATACATTAATGTGCTCAGGGGCCAATTTCACAAAAACTCGTCTGATCCTACGACTCATCTATTAGGACAAGTCCTAGCTCAAAGATCGATCTTGGCTAATACGTGTCCTAAGATCGATTTTACTAAACCCATCTTATGAAAGACGGATCACAACTACCAATTTGATGGCTGTCTCCTGTCAGAGTCGACTAGTTGTTGGCGTATAAATACTTTGTTTTTAAAACTATACACACGTATCAAACATCTTTTTAAAATTTGTTTCTTCCCTCGAAACTATAACTCTAGGCAGACATTTTGTCGGTATACGGTATACAGATTAACGCACATATTTATCAAAATAATACGACCCTCAAACTGATCTTAAATTAAGACGGGTTCAGCCGCGTTGCTATGGAAGTTAGGACGTGTTGAACGCGTCTTAACTTTGGTGAAATTGATCCTAGGACGAGTCGCGAGTTAGGATGAGTTACTCTTCCTAAGACGCGTCTTAGAGTTGAACTCCACTTTTTTTGTTTTTACTTTTACTTCTACTTTTACAGCCCACCTTATTCAGTGGCTGTTCGCCGTGGAACATTTGGTCCAGGATGGAATAGAAGACTTGCGTCTGCATCTCAAAGGCTGCAAACTGCTTCTTGGAGGCACAGAGGCGCGCTATCATCTCCTCCGGCAGGGTCTAAATAATGATAAGACACACAAAACACACGCTCAGTAATATATGTACTTTTATGAAGAAAAAAACCTGCTGGGGTAAAGTGTGACTTTGGTGCACACTTCTTCCACTCACACAAACAACGATTGTAAATAACGATTGTAGGCATCCAGCAAAATGATTGCGCTAGATATCCTGTAATTGTTTTTGAAAGACTGAATTTTATATAGAAAAAAAAAAACCACTGCCCGAAGCCGGTTGAAAACAAATGCCGTTTTTCTCTCACTTTTCTCAGCATCCATGATTGTAAAACTTTAGGCAGGTCAGTTAACCAATTCGCGCCGGGATTATTTTAACATCGCCGAGCCGACGGGCAGGATTATTTTTAACGAAACTCGATCCGAAGCGGGTTCAGGCCGATAGTGCCGGGAAGAACACCCACGCATTTCCGGCCTTGTTCGCTGCTGACAGACATTTCCGAACTTGAACTTGGCGTGTTTATGCATCATCCGTTTTGAATTGGGGGAAAACTTTACGTTTATATACGTCCTCTGGCGCGAACTGGTTAAACAAAATTCACTATAAAATACAACCCCCCAAATCCACCCATTCCTGATAATTCAAACAATTACAAATGGTGTATCCTACCTTTAACAGAACACCAGGACATGGAGATTTTATGAGCTGTCACATAAAATTATGTACCTGCAGCTAAGTGATTTTTACCTGGTCCGTTTTGTGATGTCTTGCAAACTGTTTCAGGACCCTGTAGTCGTTGGCAAAGTACTCCATCAGTATGGAGGGCACCTCGGCAAAATCGGTGGCGCAGCGCGTTCCCGTCACGTGCTGGTAGCGGGTTCTGGCAAGCATAGCTGCACAAAAATTAAAGTACTACATGTATTTGTATTTATTCGAACCATCAGTGGTCTAGGTTCTCAGCTTTAAAATGATCTATCATTTACAAATATGTACCCCCACCCTATTTCCCCTGGGGGAAAGATTGAGTGATAAAACCCTGACAACCAATTATGAGATGAACAGCTTTGAAGTTCAGAAAAGCGTATTATTTCTATACAGAATTATTTCCAAAATAAATCGACAAAAAACACACTTCTGGGTGACGGATTATGTTCAAATTTGGGGAGATTGTAGATTAATAGTTCAGAATTCAGAAAAACCCAAAACCTCAAAATGGTAAAATCCATCCCGAAATGACGTCAGGAGTACATTGTAATAAAACACATTGTGCGACTTTTTCCGGGTTTCGTTTGAAACAGGTCACATTTAGCCGGTTACAAGCTACGCACATGTCACCCACTGAACCGACAAATAACAGTCCCCATGGGCATGTGCGTCACACCAATGCCTGCACGCAACATTCACGGATAACTAAACATACATGTTCCAAATATGCATCTCCGAGAAATATCTTTGCAAATGACGTTCTCTTACTGTTTTCTTCAAAATGACAATATGCCACAATAATTCCACAAGTTTATTAGCATCATTACTCTTTACAACAACTTGTTGTTACATTTTGGATGGCCGCAAATTAGCTTTACAACAGGCAGGAAACTATGGTTATACTTACAGTGCATTGCATGACCAAACTCATGGAAGAGATTCTCCAACATCTAAACACAGCAAGAAAGCAAATCAAACCAAATCATAAAATGAATGCCATTCAGTGACATTAGGAGATTTCAAAGGTAGGCCTACATACAGTAAACAACATTTTCTTTGCTGCAATTTAAAAACTATGATCGCAAGTTCATGTCCAGCGCCTTTTCCCGTTTTGTGTTTTTAACCAAGTCAAATTTGTTGCATGTTTAAACAACGACCTCAAATGACCCCTACATGGCCTTTGACCTCAAGCCAATGAACAAAATGTGTCTTTCCACCAGAGGGTCACTGCATCCAAGTTTCATCAAAATCCACGAAAGCATGTACATGTACATGTACATTAACAACGACCTACATGTATCTATAGTGACCCCTACATGACCTTTGACCCGAGAAGTCCCAACTAAGGGTCACTGCAATCCAAGTTTCATCAAAATGTATATAAAAGCATGTATAAATTTATTTTCTCAAAGTTGTTGCATGTTTAAACAACGACCTCAAATAACCCCTACATGGCCTTTGACCCCAATCCAATGAGGAAATGTGTCTTCCCACCCAAGGGTCACTGCATCCAAGTTTCATCAAAATGTATATAAAAGCATGTATAATTTTGTTTTTCTCAAAAACTTGATCTGAAACTTTAACACATTTTCAACAACTTTGTCCAAATAAAAAATAAATAAAAATAATCATTTCAAATAACTAGAAAATTTTTCATACCCCATGACTCAGTAGAGAAGGAGAACCTTGTCTTGGAGGACTGCCAACAAAAAAGTTAATGAATTTGTAGATTAGAGGTCATAAACAGGTTCAAGAAAAGCAAAAACAAAATGTCGAAAATGTCGTTGACACTGATAACTAATGTGTGTGCCTTATAGGGCTGTGCATCGGAACCTGGTACCCGACCGTTAATGTCAGGAACCAATTTCAGATTACAGAGTCCGTGGGCTAATTTCATAAAACGTGTAAGCACCAAAATTTGCTTAGCATGAAAAAATGTTCTTTGAAAAAAAAAAGGGTTAAACACCAACATTTTAGTTGATGTTTATTGTTTGTGACTGTATTCAGCTGTGTTTTGCTTTGAATGAAAAGCATGTGGAGTTTTGGCCGATAACCTGTTTTTTATACTGAGCAAGACTTTTGTTGTGCTAAGCACATTTTTTGTGCTTACATGTTTTATGAAATTGGCCCCAGTACCTGTAGCCAATTTTACAAACTACATAGTAACTGTCGGAGCACGAAGTGATCCTCGAGCCATTCAATTTTGTCAGGAAATTAAAAGTTTTCGGGAACCTTTTTGGGGGAACACTAGTACCTGAAACTGCAGACCAGAACCACCTTCGGGAGTTGGTAGGAGCCGTCGTCTAGTCTCCTGCCTCCCCGTATGGTGAAATGACAGTCCTGCTGGGGTTTGCCCGACCGCTCAAACAGGTCGCAGTAAATGTATCCAAGGACTCCTTCGGTTTCGTGGGTTACTGCCTGGGGCCAATTTCATAAAACGTGTAAGCACCAAAAAATTTGCTTAGCATGAAAATTCTTTCTTACAAACCAACATTTCAGTTGATGCTTATTGTTTGTGACAGTTATATAGCTTTAATAAATACCTCGGAGAGTTGATGGCTTCTGATTGGTCGAGACTCGATCACGTGGAGGGGATTATCTTGTAGTAATAACCCGGCTTTCAGTCAAGAAGAAGCGAATAAATGTCCCCTAAACCAGCATTAATCCAGCATCATGTAAGCCAATGATTGGCCGAATGCAACAGTTCTACGGTAACTTGTAACAAGGACGCGTCAAATCTTGATACGGCGCGCTATAAATGTACGCGTAAAACGTTTGTATCTATACGCGCGGCATTTTTTTAAATGCGGGTGTCGTCTGTTAACGCTAGCGCATTGCTATGCACGGTGGGCATCAGTGGTCAGCTAGTCTGGTCTCAAAGTATGACTAATAACAACACACATATTGAAGAGACAGGGTACCATGCATAAGCTAAAATATGGCCCCTGAACATGAAAACAAAACCGACTTGAAATATCGCCAAAAGAAAAGTCAAGAAATGTGGAGCATTTTCACAATTTTTCTCGTTAAAAAGGTATTTATTAAAGGTAATAACAGTGCGAGGACCCGGTTATTACTGCGTGATAATGACCGGGTTGGGGGATGACTGCTGGTAATGGACCTCGCCTTTGGCTCGATCCATTACCAGCAGTCATCCCCCATTATCACGCAGTAATAACCGGGCCCTTGCACTGTTATTACCTAAGTATTCAGAGAAATAGGGATGTACCAGTTTCAAGACGTCTGGTGCCCAGAGTTCTCCCCTCTCTGCTTCCACATTCTCCAGTGTCACTCCGTATAGGCTGTTGAAGATTAGACTGAGCCCATCCATGCAAGCACCGACCGAGAAGTACGGGGCATACTCTGCATTGGTGATGTTGTATCTGAAACCATGGAATGTTGGGAGTTGTTAAGTTCTGTCCTTGTCGGAAGGTATTTTATGAGAGATCTATCCCCTCAAAAATGGAAGCTATGCCACAGAATAAAATGCCAACTTGGGGAACCAATTTATCAACACAATATTTTTTGTTAAGATGTGACCTGTTCCAACAAAACCCGGACAAAGTCGCACAATGTGTTTTATTACAATATGTATTCGTGGAGTCATTTCGGGTTTTGGGTTTTTCCTTATTCACAAACTATTAATCTACAATCTCCCTTGTTTGTGAAACAATTGTGTATAAAAATAATACGCTTTTCTGAACTTCAAAACTGTTTATCTCATAATTAGGTTGTCAGGGTTTTATCACTAGAATCATCCTTCCCCCAGGGGAGATAGGGTGGGGGGTACATATGTGAATTATACATCATTTTAAAGCTGAGAACCTAGACAATTTGAATAAAAAGCAAAATCGGACAAACTTTGTCAACTTTGTCTGGGTTTCGTTGGATCAGGTCATAAATTTACTAATATCGTCCCACCTTTTATTCCTTGCTGCTCCTATGTAATAAGATGGATCCCAGGCCAAAATATTCTGGTGAATAGAAATAAACACATAGCAATATAGACAGCCAAGCTTCAAACTTGGAAATTGATTTTTAATTTAGATGTAGATGAACATTAGGCAGGGCGTAATAACATCAGAACTGACTCCATGCGACTCTCTTTCTCTCTTTCTCTCTCGGCCAATCAAGACACCGAAGACCAAATAATTAAAAAAATCATGTTTAGCGTCCCCGCCAGCTTCTTTTATTAAGGCTGCCTCCTTTTTTCTTTTTCTTGTTGAAAAAAATAAAAAAATATAAGATCGTATTTTTTTTACTTTAGCATCACTGTGTTCATGCTGTGTCCATTAGTACGTACGCCTGTTGAAGACCATTTAAACAAAAAATGTGTCGGGCGGCCATTTTGAAGAAAAAAAAAAGGCCTCTTCGATTCCTTCCTTTTTTTCAAAAAGGAAGGATGGTAAACTTTTTGTTTATTATTTGGCCTTTTATAATACAATTAATTTAACTACAAGATTGGAATTGAACTCTCGATACATCAATAATACTGTAACTGAACTTACAGGGTTATACGGATTGCAATCTTTCTTCATCTCTTTCATGAGTTCAATCTCCTTGGTGACTCTACAAATAAACCAACAAAACGGCCTATCTTAAGCCGTGTTCGAATTACTTGGCTGCGGCTTGAAATTACGTACGAGTCTAGGGTAGCGGCTGCAGCCACACTTTATAGACTCTTGCATAAGCCGCAGCCAAGTAATTCGGATACGACCTAAATTAGTCATTGCAAGCCATGAGAGGATATCACGACATCCATCCAAGTTCTTTCAGGCTTCTAATCAATCAAAAAACAATCTCTTTAACCAGTTCGCGCCGGATGACGTATATAAACGCAACGTTTTCCCCAGATTCAAATCGAATGACGCATAAACATGCCACGAGCAAGGCCGGAAATGTCTGTCAGCAGCAAGCAAGGCCGCAAATGTGTGGGTGTGCTTCCCGGTACTATCGTCCTGAACCCGCCTCGGATCGAGTTTCTTAACATCACCTAGCCTCAGCTCGGTGATGTTAAAATAATCCCGGCGCGAACTAGTTAACAACATGAAGACCTTTCGTCTGCTCACAAACTAGATATGACGTCATTGACTGACTAGACGCGTTCGAGTGAAAAAACAGACCACGCATGCGTGAAGTTGAATCAGAAATCGACAAAAAGAACTAGTTCAGCAGCACCCGAACTTGCTCCAAGTTGTAGTCGAATAGTGCCTTCCGAACATTATAAAAAGGAACATGCTGGAGACAATTTTCTGCGGTACTGTTGAGCATTTGAGAGCTAAACAAATAACGACGTGGCTCCTGCACCTATATCGAGCTCGTCCAAGTAATTATCTGACCTGTCAATTAATCTGTCTCCTGTCTTCGTCAGAAACTCCAGGACATTTTCGGGAGTCTGGGCCATGGTGCTGCGCAGGGCTCGCTGGGCATAGGAGGAGAAGCCCACCAGTTTGGCAAGTCGGTGACGCGAGTCTAGTAGGCGATCGAGGAGCTGAGATTGGTTCGGGTTCGGGAAGAGGAAGATCTTGTAGGCAGCCTCGCGTATCTTTTTAAAAAATTAAGGCAAATGCAACAAAGTAAATTAATATTGTTATTATTATTCTTTCTGGCACTGTAGCTCACAAGACTGAAGAAACCTGTTTAGAGAGAAGACAATGAGAAGAAAGGTACAGTTTTTAGAGGTGGGAGGAAAACCCCAGAAGAATATCCTAAGGGAAAACCCACGGAGTCAGGCAGGGACTAAAAAGGTTCGGTTGAGCAGAGAAACGGCTATGTTTTAATCATTATATCTTCTTGAAATTGTCCACACATACAAACTATTGTATAAACAACAACGTGGGACAGTTACGAAGACCTGATTTTCATATTTAATTACCGTGTTTATTAGACCACTGATGGACCCTAATCCAAAAACTAACTATGCAAACACTACACAAAATCGCGTAATTTAAGAGGTTTTCGATCATCTGATCTCACCCAAAAAAATGGAAATATGTAGAGGACTTGGGCTTTCCAAATTACGCAAAATCTCAAAATTGACCACCCCTTCATATTTTGACTTTGGATAGCCATATCTCCGAATCACATCGTGCGACTTTACTCTCATGTTGTGGTGACAGGTCACATTTATACTCTTGGGTGGAGAGAGGCAATTGTAGTTAAGTGTCTTTTCCAAGGGCACAAACATCGTACACGAGTCGAACACCATAACCACTGGGCCATGGCATTCTACCACTGGGCCATGGCATTCTGCAATCTGATTGACCAGACTCGAAGCTGATTTGGGGTCGGGTCAGTTTCGAGGTCGGGTCGGGTTTGCACATCATTACTAAATCTTACCAGGTCGTTAGCGTTGTCTGCGTACAGGGAGCCGACTGTCGCGCTGTCCCCGTCAACGACGAAGGAATGTTGGATGTGCTGCGGCAGTCTTCTCCTCTCGATGGCGTTGGGCGTCTGCGTGCCTTGCACAAACTGGCTCCCTAGGATGTGAATCTCTTCGTTCAGTCTCACAAACTCTTCTCTCTAAAAAATTGAATTTGAGTTCAATATATTCAGGCCATTTCTGAAGGTTCTCAGACCACTAATCATTTGTAAACCAAGTTTCAAAATGCTAATGCTAATGCTAGAGTGTCGTGGCCTTGTGGTACATGGAGTATTGAATTCGCCGTCTGTGAAGTAAAGCTGCAGGTTGTGGGTTCGAGTCCGGCCTGGAACTATGGATGCGTGTGCCCTTGGGCAAGGCACTTCGTCACTCATTCCTTCTCTAGATCTCCACCCAGGAGTAAATGGGTACCTGTGATATAAGGCCATATTATGGTTGATATTAGCTGCTTTGCGCCAAAATGGCAGCATCGAGCTGTATACTCCCCAGGGAGTTGAGATGGCATTTGGAATGTTTCGGGGGCCCAGTGAGCAGGGGTAATAATTGTAGCGCAGCGAGCGCCAGTATTTGTGGATACGTGTGCTTTATAAATATTTATGATTGTTATGATTAATATTATAAATTTATTTTTGCGAAAAGCTGATAAATGCGAACTTTAAACAGCCATAAAGTTTTTAACCAGTTTGCGCCGGGATTATTTTAACATACCCGAACCAAGGCGCGGGATTTTTTTTAACGAAACTCGATCCGAGGCGGGTTAAGGCCGATGGTACCGGGAAGCACACCCACGCATTTCCGGCCTTGCTCGCTGCTGACAGACATTTCTGGCCTTGCTCGTGACGTGTGTTTATGCGTCATCCGTTTTGAATCTGGGGAAAACTTTGCGTGTACATACGTCCTCCGGCGCGAATGGAATATGTCCGAGTGAAAGTGAGAACCCTCATTACAACTTCTGCCCAGTTCTATCTCATTTTGCCAAAAACCCTCTAACATTTTGTACCTTTGCTTTCTCCAGGTGAATCCCGCTCTGCTCAAAGTCGAACATGAAGAGCCTGGCTACAATCTGGGACTCTTCGTCCATGGCTGAGAAGACAACGGGATCGTCCAACAGACGCTGGAGGGAATCCTTCAGGTCCACGTTTGTGTTCAGCCTGTCCACAAAAATGTAATAAACCATGACATTTGTGACCCGCTCCAGGAAAAGGTGACATAAGTCGCGCTATGCATTTATAAGTAATGGCTGTTAAAGTTAATAGGGTAAATATTGTTGTCAAAATTTGATTTGCATTTTTTTGTCTTAAATGACATCTTTAAGTTTCAGATTTAATTAACAAAAAGCTGGAATTGGATAAATAAAGTGAAACGAAACCTTTTAAGAGTGCATGGTTCCTATGTATTGTCTTAGTTTTGTTGTGTTTCGAAGCCTGTTTTCTCAGTTGTGTATTTTGAATTCCATGGAACCCATTAATATGCAAAAATTGCGACTTACCGTTCAACCATTGCACTAATACTGATGCACGCATCTTCGGCAGCCTTAGCAAATCTTCGGTCTGGATGAGCAACTCGGACAAAATCAGCCTGTCAAAAATCAAGACGATAACTCAATAGGGAAAACCCACATAGATTGGAATACCCCCTCCTCAAATTCAAGGTTAAAAATCTAGAAGATCACTGGTCATGCTGGTATAACACCCAAGTTACAATGCGTTTGTTTATGGTGTAAATGGAGGACACATGCCTGGTGACACGAAGGTGAATTGGGGTTAGGGTTAGAATCGAGGACGACCTCGATTGAGATTCGTGTACAAAACCAATGAGAGCCGTCGGAAAAAGTTAGAGTACAAACAAAGGAAATTATCGAGAGGAACAAAAGAAACTCCTCGATTTACACCATAAACAAATGTACATGTATACGTATTATGTCAGTAGCATATGTGACCGGCTCTTTGGCAAAACCTGATGCTTCTCGGAATTTCCTTATTAACCTTAATAACCAGTTTGCGCCGGGATTATTTTAACATGACCGAGCCGAGGTGCGGGATTTGAAACTCGATCCGAGGCGGGTTCAGGCCGATGGTCCTAGGAAGCACATGCACCTACGCATTTCTGGCCTTGCTCGCTGCTAGTTGACAGACAATTCCGGCCTTGCTTGACATGACGTGTTTATGCGTCATCCGTTTTGAATGTGGGAAGAACTTTACGTGTATACGTCTTCCGGCACGAACTGGTTAAAGTAAAAGTAATCAACCTCAATAAAATAGGACTTTGGTAACTCAACAAGTTTGGTGACAGCTCCTTACCTGGGGCCAATTTCATAAAACATGTAAGCACACAAATGTGCTTAGCACAAAAATGTCTTGCTCATTTAAAACAGATTATAAGCCAAAACTCCACGTGCTTTTCATTCAAAACAAAAACCAGCTGAATACCAGTCACAAACAATGAACATCAACTGAAATATGTTGGTTTGTAACCCTGTTTTTTCCAAGAACGAATTTTTATGCTAAGCAAATGTTGGTGATTACACGTTTTTATGAAATTGGCCCCACGTGTATGGGTGTATGCAAGTGACCCCACTAAAAGTCAAGAGGTGAATAGTAGGAAAGTAAGGTAGGTCAAGGAGGCCATACAACGAGTTTATCTCCTTTACGTTAGTGCTAGACCAGGGAGATCAATTGTTGAGACGGAGCACCACACCTGTCTTTAACTCTAAAGCCGTGTCCGCATTGGACAGGCGGTAACATTTTCAAATTGTCCATTTTACCCTCTGCAACAGTAAGATCTACAGGCCCAAGTTTCTAGCGGAGGAGTTACGTTGTATGTTTTACGTCGCTGAAAATGTCCAGTGCGGACAGCCACGTAAGGTAAAACCTACATTTTGGTCACGTGATTTCCGTCTAGAGGTCACACCAAAGCATGACCTCTACAGGTTCGCGCGCTTATCACCTGCAGTATTTGTATGTGTGTACATGATAATTATGATGCGCACTGCACCATGTGACTTGACTGAATTTTGCACATTTTCGAGCGAATTCCGAGTCGAATTTCTGCCGTTTTCTGCCATTCGTGTAAATTTAGTGCGCACTTTTTACAAAACCACATCTGGCGTCGGAGGTCAGGCGTAGGGCGCCCTCATTAGATTATGAGAGGACATGTCACTCTGGCCTAGTACTTTCCACGAGCAGTTTAATCCAAGTGCGGACACTCGGAAGAATAACAACCGTGAACTTTGACAATCACGTACGGTAACTTTAGACAATATGAAGTCCAATGCGAACGCGGCTTAAGTTCACTTACCGCACCGGAGTGCGACCCATACACAGGGTGAGCGGAGGCCGACTTGAACATCGGATCTAGCGATCCTTAGTCTGATGCTCTATCGACTGATCAGCTAGACCAGTGCGAACAATCGCCGGACTCGTATCAGGCCGGCTCCACTGACTATTTCACGTGTACTACTTACTTACCAGGTCGGCAACTCGGCACAGGGCATCGGACAGCTTATCAAAGAGGACCACAATGTCGGCACTGGTGGGTGAATGGATGGCTTCTTCGACGAGCTCTTCTGCCTCTTGAACCGACGCCGCCTGGGCCTCGGCAAAGCCCTCTGGGCACGTCAGCTCTTGCATTCCAAACAGGCCCTTGGACAGCAACACAGATTGATGTACATAAAAAAGACAATATTAGCTTTTAGTAGGATATTTGTAGTTATATTTTTGTAGTAACCCTATATAACCATCCTAAATCCTCCAAAATCCTCTTTGCAACATGCAGGCCAGATTGTGCAGAACTGAGAACACTTGGAAGTTGATGCTTCGAAAGATTTGGCTGGATTGAGGGCATTTGGGGTTTTTGCAACTGGAGAATAATGCAGGATCCAGGTCATAATATAAGGTCTAAAAGAATGCTGGAGGATTTTGCAGAATTGAGGTTAGTACTTGGGTATTTATTTAAATGAGGATTTTGGAGGATTGAGGTTATTTGTTACTTTGTACTTTCACACTGCTTATGCTCTACGCACATTCTCCATAGCTTCAGTCAAGGCCAAGTTCGATCAAGGACTATAGTTAACTATATAGTTTGACTAACTCTGATCGAACTCAGGCTAGTTGACGATGGTTGGACTGCTAGTCTTGTCGACTATTCACTATTCCTACCGCGGTTGGTCGCATCGATGGTAACCAGTAGCCGCTTTAATAGCACAGGACCAGTTTGGCAGATATCAATAGTTAAGTTCGATTAGACTCGTTCGCACTTCAACTTCAGTGCGCATGCCCTAATGACGTCATGAACTAACCACTAGTTAACTATAGTTCCTTGATCGAACTTGGCCCAAGGTGTAAGTTTTGGGTCAATGATAGAAAACATTTGCATACCATGGTCATGTGTGCAGACCTATTTTGTAATAGGGCACTTATTAGCAGCTGTTTGTTCCATGTTTATAGCTTTATAGCTCATCAATGAAAAACCCACTGCAGAATTTTGAAGGATTCAGGCAGTGGTCAGTGGTAATTATGCACCAGTAACAAATATTGGAAGATTTTGCAGGATTCAAGCCAGGGTTGTAGTCGAGTCCCTGCAAGTCCATTCACAAGTCCTTTCGTGAAGCCAGTCACAAGTCCCTTCATAAAGGCAGTCACAAGTAACTGGATGAACAATGACAAAGGAATGCTTTTGTCAAAGCTGTTTTGAATAGCTTGTGATTTGAATTGGAACTGAAGGACTTGTGATGGACTTGCAGGGACTTACAGGGACTTGTGATGGACTCGACTACATCCCTGATTCAAGCTAGATGGAGTTTTAACACTTTGGAATTGGAGGATTTTGCAGGAACGAGAAAGAACGAGGAATCAACTCGTCCAACAAAGCTGAACATTTTGTTCCGAGCCCAGGACGGTGCCTGGAATTCTCACCACATTTTGCCCGCTTGCTTCCAGTCGCCTCTTCGGCCTCGTGTTGAACGCCGACGCGAGAGGCGACCACGTGGTCACAGTACGAGACCGACGCTTTGGAAAAGTTCCAAGCCTACTCCAACCTCGGCTTCCGCTCCTTCTCGAGAGACCGTTCGTGAGAAGCTGCATCCAAGATTGTTGCCGGCGGCACAGCCGGCAGGCAGACATGGTGGCACGATGAAAAGTAACGTACCTCAAATTCTGAAGGAGAAAAAACAAATAAGTGAAACATATGTTATATTGTTTAGGTTATCAGGATTTTCCCATTTCTGATGTCAACTAGTTATTTGTGACCTGTTCCAACGAAATCTGGAGAAAGTCGCACAATTATTTACTACAATGTACTTTAGAAGTCATTTCGGGATGTACATGTATTTTACTATTTTAAGGTTTTAAGTTTTTCTGAATCACTAACTATTATTCTACAATCTTCCAAAATTTAAACACAATCCGTCACTTAGAAGTGTATTTTCTGTTGATTTTGTGAAACAATTGTGTATAGAAATTATACGCTTTTCTGAACTTCAAAGCTGTTTATCTTATAATTAGGCTGTCAGTTTTTTTCCAACTGAATTCTACTCCAAGGGGAGAAAGGGGTAGTGGTACTTATGTAAATGATTCATTTTAAAGATAAGAATTTAGATTATAGTTCTGTGGAAACTTGAACTGAGGTAAGGACATTAAGATTTACTGTTCTGTGGTAACTTTGAACCCTCAGTGACCTGCCTAATGGTAACTTGGTCTCAAGTCTCACAATAACTCGGGGTAAAATGGGGGTCAATGTACACCTGACAACAGATGATGAATAAAGTACGGTATGCTAAATATTTACCGTGACGACGACCCCCCCCCCCCGCTATGCCCCCAGCTGCATTAAGCAGAGGTACTTTGTTAGCTTTTGAAAATAAGTTTTAATAAATAACGGCCTTCTCTTCCCTCACAGCCATCTGATCAACTCACTTTAATTTAAGAGGACCATCACAAATTAAATATGCACATTTTTGATTTCCATTACTTTTTTTATTTTTCCCAATTTTTCCATAACTTTTTTATGACCTTCCAAGACAACCTTGCTTGCCTTGACTCTCCATGACCTGTGGGAACACTTTATAATATCCAGTTCTTGCCTTTTTGAAATTTTTTATTTACCAGACCTAGGCGTGGAATTATTTGTCACAACCATCGACCCCAGCGAGCCCAGGCCGGCAGTCCGTGGGTCAGCACACCCATATGGAGGACGTGTACACACGCAAAGGTTTTCAGAAATTTAGAACCGGATGACTGATGAACACGTCATAATAATCCTGCGCCTGGGTTCGGTAAATAAATAATTAAAAAAATGGCGCGAACTGCTTAGACTGGCTTAGTATAAACCATGTGCATAAGTTGTGTTTGTTTACAACTTTTTGTTAATGTACAAAATTGAGTGAACAAAATTAAAACATAAATGCTTATTTTTTATTGTACAAGTTTATGTACACTTAAATGCAAAGGAAGGATTCAGCCTCAACACTTGTTAGCAAATATATTTTCAGTATAACTCATATATAAAACAAATTAAACATTTGAATGTAAACTTGCAACATGTACTTGTGTACGAACCAGAATTTTCTCAAATAGGTCTGAAACTAAACAGCAATGATCGTCATTACCCACATTGCACATATTTTTTTCATAGCGGTAGGCATTGATGAAAAACAACAAAATAAGAGTTGTAGATAATAATGCATCTAGAATTACATTAACACCCAAGTACTACAAATTATGTACATGTAGTTTAATTCTATAAACAGAAACTTGCCATTTCACCTTTTAAAACAAGGTATTACTTACATGTAACCCTAAACCCCCTCTAGAGGCTCTCGCTCTAAAAAGCGTACCAAACCTAACAAACTTCAACAACTGCACACAGGTTCAGTAATTATTGGTACTGAACCTAACAGTACTAAACCTGCCAACCTCCAACTTGTTGAAGTTTGATTGAGGTTGTGCAGAACTCTGCAGCTCGTCTTATTTATCGCATTAGGAAATACGAATCTGTGATTGTTATCCTAAGAGATTTACATTGGTTACCCATTCACTCTCGCATTCAAAATGTTATTGTTCAACATGTTGTTGTTGGCATACGAATGTTTTTATAATTTTGCGCCACCTTATTTGACAGAGCTGTTAACATTGTACACACCATCAAGAAATATTTGTTCTAATAAGAAAAAGTTGTTTGTTATTCCACCAGTTTCGACCAGGTCATATGGTGAACGCAGCTTCGCTCACACTGCATCATCCCTATGGAACAACCTCCCGGAACATTTGAAAAATATTGATTCCATTGATAAGTTCAAGATTGCTTTAAAGACGCACTTATTTAACATTTAGTTTAAAACCTAGTACATCTTGTATTTGTATTTTGTTGTCTTGTTTTCTTTTACTACAGCGCATAGGGACATGTTTAATCACTACATGTATGTGTTATGCGCTATATAAAAATGGTTAATTATTATTATTATTTTTATTAGGTACAGATGGGTCTATGCATTGTTCAGTGTTCAGCTTTAGGGCTGTGATGACTTGCCATTGGTTCTGTGTTGGGCCATAGTTGGGTTGAGTGTGTTCAAATACTGGACCTAGAACAATAGAGGCCTGCCAAAAACATTAAAGAACAAACAAAAGAGGGACACTAGGGGGTCCCTGATGAAAGGTGTTTACACACCCGTTAACCACTTACAGTTGACCAGGAACTGTGCTGTGATCAGCCTGAGCTCAACCCCGAATAAATGCCTATAGGTGCATTCCCACAAACTTTTGGGTACTCCAGTTGAGACCCTGTTGAATTATGTGAGGTTCAGGGCAAAAAGGCATGAAACTTGACAAATGTTGGAGTTTAATATGGGAATGCACAGGCATATATTCGTGGGTGAGCTCAGGCTGATCACAGCACAGTTCCAGGTCAACTGTGGATGTGATGTGTGCACCCTGTGTTTCCCCACCTCCACTTGGAACTGAGTCAAGCCAGTCCAACAAGAAGTTGCTTACAGTATGTTTGGTACCAAACCTAGCAAAACCTGCAGCTGGAGTTTGATGGGCTTGGGGTACATGTAGTTAGGGTTAATTTAAGAATCTTTTACCAAGCAAATAGCTCTAAGTATAAAGATTAAAAGTAAATAAAATAGCATTCACACAAAAGGATAAAACGTGTCACCCTTAACTATCCCAAATCCAGCCACCTCTACCCAAAAGACCCCAATCCAACAACCTCTCCCAAATCCAACAATCTCTCCCAAATCCAACAATCTCTCCCAAATCCATCAACCTCTTCAACCTTTGCAACTCTCCAACCTCTCCGACAGTGTTTGAAGAATAGTTTTAAGTTTCATCATCGTCCAATTAGTCTCGCGTTGGGTTTTGTTCACATTTTACACAGATAAGATCGTTCGACTGCTCTTCCTCAGCAGTCCGCAATTGCTGAGCCTTCGTGTTTTTCCCACTTGTCTCGGAATCATCTAATGTTAGCCCGACCATTTCAAGTACGGCCTTCATCACCCTTACCACATCACCACGATCGACGTGTGCATCGAGCAGGTTCCACATACACTGCTGGACAGGGGGACTGAATCTGCCCTTTTTATCCTCTAACCTAACGTGCCTCGACTTTCTCTGAAGATCATGAAGATTGTCAATCTCTGCTTTTACCTCGGCATTATTTTGTAGTAATTTTTTTATGCGTTCCTGCCGAGCCTCGCACATATTTCGATATTTTGTCAGACTAGTCTTCAAACTGCATGTATCGACAGCCTTACTGCGACAGACCGTACTGCGCTCGTCTTCCAACTTCTTCACTTTTCGCAGCAGGGTGCGATTGTGGGAAGAGAGTCGCTTTCGTTTGAGCTTGTTGTTCTGAAACTTTGCCTCGATAACCCCGAGTCTCTTCGACATCAGAGCTAGCTCGGTTCGCAATTGTTTGGCAGTGGCTTTATATCGTGTTACCCGCCTTACCAGCTGACTCTGTTGATGCCCGGATGGCCGAGAGCGCAGTCCTAAAACTTCTGCTTTTAGTGCCTCATTCTCTTTTACTAGCTTCTTGTTCTGTAGTTTCGTTATTTCAATGGCTAAGCTGCTTGGATTCGGTTCAGGGACAGCTACCGTAGACTTGTGGCCTTTGATCGATGGCAAAACATAGGCACTCTCGCTCCACTTATCACACGGTGATGAATCACAACTCTTCTTCTTCCTGTCCATGAGAGCTTTCCATTGAACGCTTATCTTTTTGTTCCACTCGCTGTTGTCGCCGGCTGGAAAGCTGGAGATCAGGAGTTGAAGCCATTCAACAACAGTCTGCCAAGTGGCATCGCCGGCCTTCTTCAACTCGAAGAGTTGGTAGATGTGCTTATTTTTGATGGGGAATGAAGGCGGGACAAGGTTCGGATCTTTACTCAAAAGTCCTTGGAGTAATTTCTGGTCAAGCGATGGCGTAGCTGGCCTGGGATCGACCTCCCTATCGTCCATTCTGAACCTGAAAACAAGAGAAAGCAGAAACGAGCGATCAAGGTCAAGGACAAGTGGTGGGAGCATGTTCCGAAGTGGGTTCTGAAAACGAAGGAGGTGATGAAGGTGTAGCGAATTCTTCCTTCTTTTTTAACAGTCCCAAGTATGCGACAAGTATGCAACAATAAAAGAGGTCATACTAACGTGCAGAAGACGCATGCGTTTCTTTCTTTTTTCCTTGAATTGACCCGAAACTTCCGTTTAAAAAAGTCAAGCGCTATGTGAGGCCAGTCAATTCACTCCACTCTAATCGCAGAAATGGCAACTTCACTGAGTGGGCATGGCAAAACATCAAACGTCATAGTTTCCTTCAACTTCAACTGTGTGGGCTCCGATACTAGCTACACGTAGGTGGTGTCCGCCCCTCACAAAAGATGAGTCCACATAGTTATCTACTCGATAACCTCGGCAGTTTCCACGACAAAGTTTACCCAGTTTATTTTGGTAATTCTCGGCAGTTATGGGCAAGCCTCGGCAGTTACGGGCAAGCCTCAGCAGCAACAGGCTAATTATTTATTTCTCATATTAGTCTAATAACCTCGGCAGTAATTGTTTTTGTTTCTTAAATTTAACTAAACCACCAAAAAAGGTTCTCTTGGACCTCAACATTCAGACTGGCTATTTTTGTAGAACATTGGTGGCTGGATGCTGTCCTACAATATCCTACATTTAGATGTGCCACATTATAGATGCGGCAGTGCCCGGCGATACCAATAAGGCAAACTAAGAAAAGGAGAAGGTGTTAAGTACCAGGATAATTAGGCGAGGGAACACCGCAAGTTGTGGAAGATCAAGGTGAAGGTCATTCCAGTTCAGTTGTTGTTGTGGTAGGGGCCCTGGGTACTATTCCCAGGTCCCTTTGAAAAACATCTGGACCGTGAAGGTGGATTTGCTGTAGAAGGTACATGTAGGTCTTCTCGTAACTCCAAGAATCCTGCGGAAGACGCTCGAGCTCCGAGGCTGCGGAACGCAGCTTGACTCGAGTTGTTCCAATGTATAAGCATAAGATCTCTTATCTCGTTGTGTGCAAGCAAATAATAATGCATATCCCCCTTGTTGGATGCATGCTCAAGGCGCTAAGGTAGTGGCTCTACATCATTATTACTCTGTATTGGGCCAATGAAACATTCCAAATACCATCCCCCTGGGTCAGCACAAAGCAGCTACATGTACATCATGTAGAATCAATCATATAAACCATCTCTGCCCTCCTTATTTACTCCTGGGTCATGTGGGTATAGAAAAACAAAGAGTGACAAAGTATGTACTTTGCTCAAGCCGTAGCACACTTTTCAATTTCTATCGTTATGGTATTACAACTGCGCAAGCACGATGACATGGCTGATTGATTTCGTCCGGAGTGAAGTTCCACAAAAAATCACAAGTTCGCACAGGTAATGCGTGCAAATACATGTAGTCCAAACATTTGGGAATCTCAACTGTGTATGACTGAGAGTCCCAAACTTAAAGTATTGAAAACATGCAACACATGCAACACAAGATAGACAGGCACGTGAAACAAGTAGTCCATGCTTTTAGTGCTGAGTCAGTAAACCGTGTCAAAGGAAATTGTGGTACATACGTGTACATGTACAAGTACCAGTATCAGACCACTGATCAGTCTGGTCAAACAGAACAGATGGACATGCACAAGTCTAAATTAGTTTGGGATGATAATCAGGATGAAATTGAAAACCTCAATTTTGGAATATGATTACATCAACTCCAGGGGTGATGCATTGGGTCATCTGATGCTGGAGGGAACAAACAGGCCTAGCCCAATTGTTAAAACAACGCAACTTATTAATAAGGAGGTGCGAGATTGAATCCCATCAAAATGTTTTGGTTTCGGGTTTTTTGTGTGTTTTTTTAATTTCTTTAAAATTGTTACATGTAATGTAGGACCGTCCATAGTAAGTTTGCAACATTCTCTTTTTACTAATTTAATTACCGAAATTAGTAATTTGCAGTTTGAAGAATTCTTTTTCAAGGGAAATATAAAGTCCGAAAACCTGACTTGCAACTTATCACACAGTGCAGTTAGTATACGAAGCCCAGCGCGAATTTAGTGGCAATAAACAAAATTACTGCACCACGTACAGCGCGCCGCGCGGCCGTGGAAACGCCGCCCGGAAGTTCGGGGAAATGCGGGCAAGACAACTGCGCGTGCACGGCATCCATGGCATCACTGCACTTCCTTCTTTTTCCTGATCCTCCATGTACGTTAATTAGATTAACGTTAGAATCGAAATCCGACAGTTTTCATTTGATATTAAGGTATTCCTGGCCATGGGTTGACTCTATATTATGCGAGAAATCAGTCTGAACAAAACTTACCTTTCCAATTAAAATTCCAGGAGCGCTGTAGACCTACCGGTATTTTCAGATTTTGGCGAAAAATATTGGAATTTTCGTACAGCGCGCGACCCATCGAGTAAGAAACCAAGATGGCGGGTGTATGGTGGCTTTGAATGGACATCGCAAATCGTTAATAGTGACGAGAATGTGATATAAAATAATGGACATGTTTTTCCTTTACACAATGTGAAACCTTTACACAATAAATATTAAATGTTCTGATTTTCTGATTTCTCGTATGACGTCATACGCCAACTTTGTGTGCCAAGTTCCATTAGGCCCCTATTGTACCATCAAATAGAACAAAGACACAATACCATCACTATTATTTGCCGTATAACTGGATTACAACTTAGGAGACATACATAATACTCATACTCAGAATGATGGTCATGCATGTACGACTACGAAGTTTCGGCATCTTTCGTGTCGATCATCCTAACAAGTAAAATAAACAAACTAACACGAAATAATACAACATTCTTCTTTTTGCTTGAGCAAATCACTGTGCGAACGAACGAGATGTGCTTTTCCCGTTTGTGTTAACCTGTTTTAGTTTGTGCACTTCACTTTTGGTTTTTATATGATATTATATGATATTAAAGATGGACTACAACGAAAACTCACACATTAAATTTATTATCGGACCTTGTTTATGTTGTGTTCAGGAACACTTTATTGTTACGGTCATGTTTTTCTCTAAATAATTTTGTTGCAATTTGACCGACAAAATTAGACCTCGATTCTTCGATTTTGAAATTTCCCGCCCTGTACTGGTTCCCGGCAAAGATCCACTGAAAACCACAATGAAATCCACGATATAGTACCAGCGGACTTGTAAACCAGCGAAAAGTGATGACGTACTACCTATGAAAACGTATACATGGTGGCCCTGAAGGGACTCCGCAGATCGCGAATATCGACGTCAAATTTGACGTCAATATTCGCGATTTGCGGAGTCCCTTCAGGGCCACCATATGTATGCGTTTTCATGGGTAGTACGCCACACACAAAGTATGAATTATTCATGAGTTAAGGGCTTTTGCTGAAACTGAGTTTATCTGGGTCGTAGAACGCCGATCAATTTTGTTGTTTTTTTGCATGAAGGAACAAGATTTATTGAATACTAATGATATATTAGTAATCATTATACATTTCTCGAACAAAAAACAGCAACACAGCCTTTATTATTATTCCGTTGTAGTCCATCTTTAATAAATACCTAGGAGAGTTGCTGGCTTCTGATTGGTCGAGACTCGATCACGCGGAGTGGATTATCAGGTAGTAGGCCTAATATCATGGCTTTCAAGAAGAAGCGAATAAAATGACATTTAGATCTATAAATTCATCCATTACTGGATCCAGTACCAGCGGTCATCCCCCAACCCGGTCATTATCACGCAGTAATAATCGGGTCCTCACACTGCTATTACCTATAAGTTATGTTTTAGTTTGGCGGCAGGATATCTAAATACGATTGTATTAATTTAGAAGTCGGTAGAATAAAAATTACCGGTACAACAATTTAGCATTGTTCTAATATTTTTCAAGGAAGCAAATACCAAACGAATTTACCTAAAATACCAACATTGTTTCTGTTATATCTTGATTTTTACTTTGTTGTTGTTTTGTTTAATGTGGTTTTAAATACCTTTTTTTTTATAAGTGCACAAAATAAATAGTAAGTAGTACCAAGAACAATGGGTCATATGAATAAAACCTAGAAAATGCTATGAAGTACAAGCAAAAAGTAAAAGTATTTACTTCGAAGTAAAAGCATTAAGGAAAAGCAAATGTTTCAATTCGTATGAATACAAAAAGTGTTACTGTTACTGGCTGAAATAGTAGTAGGCCTACATGTAAATGCTTTTTACTTGCAATTTATTGCACAGCCGAATGGTTTATAACAATACAGTCTCTATTGTGTGTGCATATACACACACGCAACAGCGTTTGTTTATGGTGTAAATGGAGGACACATGGCAACACGAAGGTGAATTGGGGTTAGGGTTAGAATCGAGGACGACCTCGATTGAGATTCGTGTACAAAACCAATGAGAGCCGTCGGAAAAAGTACAAACAAAGGAAATTTTCGAGAGGAACAAAGGAAACTCCTCGATTTACACCACAAACAAACGTGACTGTGCGACCACGCTGACGAGGGTGTTTGAAAGAAATCGGAACCTCAAGTTGCTGCTTCGCAGTCATGATGCTCTTTTCTGTCTCAGGAATATTGCAAGAAATTATCGGCCATCTACGAGTACGTATCATCTCTAAGTTCCCCAAATTCAGTACAACTGTATTTTAATCCAAGACAATCCAGTTCCATGTTCACACCTTTTCCTGCCTAACCACATATACGAAAGCTCCTATTTTTCTTATTAGCTGTTTCGGTTTTTCACCGAAACAGCTATTGTTTTCGTTCTGGTTTTTTTTTTTTTAGCTGTTTCGGTTTTTCACCGAAACAGCTTTTGTTTTCGTTAAAGTTTTTTTTTTTTTTTTTTTTTTTTTTTTTTTTTTTTTTTTTTTTTTTTTTTTTCCACTTTCAGTGTTTTTACCCATAGGATTTACACACGTTTGTTCTGCCAATACACTTTGGCACTTTGCTAAATCCAATCGACTTGAGACTTGGCATACATTTAGACAACCACCCAAGGACGGTCCTAGAAGAAATTCGTCGCGATTACGTCATTCAAGGTCACGTGACGTCATGTTAAAGGTAAAATTTTTCCCATAGGTTTTGTACACGTTTTTCTTTAGACTCTTGACTTTGACACTTTGGTATATCCGACCGACTTGAAACTTGGTATACACTTAGAACACTACCCACAGATGGCTCTTGAAGAAATTCGGTACGATTGCGTCATTCAAGGTCACGTGACGTGACGTTAAAGGTGCAATTTTTTTTCCCATAGGGTTTGTACACGTTTTTCTTCAGACTATTGACTTTGACACTTTCGTAGACTTGATCGACTTGAGACTTAGCACAGACCTCGACCGCCATCCTTAGGAGGGCCAAGAGAAAAATAATCAATATGACATCATCGCGGGTCATGTGACGTCACATTAAAGGTGTAGTTTTTAAGACCCTCTAACTCTAAAAGTACAAGTCCGGTTGGGGTCAAACTTGGTTTGCAAGTATTCGAGGATGTGTTATAGACGAAAATTAAGATGACGTAATTATGACATCATCGGGTGTCATGTGACGTCACATTAAAGGTTCAATTTTCTCCATAGGTTTTGTACACGTTTTTCTTCAGACTATTGAATTTGACAATTTGGTAAATCCGATCGACTTCAGACTTAGCACACACCTCGACCACCATACCCAGGAGGGCCAAGGGAAAAATCGTCAGGATAACGTCATCGTGGGTCATGTGACGTCACATTAAAGGGGCAGATTTTAGGACCCTCTATCTCTGGAAGTACAGGTCCGATTGGGGTCAAACTTAGTATTCATGTATTCCAGGATGAGTTATAGACAAAAATTAGATGACATTATGATGACGTCATCGGGTGTCATGTGACGTCACATTAAAGGTGCAGTTTGTAGGACCCTCTATCTCTGGAAGTACAGGTCCGATTGGGGTCAAACTTGGTATTCATGTATTCCAGGATGAGTTATAGACACAAATTAAGATGACATTATGATGACGTCATCGGGTGTCATGTGACGTCACATTAAAGGTGCAATTTTTAGGACCCTCTATCTCTGGAAGTACAGGCCCGATTGGGGTTAAACTTGGTATGCAAGCATTCCAGGATGTGTTACAGACGAAAATTAAGATGAGATCATGATGACATCATCGGGTATCATGTGACATCACATTAAAGGTGCATTTTTAGCTGTTTCGGCATTTCAGCCGAAACAGCTATTGTTTTCGTTAAAGTTTTTTTTATTCTTTTTTTTTTTTTTTTTTTTTTTTTCCACTTTCAGACTTTTTCTCATAGGATTTGTACACGTTTCGTTCAGCCAATACACTTTGACACTTTGGTAGATCCGATCGACTTGAAACTTGGCATACAATAAGAACACCACCCACGGATGGTCCTAGAAGAAATTCGTCGCGATTACGTCATTCATGGTCACGTGACGTCACGTTAAAGGTGCAATTTTTCCCCATAGGTTTTGTACACGTTTTCATCCAGACTATTGACTTTGACACTTTAGTAAATCCGATTGACCTACAAGTTAGCACACACCTCAACCACCATCCTCAGAAGGGCCAATATGAAAATCGCCATGATGACGTCATCGGGGGTCATGTGACGTCACATTAAAGGTTTAGTTTTTAGGAGCCTCTAACTCTGGAAGTACAAGTCCGATTAGTGTCAAACTTGGTATACAGGTATTCCGGGATGTGTTATATACGAAAATTAAGGTGACGTCATAATGACGTCATAACGACGTCATGTGACGTCACATTAAAGGTGTAGTTTTCCCCATACGATTTGTACACGTTTTTTCACCCGATATATATTTGGCACTTTGGTAAATCCGATCGACTTCAGACTTGGCTAGCTACTCTTAGCATACTACCCACGGATGATTCCAGAAGAAATTCGTCACGATTACGTCAATCATGGTCACGTGACGTCACGTTAAAGGTTCAGTTTTCCCCCTTAGGTTTTGTACACGTTTTCATCAAGACTATTGACTTCGACACTTTAGTAAATCCGATTGACCTAAAAGTTAGCGCACACCTCAACCACCATCCTCAGAAGGGCCAATATGAAAATCGCCATGATGACGTCATCGGGGGTCATGTGACGTCACATTAAATGTCAGTTTTTAGGACCCTCTATCTCTGGAAGTACAAGTCCGATTAGTGTCAAACTTGGTATACAGGTATTCCGGGATGTGTTATATACGAAAATTAAGGTGACGTCATAATGACGTCATAACGACGTCGTGTGACGTCACATTAAAGGTGTAGTTTTCCCCATAAGATTTGTACACGTTTTTTCACCCGATATATATTTGGCACTTTGGTAAATCCGATCGACTTCAGACTTGGCTAGCTACTCTTAGCATACTACCCACAGATGATTCTAGAATAAATTCGTCACGATTACGTCATTCGTGGTCACGTGACATCACGTTAAAGGTGCAGTTTTTTCCCCATAGGTTTTGTACACGTTTTTCTTCAGACTATTGACTTTGACACTTTGGTAAATCCGATCGACTTCCGACTTAGCACACACTTCGATCACCATCCCCAGGAGGGCCAAGATAAAAATCGTCATGATGACGTCTTCGTGGGTCATGTGACGTCACATTAAAGGTGCATTTTTTTGGACCCTCTATCTCTGGAAGTACAGGTCCGATTGTGCTCAAACTTGGTTTACAGGTATTCCGGGATGTGCTATAAATATAAATGGAGGTGATGGCATGATGACGTCATCGGGTGTAATGTGGCGTCACCTTAAAGGTGTAGTTGTTAAGACCCTCTATCTCTAGAAGTACAGGTCCGATTGGGGTCAAACTTGGTATGCACGTATTCCGGGATGTGTTATAGGTATACATTGAGCTGACGTAATGATAACGACATCGGGTGTCATGTGACGTCACATTAAAGGTGAGTTTTCAAGACCATCTATCTCTGAAAGTACAAGTCCGATTTGGGTCAACATTGATACGCAAGTATTTCGGGATGTGTTATAGGTATTAATTGGGGTCACGTCATGATTATGTCATCGGGTGTAATGAGATGTCACATTAAAGGTGTATTTGTTATAGTTTTAGATGAATGTTTTTGTCATTTTTGTCACATTTGTTATCAATAAAAGTATGTTGTGATGGTGTCATTGAATCATTTAACACTGCCGAAACAGCTAGTGTTTGTCCACAAACACATCTAGTTTACTATAGGATTTGTACATGTTTTTTTCAACCAACAATATTTTTGGCACTTGGTAAATGCGATCGACTTCAGACTTGGCACACACTTAGACCATCACACAAATATTGAAAGTCAATTTTGAAAACCCGAAACAGCTCTGTGTTTGTCCACAAACACATGTCTAGTTTTTTTTTTTTTTTCTTTGCCTTTTGTTCTTCATAGGATTTGTACACGTTTGTTCAGACAATACACTTTGACACTTTGGGAAATCCGATCGACTTGAAACTTGGCATACACTTAGCCAACCACCCAAGGACGGTCCTAGAAGAAATTCGTCGCGATTACGTCATTCAAGGTCACGTGACTTCGCGTTAAAGGTTAAATTTTCCCCATAGGTTTTGTACACGTTTTCCTTCAGACCCTTGACTTTGACACTTTGGTAAATCCGACCGATTTGAAACTTGGCATACACTTAGAACACCACCCCCAGATGTTTCTGAAAGAAATTCGGCACGATTGCGCCATTCAAGGTCACGTGACGTCACATTAAAGGTGCACATTTTTCTCCCATTGGTTTTGTACACGTTTTTCTTTAGACTATTGACTTTGACACTTTAGTAAATCCGATCGACTTGAGACTTGACACACACTTAGACCACCATCCACACACGGCCCTATAAGAAATTCGGCACGATTACGTCATTCAAGGTCACGGGGCGTCACGTTAAAGTTTCATTTTTTTCCCATAGGTTTTGTACACGTTTTTCTTTAGACTATTGCCTTTGACACTTTAGTAAATCTGATCGACTTGAGACTTGGCACACACATAGACCACCATCCACAGACGGTCGTAGGAGAAATTTGGCACGATTACGTCATTCAAGGTCACGGGGTGTCACGTTAAAGGTTAAATTTTCCCCCATAGGTTTTGTACACGTTTTTCTTTAGACTATTGACTTTGACACTTTAGTAAATCTGATCGACTTGAGACTTTAGTAAATCTGATCGACACACAAAAGACCATCACACACATATTGAAAGACACTCGAAACAGCTCTGTTTGTCCACAAACACATGTCTAGTTTTTTTTTTAGCTGTTTCGGTTTTTCACCGAAACAGCTTTTGTTTTCGTTCTGGTTTTTTTTTTTTTAGCTGTTTCGGTTTTTCACCGAAACAGCTTTTGTAATCGTTAAAGTTTTTTTTTTTCTTTTTTTTTTTTTTTTTTTTTTTCTTTTTTTTTTTTTTCTTTTTCAGACTTTTCTCCATAGGATTTGCACACGTTTATTCAGACAATACACTTTGACACTTTGGTAAATCCGATGGATTTGAGACTTGGCATACACTTAGACAACCACCCAAGGACGGTCCTAGAAGAAATTCGTCGCGATTACGTCATTCAAGGTCACGTGACTTTGCGTTAAAGGTGACATTTTCCCCATAGGTTTTGTACACGTTTTTCTTCAGACTATTGAATTTGACACTTTGGTAAATCCGACCGACTTGAAACTTGGCATGCCCTTAGAACACCACCCCCAGATGTTCCTGAAAGAAATTTGGCACGATTGCGTCATTGAACGTCACGTGACGTCACGTTAAAGGTGCACATTTTTCTCCCATTGGTTTTGTACACGTTTTTCTTTAGACTATTGACTTTGACACTTTAGTAAATCCGATCGACTTAAGACTTGGCACACACTTAGACCACCATCCACAGACGGACCTAGAAAAAAATCGGCACGATTACGTCATTCAAGGTCACGGAGCGTCACGTTAAAGGTTCAATTTTCCCCCATAGGTTT
Source organism: Crossaster papposus (assembly GCA_037893245.1). Lineage (NCBI taxonomy): Eukaryota > Metazoa > Echinodermata > Asteroidea > Velatida > Solasteridae > Crossaster > Crossaster papposus. The sequence continues at coordinate 1,464,979 of JBAIAA010000507.1, read as the reverse complement.
TGTACACGTTTTTCTTTAGACTGTTGACTTTGACACTTTCGTAAATTTGATCGACTTGAGACTTGGCACACACATAGACCACCACACACACATATTGAAAGTAATGTAAGACACTCGAAACAGCTCTGTGTTTGTCCACAAACACATGTCTAGTTTTTTTTTTTTTTTCTTTGCCTTTTTTTCCCCATAGGATTTGTACACGTTTGTTCAGACAATACACTTTGACACTTTGGGAAATCCGATCGACTTGAAACTTGGCATACACTTAGACAACCACCCAAGGACGGTCCTAGAAGAAATTCGTCGCGATTACGTCATTCAAGGTCACGTGACTTCGCGTTAAAGGTTAAATTTTCCCCATAGGTTTTGTACACGTTTTCCTTCAGACCTTTGACTTTGACACTTTGGTAAATCCGACCGACTTGAAACTTGGCATACACTTAGAACACCACCCCTAGATGTTTCTGAAAAAAATTCGGCACGATTGCGTCATTCAAGGTCACGTGACGTCACATTAAAGGTGCACATTTTTCACCTATAGGTTTTGTACACGTTTATGTTTAGACTGTTGACTTTGACACTGTAGTAAATCCGATCGACTTGAGACTTGGCACACACTTAGACCACCATCTACAGACGGCCCTAAAAGAAATTTGGCACGATTACGTCATTCAAGCTCACGGAGCGTCACGTTAAAGGTTCAATTTTCCCCCATAGGTTTTGTACACGTTTTTCTTTAGACTGTTGACTTTGACACTTTCGTAAATTTGATCGACTTGAGACTTGGCACACACATAGACCACCACACACACATATTGAAAGTAATGTAAGACACTCGAAACAGCTCTGTGTTTGTCCACAAACACATGTCTAGTTTTTTTTTTTTTTTTTTTGCCTTTTGTTCTCCATAGGATTTGTACACGTTTGTTCAGACAATACACTTTGACACTTTGGTAAATCCGATAGACTTGAGACTTGGCATACACTTAGACAACCACCCAAGGACGGTCCTAGAAGAAATTCGTCGCGATTACGTCATTCAAGGTCACGTGACTTAGCGTTAAAGGTGAAATTTTCCCCATAGGTTTTGTACACGTTTTTCTTCAGACTATTGAATTTGACCCTTTGGTCAATCCGACCGACTTGAAACTTGCCATACACTCAGAACACCACCACCAGATGTTTCTGAAAGAAATTCAGCACGATTGCGTCATTCAAGGTCACGTGACGTCAAGTTAAAGGTTTAATTTGTCCCCCATAGGTTTTGTACACGAATTTCTTTAGACTCTTGACTTTGACACTTAGTAAATCCGATAGACTTGAGACTTGGCACACACATAGACCACCATCCACAGACGGTCGTAGGAGAAATTTGGCACGATTACGTCATTCAAGGTTACGGGGTGTCACGTTAAAGGTTCAATTTTCCCCCATAGGTTTTGTACACGTTTTTCTTTAGACTATTGACTTTGACACTTTAGTAAATCTGATCGACTTGAAACTTGGTATACACTTAGAACACCACCCCCAGATATTTCTGAAAGACATTGGGCACGATTGCGTCATTCAAGGTCACGTGACGTCACATTAAAGGTTCACATTTTTCTCCCATTGGTTTTGTACACGTTTTTATTCAGACTATTGACTTTGGCACTTCGGTAAATCCGACCGACTTGAGACTTGGCATACACTTAGAACACCACCCACAAATGATATTGGAAGAAATTCGGCACGATTGCGTCTTTCAAGGTCACGTGACGTCACGTTAAATGTGAAAATTATTCCCCCATAGGTTTTGTACACGTTTTTCTTCAGAATATTAACTTTGAAATTTTCGTAAATTGTATCGACTTCAGACTTAGCACACACCTCAACCACCATCCCCAGGAGGGCCAAGGGAAAAATCGTCACGATGACGTCATCGTGGGTCATGTGACGTCACATTAAAGGTGCAGTTGTTAGGCCCCTCTATCTCTGGAAGTACAGGCCCGATTGGGGTCAAACTTGGTATGCAAGTATTCCAGGATGTGTTATAGACGAAAATCAGGGTGACGTCATGATGACATCATTGTGGGTCATGTGACGTCACATTAAAGGTGTAGTTTTTAAGACCCTCTATCTCTGGAAGTACAAGTCCAATTAGGGTCAAACTTGGTATTCAGGTATTCCGGGATGTGTTATAGACGAAAATTAAGATGACATTGTGATGATATCATCGGGTGTCATGTGACGTCACATTAAAGGTTCACATTTTTCTCCCATTGGTTTTGTACACGTTTTTCTTTAGACTATTGACTTTGACACTTTAGTAAATCCGATCGACTTGAGACTTGGCACACACTGAGACCACCATCCACAGACGGCCCTAGAAGAAATTCGGCACGATTACGTCATTCAAGGTCACGGGGCGCTAGTTAAAGTTTCTATTTTTTTCCGTTAGGTTTTGTACACGTTTTTCTTTAGACTATTACCTTTGACACTTTAGTAAATCTGATCGACTTGAGACTTGGCACACAAAAAAAACGACCACACACATATTGAAAGTAATTTTAGACACTCGAAACAGCTCTGTGTTTGTCCACAAACACATGTCTAGTTAGTAATTGATTCTCTTTTTTCAAGGTAGCCCCGACCCAACCTTGAAAAATTACGAGTAAATACTGCAAATCTGAAGCATTTACTCATTTGTATTCATACCAAATGGAGCAAATACTAATATTCTAGCAAATGCTGGAAATTAAAAAGTAAATACTTTAGGTTTTTAGCAAATACTTTACAGTGAAACATTTTGCTTCATTATTACTACAGATGCTAGTAAAAGCTTGAAAATTGGTAGTAAAAGCAAATGCTAGTTTTTATTCATACGACCCGATGTGCTTGAATAATGTGACCTAGCCTGTCACCACAAAATTCAGAGATATGGCTATCCAAAGTCAATGGTCAGTTTTGAGATTTTGCGAAATTTGAAAAGCCCAAGTCCTCCTACCCGGCCTTTACATTTTCCCATTTTTGGGGTGAGATCACTTGATCAGATCGAAAACCTCTTAAATTACGCGATTTTGAGTAGTGTTTGCGTAGCCTGTTTGGATTAAAGTTCATTAGTGGTCTAATTAACACGGTAATTAAATATGCAAATCAGGTCGCCGGTAAGTATCCCACGTTTTCCAAATTTTGATATTTTGTTGTTTATACACAATTTTTATGTGTGGACAATTTCCAGAAGAAATAATGATTATAGTCGTTGCATGCTATGCTCAACCGAATGACCTTTTACTTGTCCTGTTTTGTTTGTAATCTTTTTAGTGTTTTGTTTAAGATGTTGAATTTTTCTTACAAACACGTTTTGTGAAACCATTCCTATGGTGAAACCCATGACTTTCTAGAGCGCTGTAAACAGTATTTATCGCAAAAGTGTTATGTACCATTGGAAAGCTCTTGTTCTCAAGAATTTGAAAACACCAATATCTCAATTTTTTTAATTTCCGACTTTACTCTCATTTTGTGGTGACTATAATGTGCGAATGTGCAGTTCGGAAGAAAATAAATCGCCACAAGCCAATCAAGTTTGTTTATCATAAACTATTGAGGGCGCTATCCAGTGTGCTGTTTTGGAATAAAGTTGAACAAGTTGTGTGGTGCACGTGGCCGAGTTTACTCCATAAACACCGATGCCAATCCCATGCTATGGAATTGCCGGCTTATTTATGTCATATACTGGTACCATGTTTGATGGCTTTTAATAGGTAAAATTATTGTCAGAGTGTGGATGTTGAGTGTGACTATTCATTGAGCAAGGTCGGTACGGTGTCATCACTCACTCATTCACTTTTTAATAATTATTTTCAGACGTTAAATGTATGAAACGTAAGTAGCGATTACGTTTCAGACATTTTCATGTAAACAAAAACCGTATTAAATTTCCTAATCACCGATTACATTTCAGACATTTCCAAACCTCAAAATGTCTGAAACATAATCAGGTTAAAAACATTGGCCCACTTTGGCCTGGAAATGTCTGAAACGTAATCCAGCCATTTGTGTAGGGATTTATGAGGTGTCACTGTCAGACAGCAGCTAGCCTCTGCCACCACCAGTTGTCAACAACCACAACTAACCACAACAACTTGCCCAGCCTTTTGCTACTGTTATATGCAAATATCCAATACCACAGAGCTAATGTTAATAACCACAACTTCCACAATGGAAGACTATAGGCAGCTATAGCTAGCACTAGGCATAATCGCATATAGAATACAAATATTTACTGCTTTTAACTGGTGTTTGTCCATGGAGCATCCTCTGGAGCAAAACCTTGTGTTGGAGTTTGGCTGGATGGGGATCATTAGGGTTAAATGTTCCAAAACTTTGGGATTCTGAATCTTCAGAATGTCTAGCTATCCTAGTAAATGTCACCATTGTCAGACAATTTGTGACCCAGCACGAGTAAATGAGACACTTTGCGGCAAAAATGAAAATTGAGATTTTGATTTCATCATGTAAAGCCGAACAAGCTTTAAATTATGAAATAAAAATCTCAATTTTTATTTTTGCCGCAAAGTGTCTCATTTACTCGTGCTGGGTCACATTTGGCTTTGTGTATTAAAACTAAGATTTGTAAAAAGGACTGTTACAGTTCTGGAAGTAGTGGTAGATGTAATTATTTGCCAAGATTGACCGAGAAAATTTGTATAGCACAGTGTATTTTCATTCAATAGATGTGTTGGTGCAAACACAGACGGCCCAATCGTCAGTCACTGGTACCCAGCAGTAGAAGGCCCGGCAGCTGGTATCCTATTAACCCATGAAGGGAACCGTTCATCGGTGGTGCAAGACAGATGTGACAGAGATACTACGCTTTTGTACCTAAGGTAACGGTTCATTCACTAACTAGTATATGTGATGCGATCAAGCAAAATCAGTCTGAAGTACATGTAGGCCCATGTCATTTTTGGGATTTTTACATATTCTTTTGTAGCGTACTTCAGGCTCCATTTCAGTGAAAACCCCATGTGAATACGACCTTTGGTTAAAAAATTACAACCATTTGAACACCAGCACGTTAAAAATAAAGAAACTGAGAAAATCAATTTTTTGTATCACTTCCCTTCTGAATTTGGTTAAAAGAGTATTTTCATGTGAAAGAAAAATATTTTCCCCTTCTGTTTTTGTAAAAAAGTCAATTTGGATTTTTCCCACCCCTACGAACATATTTTGGCCCTATCTCAAAACAAGAATTGCCGAGTTCCGACTGAGTTTGCTTGATCGCATCACATATGTAGACCTAGGCTATACATCATGAGCTCTAGTCTTGGTTGCAAGACGTCCTAATTGCGATGTGCGGTGCCCTCTAACTTACGCCGTAGACCACGCCATAACCTTCCAATAAAACTTGGCTATTATAAACTGACATAATCGCTTGTGTAAATATCGTTTAACCAGTTCGCGCCGGGATTATTTTCACATCAACGAGCCGAGGCGTGGGATTATTTATAACCAAACTTGATCCGAGCCTCAGAGGCGGGTTCAAGCCGATGGTACCGGGAAGCACACCCACGCATTTCCGACCTTGCTCGCTGCTGACAGACATTTCCGGCCTTGCTCGCCCGTATTAAATCTGGGAAAAACTTTGCGTGTATACTTGTATACGTCCTCCGGCGCGAACTGGTTAACTGACCTGTTCAAAGTTTTACAATTATGGATGCGATGAAAAGCAAGAAAAATAACATTCGTTTTCAACCGGCGTCGGGCAGTGGTTCTATGTTGTAATTGTTTTTTTGCAATCGCCATCCGGCGATCGTTGGTTTTTATTTTTATAAAATCGATTTTTCAAAAACATTTACAGGATATCTAGCGCAATCATTTTGCTGGATGCCTAGAATCAATATTTACTTTTAAATATTTAAGATATTTTGTAATAATTCGGAAGTAAAATTTACATATTTACATAAAATTTACATAAAATTTAAATAAAATTTACATAACATGTACATAACATTTACATAAAATTTACATAAAAGTACATTTTTAACCCCACTTATTTCAGTGGAACTGTGTATTTGACAAGAGATGGCTTTGTCTCTGCCTTGGACCCTCTGTACATCCCATCACAGCTTCTAAAGGTTAGCTACAACTAAAGTTGTTCCATTTCACATGTTTTCTGTTGCCTATATAATTATCCCTAACCCTGCCAGACCCAGCACAGTGCATCTGTGGTGACTTCTTGACCTTGCTGGACTCTGCACACAAGTCAATGTGACAAAGTATGCAATATGATGCGTCTGGCAGTGTTTTTTTTGGCCAAAATACCCTGGAGGGTTAGGGTTGGCATAAGTCCGACGTCGGAGAAAAAAATTAATTGTCGGACTTATGAGGCGTCGGCCCAAAAAGGTGTCGGACCTATGAGACAGCGGACCTATGGGCCGTGGGACCTGTCAGGCATTGGACTTAGAAGCCTTTATTTGGTTGGGGGATTAGATTTTGTCAAACCTATGTGGTGTCGGACCTATGAGTTATCAGACTTACGAGCGGACCCCGGTTTGTGCTAAGCCTGCAAGTGTACGGTTTTAAAATTATCCGTGTAACAGGGTTCTAGCTAGGACCTTTGTAGTGCCGGGTAAATTATCATATTGCGAAGCGTTGCGAGCGGAGCTCTCGTGCCTCACGGCCGGGGGTCCAGTTAATTTGTGCATGTTTCTGTAAAAGTCTAGCTAAGTTAATAAAAGAAATTACTACATGAACATGATTAACGTGACTTTGTATGTCCTCTCTTTTTTTTGTGCCCATAATTTGATTTAAAAAAAACAAAAACAAAAAAAAACCCCCAAAAAAACGAAACAAATTGTGCCGGTAGGCACAGCCAATTGGAACCTAAGTGCCGGGCGGAAATTTGCAGTGCCGGGCGGTACCGCTCAGCACCGCCACCGTGGCTAGAACCCTGCCGTGTAACCCTATGTTTTGCGGTAACGGTTAACCGTAACCGACGTTCAAGGAAAAAAAGAAAAAAAAATGTCTTAGGAAGTTTTGTTCATAATCTTATTTGTTACCACGTAAACAGCAGACATTTTTCAAACATCGCTAATTTAAAGATGGGAATCACAAACAATAATGATATACATGTATCCAGACAGGTAAACAAAATTCCCCTGCCCCTATACAACGCCGACAAACAAAGCTTTGTATTGTTTTGATTCATGTCTTCCTCGTGTACTATGCTACAAAAATGGAAGGGTCGATTAAAACAAAATAGATTCACCCTAACCCTGCCAGATCCAGCACAGTGCATCTGTGGTGACTGCTTCACCTTGCTCGACTCTGCACACAAGTCAATGTGACAAAGTATGCAATCTGTTGCGTCTGGCAGGGTTTCTAGCCAAAATACCCTGGAGGGTTAGGGTTAAAGGTAGGATACACCATTGGTCATTGCTTGAATTATCATGAATTAGTAGATTTGGAGGGTTGTATTTTATAGTAAATATCGTTTAACTGACCTGTCCGAAGTTTTATAATCATGGATGCCGAGAAAAGCACGAAAAACAGCGTTTTTTTTTCAACCGGCGTCGAGCAGTTATTCTTATGTTATCTTTGTTTTTTTCGCGTTCGCCGATTTTACATTATAAAATTCTATTTTTCGGAATAATTACAGGATATCTAGCGCAATAATTTTGCTGGATGCCTAGAATCGACATTTACTTTCAGATGAGTAAGATTTGTTAATAATTCGGTAGTAAATATTTTTGATATCTGCAAATGGTGTATCCTACCTTTAAGGTTAACCGAACCGGAAAAATGTAACCGTTTAACCGTTTGAACGGTCGGTTAACCGTTTAACCGTTTAACCGCTGCAGGCTTAGTTTTTTATAGTCTAAAATTTGTCTTTATTTTTTTTTTATTTTTTTTTTCAAGTCTAAAATTTGTCATTGTTTTTTTCTTTCTTTTTTCTTTGCTAAAGGAAGGCATCGTTCCTGTCGTGCTGTCGGCCACATTTTCCGGTAATAGTCTCATCATGGCAGTCGGTACGTTTGTCTTCGTTTACAGTCTACAGTCGGCGCATTGGACCCTACCTAGCGGGATCCCTGATGATGCGGACATCAATCGCATTGCTTCGTTCCGGTGCTGTTACGATGACATAGAATGGTGTCAGGTATAAAAAACACTCAGAAAGGGAATGATGCGATTTGGCATTAACCCGGCCTAACCATTCCAAATCCTCTAAAATCCTCTTTGCAATTTGCAGGATTTTTGCAGGATTGTTGGTATACTTTGGAAGTTGATGCATCAAAGGAATTTGCAGGATTTGAGGGCGTTTAGGGTTTTTGCCACTGGAGGATAATGCAGCATCCAGGGGCCAATTTTATAAAATGTGTAAGCGCATTTGCTTAGCATAACGATTCTTCCTTGGGAAAAAAACCAAGTTTATAAGCTGCGGCTCGGCTTGTGACACGTTAAAAAAAGTGTGTACATATAACACCCATTCTTCGTGAGCTTCACTGGCTCCCAATTTCGGAACGCGTGAAGTTTAAGATTTTGCTCATTGTTTTCAAAACTATGAATAATCAAGGCCCGGTGTATCTGTCTGAGTTGATCTCCTTGTATGTTCCTCCACGAGTTCTTCGCTCAGGGCACAAACGCCTGCTGAGAACCGTCAAGAGTAGGACAGCCTATTACGGTTCCCGGGCTTTCTCCACTGCAGCTCCATTACTATGGAATCAATTGCCGGACAACTTGCGATTCTTGCGTAATGTGGACACTTTTAAAACTGGATTGAAAACGTTCCTTTTTAGCTTGTACTTTGAAGAATGATTTAATTTCAATAATTATTTTTAGCTCGTATTGTAATTTGAATGATTTGTTGTAGTTTTTTTAAGAATGATTCACTTTTTATTATTGTACAGAGTGCTGAGACGCATGTGTAATGCTCTTTAAATCAACATGTATTATTATTATTATTAAGCTTGTGACTGGTATTCAGTAGACTTGACCCAAGTCGGACTTACCATGGAGTTAAGACTACCAATTTGCTTTCGTCAATCCGGGCCGAATAATTATGTGCAAGCTTTGTTGGCCTTAGATAAAGGGCGCCCTCATCTGGTTGTCGTTCCGCGATCGGCATCAACGTGATGTCATCATGTCATCAGTGCAGTAAATCCGACTTGACGGATCGGCCAATCAAACCCCCCGCGGTGATATGTAGTTATTCATAAATTATTTGCATACGCATCACATGGTTATGCGCGATGTATGCCAAATAAGTCCGCCAATCGGAGTACGGACTAGCTAGACCGCTAACGGACTATGGAGGAATGGTAGGCAATACTGTCACTAGATGCCTTTTTTAAATTCAATAGCTGCGTCCATACTTCGTTTATTTAGTTAGAGTACGGTATAGTGCAAACTTAACGGCCGGAAAATGTACACGATAGCTAGACTATAACCGTTTGTACATGTACACATAATGTATGAGTGTACATGTGTATGTACATAATTGTGTACATTGTACATCACAATGTCCACGTACGTCCGTCACACAACTGGGTCAAAGTTCATATTATTAAAGATATATGCTAATTTATACAATTCTGCAATTTGATTGGCCTCTACCGTTTTCGGTAGATGAGCTCATAGGTTGTGTACAAACGTTTGGCAGATCCGTCAAGTCGGGGTTTCTGAACCACACATGAGCATGGGCGGCGCATGAGGGCGCGCTACTGATGAGCGTGGACGTGACGCGAGGCGCACGGTGTGGATGACCATGAGCAATGTTACCACAGAATCCCGACTTGGATCAAGTCTAGGTATTCAGCTGTTTTCGCTTTGAATGAAAAGCATGTGGGGTTTTTGCCGATAACCTGATTTTACTAAGCAAGACTTTTTGTGTGGTTAGCCAATTTTTGTGCTTTAATGTTTTATGAAATTGGCCCCTTAAGGTCATAAGGCCTAAACTAATTCTGGATGATTTTGCAAGATTGAGGTTACTTGGGTATTGATATCCAAACGAGGATTTTGGAGGATTGAGATTTAAAGTTTTACGATCATGGATGCTGAGAAAAGCAAGAAAAACGCCATTAATTTTCAACTGGTGTCAGGCATAAGGCTGCCAGTTTGCGGTTATTAAATTAACCGTGTAACTGTTGTTTTGCGGTTACGGTTAACCGTAACTAACATTTAACAAAACAAATCAAAAATGGAAAAAAAAATAGAAAAAAATAGAAAAATGCATGGGCCTGCATTGCATATCTAATTAGCGCTGCTTCATCAAGGAATTTAGTGTGTGCATGTAGTACGTGTTGATAATCGCAGTTCTGCGATTGCTAATTGTCTGCATCACATTTTATAGGCCGATATTGGCTAGATAAGCTATAGAAATGTCCATACAAAATGTATTCAATTGTACTACATGTATTTGTGACCTGCTCCAACGAAACCCACGCAAAGTTGACAATTGGTGGGGTTTCTTTTATTTAAAAAAAGGAAAGAAAAAAAAAGAAAAAAAAAGTTAACCGAACAGCAAAAATGTAACCGAGTAACCGTTTGAACGGTCGGTTAACCGTGAACCGTTGCAGGCTTAGTCAGGCAGTGGAATTAACTCTAAATGCATAAATTTAGTCCAGTGTTTTTTTTTCATTTTCAGAAACAAGACAACTTGGTGGTTGCATACAATAGCCACATCTCTACCAATACAGCGATGATTAATTACTTCTTGTCAACTGACCAAGGCCAGACGTTTACCGTCCGACGCCTTCAGCTTGACTTTGACATCAAGGTGGGTGATCTAGTCACGAGTTACATCATCGTACATGCAACTCTGTTTGAATCTGTACTACATTGAAATATTATATTGTTTGTTCACTGAAGAGTTCCTACAACCACTAAGTGCAAGATTTTTCTTATTTTTTTTTGGGGGGGTGTTGGTGTTGATGCGGGTGTGGGTGGTTGGGGGTGGGGGTGGGGGTGTGGTTGGGCTATGGGAGTAGGGCCATTTCGTGTCAAACCACCTTTAATTAACCCTAACCCCCTAGGCTCTCGCACTAGGAAGCATACCAAACCTAACAAACTTCAACAGCTCACACATGTTCAGTAATTTTTGGTACACTGTACTGAACCTAACAGTACTAAACATGCCAAACTCCAACAGTTGAAGTTTTATTGACTTTGAACAGTGATAACTGGCCAGTGGTATTATGTGTTTTAGTGGGGACACACATACAAGGTGTAAGTCTACATACACTTACAGTTGACCAGGAACTGTGCCGTGACAATGTGGGTCACTCACGTATAAATGCCTGTGCATTCTCAAAATTTCTAACATTTTGACAAGTCTCATGCCTTTCTGTCCTGAACCTCACAGAATTCAACAGGGTCTACCTGGGCCTTTGGTACTGAGTCAAACAAAGTCTAACAACAAGTTGTTACGGTTTGGTACCAAACCTGCCAAAACCTAGCGAAAGCTGCAGTTGGAGTTTGATGGGTTTGGGGTAGTTATAGGGTTAACTCTCCTATATATAGTGCAGTTGCCATAGAATTGTGAGACCTTTCAAAACCTTTCAAGTTTCCTGGACTGAAAGGTTTTGAAAGGCGAGAAAACTGTCTGACAAAACAAACCTATGAAAGATTTCGAAAGGTAAAACAATTCTCTGAACAAACTGGTGCGAGAAAAAAAATACCTTTTAAAAGGTTTTGAAAGGTGTAGTAGTGCAGTAGCAACAAATTTTGAAGCGTTTTGAAAGGTTCATACTTATTTACAGCCATTTTGTCCAGGAAGCAAATTTTCAAAGGTTTTGAAAGGTAAAACCATAAGAGGGTTAAGACAAAATCTCATTTTTGATGGAGTATGACTTTACAGCCCTTTTGTGGTGACAGGTCACGATTTATTTGCCTTTCATCGTAGGATGAAATTCGCGGGGCTACTGTTCTTGGTTCACTGTCTGCTGTTGCCTTTCTGGTGGATAGAGCCGACGCGACTGATGCTCATCAGTTTGTGTACGACTACATCCACCCGGCTAGCACCACCAACTTGCCCAAGCCCGTTTCATTGCCTTTTACTGTGACGGGGAACCAGACCTCGTTTGTACAGCTGGAGAGTGGACGTGGCAGTCTGGTGATATGGGATAGTAGAGACATCTACTACAGTGCTGTTTCAGGTAGTCTAGTGTTGGGCGAGTAGTGATTTTTCCCACTCGAATACTCACCAAAGAAATCACTCGCGAGTAATCGAGGGTAGACACTCACCGCGTTAGGGGGACAGGCTCTTTTGTTTGGAAAAGACAGACCGAGTAGTGGGGACATTTTTGAGTCCCCATAGCGCGTTGGGTGTTCAGTTAAGGTAGAACAAGGTAAAATCGGGTTTAGTGTATAATGAAAGAAAATGTAGAAGAGGACAAATTAGGGTGATGCTGAAAATTTTAGAATTGTTGAGTGTTCTGAGTTTGAGATTAGAAAGATTTCAGTTTACACACAAACCCTATGGGTTGTCCCCATAACGCTATGTACCAAAAAAACGAGTGTACTCGCGAGTAGTTGTCACATTTTTAACAAGGGGTAAAATTACGGTCACACATGTGTTTAACACAATGTGTTTTCATTCTAAGCATAACAGTAATTGCAGGGCGACTAATCTGCCGCAATTTGGTTTCCTTCATCGTTCAAGTTAGAATTGAAAATCAATAAAAATCATATCGTAAAACCATCCTAATTGTCATTAGTAGTAGAGTCTGACCACAACTTAATCGGTAGTTGTCAACAAGCATCGCTTGCTAACAATCGATACTCGTGAGTATTAAATGCTACTCGGGCTGGCACGAGTAATCGATTATTGAAAAAACTACGAGTAGTGTTACGATCGCAAGTAGCAAAAACTGATCACGAGTACACGAGTACACGAGTACTCGAGTTACTCGCCCAGCACTAGTTTCAGGTATCAACTAGTTTTAACCAGTTCGCGCCGGATGACGTATATAAACGCACAAAATTCCAAAAATTCAAAACCGATGACGCATAAACACGCCAAGTTCAAGTTCGGAAATGTATGTCAGCAGCGAGCAAGGCCGGAAATGCGTGGGTGTGCTTCCCGGCACTATCAGCCTGAACCCGCTTCGGATCGAGTTTCGGTAAAAATAATCCCGCCCCTCGGCTCGGCGATGTTAAAATAATCCCGGCGCGAACTGGTTAAGTGCCTTATGGCCCAGCCCAGCCCAGCCCAGGTCATGCCAGCCCACCCTGTAAAAAGCCACGATTTGAATTTACAATGTTACAGGCTTCCCTTAATAACTCTAACTATCCCAAGCCCATTAAACTCCAACTGCCAGGTTTTTGCAGGTTTGGTACCAAACATAAGCAACTTGTTGTCGGACTTTGTTTGACTCGGTACAAAAGGGCCCAGGAAGACCATGTTGATTTATGTGAGGTTCAATCGTCATCTGTTTTATATTCCGGAAAACATTTGCAGGTATATATACACACGTCCTCCAGAGCGAACTGGTTAAAAGATGTTCTGAGTTTCTGAAGCTTTACGAAACATAAAACAATATCCTCATAACCTCAAATAATTGTGTATCTTCTTTTTTTGTGTCTGTGTCAGGCAAAGCTGTTATGAAAGCCAGATTGCATTTTCAGGACCCACATCCAGCTAAATTGAATACTGTTCAACAAGTCATTTCTAGTGAGTGTTCTTAAAGGGATCGTATACGTTTGGTAATTGGAACCCACTGTTTGTTTCAATCCTATATAGTTATAGATATATATACCATAAAACTAACCTGTAACAATTTCATTTCAAAAGGGGGTAGCGATTTCGAGATATTGCCGAAAATCTGGAGCGGTTATGTCCACGCAGGAAGTTTAATCTGCATTGGAATACACAATCTGAGAAACGTCACTGCAGTAAACGCTTCTCAGATTCAAATTTGTAGGGATAAAAGGTGATGTCTTTTTCCATAACCGCAGTACTTCGAAGTGAAATGTTTCTAAAAATTCATTATACTATCCAAAGTTGCTGTACTTCTCACCAAGTAAGTTTTTATTGCCATATATTTTTGAGTAATTACCAACCGTATACGATCCCTTTAAAACAAAACTGACTTGTTTTGTGATTTTGTTTAGATAAGGACGGAGATTTTGCAATGCTGACGACAAACGGTGACTTGTTCTTTGGCAGAGAGGGTCTACCACCGAAGATAGTCAAGGTAATTAAAACTGTTCGTTTTCCGAATAAGTTTACTATTCGAAACTCTGTTAAATATTTTATTGATTCTTTATTGTAATGAAACCAAGGATACCCCAAAAGCGCCCTGTAGGCACTGTAGCTCGTAAGCCTAAAGAAACCTAGAATGAGAAGAAGGTACAGTTTTAGAGGTGGGAGGAAAACCCCAGAAGAATATCTTGGAGAAAACCCACAGAATCAGGCAGAGACTGAAAACCCAATCCACATATTGGCCCAGGCCGATTCGCGCCAGAAGACGTACATGCAAAGTTTTCCCCAGATTCAAAACGGATGACGCATAAACACGTCACAAGCAAGGCCGGAAATGTCTGTCAGCAGCGAGCAAGGCCGGAAATGCGTGGGTGTGCTTTCCGGTACCGTCGGCCTGAACTTGCCTCGGATCGAGTTTCGTTAAAAATAATCCTGGCCTCGGCTCAGTGATGTTAAAACTGGTTAACTCGAAATTAACGCTTGCCCACTTACCGGCGGTAAGTGATTTTTTTCAGCGGTAAGTGATTTTTTAAAATGGGTAAGTTGCTGGGTAAGTGACTTTGAAGTATGATTATCATGATGAAATATGATAAAGAGATTATTTATAATCAAAGAAGTGAATTATGTGAACGTTTTCTACATTTACTAAGGCAATAACTTAGCTATAATTTTGTGTACGCCCTGTCCCCATTTAAATGCACTGCTTGTGTCGAAGTGCAGCGCGCGCACAGCAAGCACATGCGTCGCATAAGTATGGCCCAATACCCAGACTGAAATAGTGCTAGTCATAATGTCTGCACAGCTGGGGTGCCAGTTTATTTATAAAACAGTCCGTGGAGCGAATATGTACGTGTAGATCGTACTGCTAGTTGCACTCGACCTTGCTTCAGAATCATTACAGTGGCATTTTGTCACGAACTATATGTCAAATAATATTGTAGCTGTGTAGATCAACGATGTTGACAACGTACTTGAAAATTGACTGTCTGCCAAATCTAACTTTAGTGGATGTTAAGTGATGTTTCACAGTGTTTATCTTTGTCACTAAAAGGAGCCCATTGTTTTAGCAGGTAAATGATATCGGACCAGATCTTGTTTTAAAAGACCATTTCTTGCAGGGTAAAGTGATTTTTTTTCGATGAACGTTGGTGTCTTTCGTTCGGTGGCGCCCGTGGCGGTGGTGTCTCCGTGAATGATGAATGGGTGAATTACACTGCACTAGTGACACTGCAGTATCAGTAGAATATAACGTTACTAGAGTTTCCACATGCAAATCAGAGAGGAAAATGGTTTTCGTTCATGCTGATTAATTTTGTAGATTTTTTTTTTCTTGGGTGGGGGGAGGGAGTTTTGGGAGTTTAATTTGCAAAGTCTTAAAATTTGTTTTACACTTTTTGGAGGGGATGGGGGGGGGGGGGGGTTGATTTAACTCTTTTTTTTTCTTATTTTTAATTTTAACTTTTTTTTTTTTAATTGGTTTTTTTAATTTTAACTTTTTATTTTAAAATTTGTATGTGTGTTTTGTTGGTTACTCTAAAGAAATCCCCGCTTATTTAAATTGTGAAACCTGTGAAAGCAAAATGAGGCAAAAAGTACTTGCAGTTTCAACAAAATGCTTGAGCCATTTGTTTGTTATTATCGGCATTTTTGAAATTATGAATTTCTAAGCGACAGATTTTTACCAAAGGATTGGTTAAACATAATTGTGTTTTCAGTTTTTCAATTTTTTTATTGCGGTGTAGAGTGTAAATTGTTTTCAAATAAAAAAAAAACCTAACAAAGCAACAACAAATTTCAGACGATATAGTGTTGATCATGCAATTTCCTTGGTTCATCTTCCATCCTGCGGACGAAAGTGAACAAATGTTATTTTGGTTGTACATCAAACCATTTTCTAATTACAACTGGAAAATTATCTTGCCAAATTTGATTGTCCTGTGTGTGTTTTAATAAAAATAAAAAAACTTTAAAAGTTTGGGTTTTTACCAATAGGGTAAACGTATATCTGTGATTCCAATGGCAATTCTGTGGCAAGATCTCAAATATTACTTTTGCAGAAGATAAATTATGCTTTATTTGAAAAGCCGGTTTTGGGTAAGTCATTCTTGAAAGTGGGTAAGTGGAAAATCACATGTGGGTAAGTGGTAGGTAAGTGAAGAAAACATTTAAATTTGAGGCTTTGGTTAACTGCTGAAGGACATTTCCGGCCTTGCTCAGGACGTGTTTATGCGTCATCCATTTTGAATCTGGGAAAAACTTTGCGTGTATATTCGTCCTACGGCGTGAACTGGTTAGGTACGGAAACATGTCTCCACAAGGATTATACATTTTGGATTGTGTGTTTGGTCTTGTCTCTACGTTACACAGCTACCTCTGAAGGGCCCACTACCTTGCCACGACCACTCCTGTGCCCTCCGGTTTACACCGGCCGCAAACAACATCCTAGTCTTGTATCCAGCCAACTCCAACGCGATGACTGTCGTCCCTCCATCTACCGCCAAACTTCAGCTGCAGTCGCAGACGATCCACGTTCAACAACGGCAGGCCAAGGTTACGCCGCCACTGCAGAAATGTCGGGTAAGATTTACAAGCTAGGAATATATACAGGGTGTCCATTTGTTAGTATCAGATGTTCCATAACGTCCGTCGATGTCAGTTTTTTAATAATAATCAATATATCGGAAATTCAATATCGAGTATACTCGATATATCGATTATTTCCCGTGTGCAAGATGAAGCCTGAAAACAGCGCTCAGTATACTGAAGACCGACAGTTTATTAGAATTGCATATATACCGGTTTTCGGCTTGTTGTTGTCGGTCCGAACAATATCAAATTGCGCCAGCCCGCGTGTTTATGGTTTTACAACGAAGATAACAAATTATTACGGTTGCCGCTTTCGCTTGCTAGGCGAAAAGCAGGGTTCAGAGAACCCTTCAATTCCCGACTCGTGATTGGCCACCCCAAAATGACATCAGATCAATAGAGGGTTACGTCCCAAACAACCGATAGGCTGGGGTGGCATGGCCGGTTTCTTTTGAGATTTTACTGTGCAAGCGGTTGTGAACTATAGCGTCGGGCCGCGGGTGAAACACAAAGAACAACTTCACAACCGCAGTTGGTCGTCGAACGTATTTTATGTGATGGGCCTACTCAAATGTTTTAAGCTACAAATAAACACGGCAGCTTTTCTAATATACTAAAGCCCTGAGATTTTCTGGATAATTTGACACTCCTTCGGTGTTTCCGATATCATTTAGGAACATCAAAATTTAGATACATCAACATTTTCGATCGGCGATAGTGTGATAGTGACATTGGCGATATCAATGTCAAAATAGTATCGAGTATTTGAGTAATATTGATAATAATGTTCCAGTGGTCATTTCTTGCCGATTATTTTTTAAAACAGGATTGTGTATTTTGCCATGTTTTTAGCTTCAAGGGATTGTGGCAGACTTCCACGATGAGCTGTTCTACTTGGATCTGGGTCAGACGTTGGAACTCAATGCAACCGTTATCCCTGCTGCCTGGGAGCGTAACAGCTATATGGTAAGCAGGAGTAAGTGGTTGATGTTTGTCTTCCTTTCTGTTTGTAGTATTCACTTGGGGATCCTAGACTTTCACTCTTACTGATTGGCTTGACCTATTGTTTATTCATCTTCAGCTTTGTATTATTGATTCCTGATTGACTTGACCACAATTCTGCAAGTTGTCGAAGGACTTTTGATTGACTTTTGATTGGCTTGTGATTGGCTTGTGAGCGACTTGTGAGCGACTTGTGAGCGACTTGTGGTCGACTTGTGATCGACTTGTGATCGACTTGTGATCGACTTGTGATCGACTTGTGATCGACTTGTGATCGACTTGTGGTCGACTTGTGGTCGACTTGTGGTCGACTTGTGGTCGACTTGTGGTCGACTTGTGGTCGACTTGTGGTCGACTTGTGGTCGACTTGTGGTCGACTTGTGGTCGACTTGTGGTCGACTTGTGGTCGACTTGTGGTCGACTTGTGGTCGACTTGTGGTCGACTTGTGGTCGACTTGTGGTCGACTTGTGGTCGACTTGTGGTCGACTTGTGGTCGACTTGTGGTCGACTTGTGGTCGACTTGTGGTCGACTTGTGGTCGTCTTGTGGTCGACTTGTGGTCGACTTGTGGTCGACTTGTGGTCGACTTGTGGTCGACTTGTGGTCGACTTGTGGTCGACTTGTGGTCGACTTGTGGTCGACTTGTGGTCGAATTGTGGTCGAATTGTGTTTGAATTTGGTTTGAATTTGGTTTGAATTTGGTTTGAATTTTGTTTGACTTGTGATTGACTTGTGATTGACTTGTGATTGTGTTATGATTGACTTGTGATTGTGTTATGATTGACTTGTGATTGTGTTATGATTGACTTGCGGCTGGCTTGCGGCTGGCTTGCGGCTGGCTAGCGGCTGGCTAGCGGCTGGCTTGCGTCTGGCTTGCGTCTGGCTTGCGTCTGGCTTTGCGGCTGGCTTTGCGGCTGGCTTGCGGCTGGCTGGCTTGCGGCTGGCTGGCTTGCGGCTGGCTTGGGTTTTGGATTTTTGGATTTGGTTTTGGATTTGGTTTTGGTTTTGGATTTGGATTTGGTTTTGATTTTGGATTTGATTTTGGATTTGGATTTGATTTTGGATTTGATTTTGGATTTTATTTTGGATTTTATTTTGGATTTGATTTTGGATTTGATTTTGGATTTGATTTTGGATTTAATTTTGGATTTGATTTTGGGAGCGAATTTGGGAGCGAATTTGGATTTGATTTTGGGATCGACTTTGGGGACAAATTGTGCTTCGCATTACAACTGTGTACATTGTTTATTGACTTGTGACTGACTTGACCAAGGTTCTGCATACCAACAGGTGACCTTATCCAATCCCGACATCATCCTATCGGTGAATACAAGCCTTCAAGATATAGGGCCTCAGGCAAATGGTGTGACCTTCATGAAATTGGTGAGTACAATTTGCATAATACTCAGCAAAATATGAGACTAAAGTCTGGAAAATTGAAAATTGAGATTTTTTTTTTTTTTTATTCTTGAGAAAGAGAGCTTTTTAATGGTATATAACACTTGGGGGTTTTGCGATAAATACATTTTACAGTGCTTCAGAAAGTCATGGGTTTCACAAAACGTGTTTGTG
Source organism: Crossaster papposus (assembly GCA_037893245.1). Lineage (NCBI taxonomy): Eukaryota > Metazoa > Echinodermata > Asteroidea > Velatida > Solasteridae > Crossaster > Crossaster papposus. Next base: position 1,445,634 of record JBAIAA010000507.1, on the reverse strand, counting down.
AGAAAACTTTCTTAATATTAAAATCTTAAAACAAAACACGCAAAAGATTGCAAAACACGACAAGTAAGGTTCGGTTGAGCATAGCAATGGCTATGTTCTAATCATTATTTCTTCTTGAAACTTTCAACACATACGAACTATTGTATAAACAACAAATTATCAACATTTCGAAAAACGTGGGATAGTTACGAGGACCTAATTTGCATATTTAATTACCGTGTTAATTAGACCACTAATGGACTTTAAACCAAAACTTTAATAATACCGAAAACTTTATCAATTTTGTGTTTGTGCTTATATTGTAATATTACAGTTTATAAATGTGGCTCTGGTGGCAGATACCCTACCCGAGGGGTAAGATTTTGTTTGGGTTCAGACTTTTAAATATTCTTACTTTTTGTACTAATTAATAAGGGAATAAATATGTTTAGCCGATTTGAAACAAGTACATTTAAAACCAGCTCGAGGCCAGCTCGATGTCCAAAACGAGTTATTGGCCGAAACGTTCATTTTTCAAGTGGAAAGCCGGTTTCGAGTTGTTAACGTTTTTACATACAAACAAAAACTTCTTTATCATATCCCAACATTTTATAGCTCAATTAAAACTCTAAACGCATTGTTGTGCAGAACGCAGTGTGTTTTACTAGCAGTTCAAAACTACCCACGTGACGGGCTCTCGACCCACAGGAATTGGTATCAAACCAATCTCAGGGTATTCATGAATTGTGTTAACAATTTTATCTTGACTTTATAAAAAGTTTGATCTTGAAAATTTTAATTTTGTTTCCAAGTCGCAAAGATGAGGGTCGCGGGATGTCAACTCTTAGCGTGAGTGTCCACAACGCTAGCCTGATGTGCCATCATAGGCGTCAAGCGGTAAGTGAAAAAGCAATACAATAGTAAATAAACTTCCTCTCCACCCCCCCTCCCTCCCCCCCCCCCCCCCAAATAAAAAAACCAAACACTTTCTCTAAGATGTAATTTCGTTGTGAAGGAATACACTAATAAAATGGTAGTCTCGTTTGCAAGACGATCTATTTGCTGTATGCAGCGCGATGCGGTCGCCATCTAACGTATGCCGTAGACCAGGCAATGACCTTCGCTAAGATCGTCTTGTTTATATGCTATAATCGCTCGAAAAATTCCGAGCAGAACTGTGTCGCATTTGCATGCACGCGTGACATTGCGTAATAATAATTACGTGACGTAACAGGAACTTGACCAATGAGTCAGCAATTATGCGTGTTACGTCGCGCAATTATACACGTCACACGCGCATGCAAATGCGACCAGTTGTGCTCGGAATTTTTCGAGCGATTATAGCAGATAAACAAGACGGTCTTTAAAGGTTATTGTGTGGTCTACGGCGTACGTTAGAGGGCGACTGCATACCGCAATTAGATCGTCTTGCAAGCAAGACTAGTAAGATGGCTGGCTTGCGGTTGACAGGTGGGTGGCTGGCCCGTGGCTGGCCCGTGGCTGGCCCAAGGCTGGCCCAAGGCTGGCCCAAGGCTGGCCCAAAGCTGGCCCAAGGCTGGCCCAAGGCTGGCCCAAGGCTGGCCCAAGGCTGGCTCAAGGCTGGCTCAAGGCTGGCCCAAGGCTGGCCCAAGGCTCTTGTAAAGAAATACACTGGTAATTAGATGGTACTGGTGGTTGCTTTCTAACAAAACAAAATAAACATTTGATACACCAAACGTTCCATGTGGCCCACATGATGGCCATTCATCGTCGCATGCACCTTTTAAAACTTGATTGGCCATTTTTGAATCTTCAAATATTGGGTCAAGTGCTATTTCCAATAATCTGATACAAAGTTATTTTAGAACAGCCTTAACAGGCAATGCTGATTGCCAAAAGTAATGCTGATTGCTTTATTCGGATTTCATACGTGAAATGAACATTTCTTGAAACAAAAACATCAGGTAGCACGTGTCATTGCGGGATGTCCACCAGATAGAAATATCAAAATCAGAAAGTAAGTTTTTTTAACCGTGTTTTGTCATATCTGATTTTAGGTTTTGTGGACATTTATTTGTTTTATGAAACAATGAGTTGACATTTTCAATACTAATCCTTTGCTAAGGGAATAAAAGTGTGGTTGATCGGTTATAAAGGTAGGATACACCATTGGTAATTGCTTGAATTATCATGAATGGGTAGATTTGGGGGATTGTATTTTATTATGGATGCCGAAAAAAGCACGAAAAACAGCGTTTTTTTTCAACCGGCGTCAAGCAGTTATTCTTATGTTATCCTTGTTTTTTCGCGCACGGCGATCGCGAATTTTTCTTTAGAAAATTACAGGATATCTAGCGCAATCATTTTGCTTGATGCCTAGAATCATCATTTACTTTCAAATGAGTAAGATATTTCTTCATAATTCGGTCGTAAATATTTTCGATATCTGCAAATGGTGTATACTACCTTTAAACAGTATGTTGATTACATGTTTATAGTCTGTAGTCTGATTACCTGGGCCCAATTTCATAGAGCTGCTTAACGGTAAGCAAATTTGTTTGCTTACTATAGCAGAAAAATTTGCTTAAGCGTAAACGTAATTCACCAGCGGTTGCTAACTTAAGCACGTAAACAAACTGCGCGCGCAACATTTTAGTTCGTCTGCTTAAGCGAAAATTGAACAGAAAAATGGCGGGCGAAATAAATCAGAAAGTGGCGCAGGCCGGGGCAAAGCCTAAATCGCCCCCCTTCTCAGCCGAAATGGACCTTGCGCTGGCGATCTCATATATCGAGGAGAAAGCGGTTATCGAGGGTCCTCTGAAGGGGTCCAAGTTGACGTCCAAACATAAACAAGCAAGCTGGGAACGAGTGAGGGGGTGCGTGAATGCGTAAGTATTGCCAATGGGTGGCGCAATTGCATAAACATAACGAACGAAAGTATGGCATGAAAAGATTCAACGCTACGGTCATGACGTAAAGATATGCTTTATTGTTCAAGTTCTAGGCCTACATACGATTTTCAAATAGTCTGAATTGGGTTGGTAGTTTCTTTGTTCGTTGATGATGATTTCTGGCGGCATAAGCCCTAGTTTGGGTTTAACATAACGTTGGCAATCATGACCATAAAAAAGTCCATAGTCAGTTGTTTTGCTTGTCCAACATGTCCAATGCCGTCAACATTACTGCGTCAACTGCATGCAGACCTAACAATACGTAAGCATGTAAGGGCCTACTGAATGTTATAAACGTACTTGTTTTATTATTCACGTCTGCAAGTAGCCTACCTTGATTTTGTCAGCTCTTTAGTTTTTGTGGAGGTGATTTAGGCAGCATCAACAACTAGGACCTAGCCTCCGAGCTGGCAAACTTTTTTAGCTTCAGCACTACTCTAGCACTGCAGTTCTGGTTTTGTGCCTACACATTTTTTTCTTTTGAACTGCAGTAGGCCTATTAATTCAGTAATTGTCAAACTTTACAAAACAAAAATTAGCTGTTTCTAGCTCTATGGTTACAGCTGTTGTGCCGAGTACAGTAACGTTTAGTTCCAGAAAGCCAAAAGCTTGTGTTTTCTGATATTTCAAGCTGCAGCCTAGACATATCAGGTATATTAGGAAACCAGAAAGTGGCGTAACGATAATTGTGTTAGGACTACAACTTCACTGCAACATCATACAGTGAATCACTGTACAACTATAAAGGAATATTTGACAAATACTCCATAAGAGTTTTAGCTAATGTGCTATCACTTAACTGTTGAATCAAATAAACATTCAACTATTTATTTAATGTTTGTAGTGTTGCTGGAGGGAACATGAAAACAGCTACCCAGTGTAAGGATCGCTACAGAAATTTGGTCCAAGCAAGTAAGTACATGTATCCTGGCTGCCAATTATACCAATTTCATTGAAGACAGAATGCACCCATGAATGTTACAATTCAATTCAATTCACTTCATACAAAACATTTATTTCCATATTGCAAAAATGTACAGAACAACTAATATGAGTCTATACATATACATTGTGTAATATTAATAAGGAAAACTTAAGAGGTTGATTATCAACAGGCAACTTCAACGTAAGCCGAATAGTTTAATCAGCAAGAAATATGGCAGCCAATAGTCAAAGCAAAAATTATTTATAAAAAAAGTAGCCTTCATTTTTACTTATCAAAGTGAACGCATATTTTTTTCATAGAAAAATAACAACACATAAAAAAATGATATATGGTACCTTTAACTTTAGCATACAGAATAAAGCCGTGTAACTAGTTAACTGCTCATTGTCACATCACTGCATCAGTGAAAAATTTTCCCCCTTATTTTTTTCAGTCACAAAACGTAAATGGCAAGTTCACGCAACTGGCGGCGGACCAAGCCCTCCTCCTTTGAGCCAGCCCCAGCTTCTCATTCAGAGTACCCTCTCACAAGTCAAGCTGGAAGGGATTGACTCAGCAGTTGACACCTTCAGTGGTAAGTGATGAAAGATTTCACATCCTTCTTTTTAATGTTTTTATTGAAAAGTCCATGGTTTTCCAGACAGTTGAGGGCGTTGTTGGTCTGACGCCAGTTCCGAAAAAACACATAATATATTTGAGATCATTCATGTGCATTGTGTATGTGTGTGCACATTCTACAGTGCTTACAAGTACAAGTAGATGCGGGGGGGGGGGGGGGGGGGGGGGGGGTGGGGGGTCATGCAGGGTGCTCCCCTCCCTCCCTTTGTGTACTTATAACTCCAAATATAAGTTGTGTTTATTTGTTTAATTTTTCATCAGATTCCTTTGGCAACTCCAGCACTGCTGACAACCCAGGTAATAACAACATATACAAACAAATTTTTGTTCAAGTTCACCTGTACCTGTAGTTTTTATGTACAACAGTGAACATCTCATCTGCAACTATTCAACTTATCTGCAAATCAAATGTGAGAAACTTCAAGTGTTCTTTAGGATACTTTAAAAACAAAAATTGCTTTTAATTAGATAAATCTTGAAAGCCTTTTTTCACTTTCAGAACTTCCAGTCCAAGCGGACCAACCAAAGGCATCGGCATGCGAGGTTGTTAGTCTAGACCCAGGTAGGCCTATATGATGTTTTAGAACAGCAGATACACGTTATCATCTTTATGCAAACTTGTATCCTCGATTCTGATTGGTCAATCCATGGCAAAAAACAGTATGATAATATCCTGTATTGCACAACCATATTGCACTCTGCATATTGCGTTATTCCAAGATCCGCAAGTCACATATGCCAAACCCCTCTCTTTTTTTTTAAAGTAGAGATACAACACGATTTTTTATTCAATATGCTATAAACATCTTCAGGAAAAACATGTAACTTGAACATGTATGATATACTACACATTCTTTGAATACAAGTTGAAGTTCTTCTAATATTTATATTTTATTATTGTTTTCAGTTTACAGCATGCCGATTACCATTACTGATGACGGTGAGTAACTAAAACCCACTTACTGAAATACCTAAGACAGTTTACACATTGCTATTGGTAGAAATTATCACGTGGTTGATTTTGAATGGTTGATAAAAAACCATTTTGGCTGTGTACGTGAAAGTATTATAAAGGTCACACCATGGTAGCTCATGGCCTTTTCATATCAGACAAATCTCAGAGATGATGCAGGGTTGATATCCCTCAGGCGTGAAACCGTACATGTTTTTCAAGCCTGCGTCAATTCGGTGTAAGTCCATATATTGATTACTTGTTTACAGTCATTTTGCAGATAGTAACAATATGAAATTGATTTTTTTTTCTAGTTGTGTCTATGCCAATCACCTTGCCAGTCAATGTCATGAATTTTGGTGAGTCAGTTAACCTGCTTCTGTTCTACTGCAAACCAAAACAAAATATACCTTTCCCCTTTCTTTATACTTTTCAGAAAATGTATCACATATTCATAATGCCCCTCTTGGCAAGATCTAATGCTACAGTCACACGGCCATGTTACGGACCTGCGGATGCCTGCGTATATTTGGATAATGAAAATGCGTAATTTTTAACCCCAATACGGAAATTTGAGCAAAAGTTACCTATATTCTGCGGACGATACGGATTAGTACGGATGTACGATACGGATGTTACCGCAGCTACCGTAAGTGGCCGTGTGACTGTACCATAAGATGGATCTACCGATGGATTTTATATTGTCTGTGGCAAACTGCAATAATACGTTAAATGTTACACAAGTTGATATTGGATTATATTTATTTGTCAGGGACATCTTGCCAAGGAATACCAACGCAAGAGACCTCATCCAAAATTAGACCAAAACGGAAGTATGCCAGTGGGATCACTGAGGCCGAGTACTTGGAAAGGAAGTTGGCGCTCATCGAAAAGGAACAGGGTGTGAGGATGAGAGCGTTACTGGCTCAAGCAAGGTATTATGAGCTGAAGGCACAGGTTCTTGAAAAGCAGCTGCCATAATACTTAACTTAATCCTGAGGCCTATTTAGCTATGTGAATGTATGCAAATATAACATGGTTTGAGGTTGGACAGTCTATATTCGCTCCCTGAGGTATTGCAAGTTGACAAACTAGTTCCTTCAGCAACTGTCCAACCTCAAACCATGTTATTTTTGTATTACCGTTACATAGCTAAGTGGGTCTAAAGCCAGTATTGGTCTCATCCTGACATTGTTTAAAAAGAGCTTGATTTGGTTTAAAACATAAAAAACACAATTATACTGGTTGTGGTGGTGTCCTGTTTTTGTGTTCACTGCAAAAACTTTGTTTAGCAATTAAACACGCTTCTAAACACTTTCTTGCTATCAGTTTGAAAACATGTTTAAATTCTAAATGTTTATGTTTAGGAACTTCTAAACATACTGTAGCAAGATTATGTTTAACTGCTTAACACAGCTTTTAGATTGAAGTATTTATAGTATATTTATGGAGCTTTTTATGAATCAGTACTTCATCACTGTGCATTTAGTTGTCTACGATGTCTGGAGATGGATGTAGCTAGTCGATCTCTCATTGCCTGCCCAAGTGCTGTTTCAGTTCCTACTCCTCTGTAATCCAGACACAGGTTACCCTCTGGGTCATCCCTCTCAATGTTAGCCTGCTCAGGCATGAGGTCACCTTCCAACAAATTACAAAAGTGGCTTTGAAGTTACACATGTTAATACCATTTCACTCCAAGTCATCATCTTAAGGATAGCTCATTGAGAAATTCACACATTGTGGGACCTATTAAAGGGTGTGTACAACATTGGTAAAGTTGAAAATATAAGTGTTCACAGATTTGCACATAACTTGCATGTTATAAAGATGGACATAATAATTGGAAAACTTCCCTTGAAATAGTTTTGCTGGAAATGCCATAGTTTTTTAGGAAATGAGTAAAACAACTGTATTTATCCTGCAGGATAAAATCTGATGTTTGAAAACAAATAAAAACACATAAGGTTTTTTTTTCACTGTTTTCTCATGACTCTGAAGACCGATTTAGCTTAAACTTTCACAGGTTTGTTATTTCATGTATATGTTGGGTCACATCAAGTGTGGATACTAGTCGTTGACAATTACCAATGTTGTACACACCCATAAGATAAACGCACAATCGGTCAAGTAATATGAATAACTTACCTTCATCTATTCCATAGTTGTGGAGTATACAGCATGCAAGGATTTCACTTGCGGCCTTGCCCATTGACCGAACCCTGGTGCCTGTTTTCATCAAGGCAAACCTTCTTTTGGCAATGCCGAAGGTCTGCTCAATGAGTGACCTGTAAATAATTGTATGAATTTTAGGTGGTGCTTCATTTGTGTAGTAAGAAACACAATAATGTTTGCACAGGTTTTCTTTTTTTCACTTAGACACCGAAAAACAAAAAGTCTCGTTAGAATTGTCAATATTTTTAACCGATTTCAAGAGTTTTGTCGAGATTTTCCCTGAATTTGTGATTACAAAAAGATTGGAATTTGGTACCACTGAATTTTTACCATAAAGGAGGTGTTATGTTTTTGAGCACAGGTTATAATGGAAAACTAGAAACTATATTTTTTCTTTAGGGATCCCTTTTGTGACTTCCTTACTCCTGCAAATTATGATAATGGGAACTCAACATCAAGATTGTTGGATTATGGTGATATGTCTATTCCATGGTGATATGCCTAATCCAAGTAAATCCTAATCACTTTATGTAAAACTCTCGCCAGCAGATATCGACAAACACTAGAGTTGAAGTTTGACTGAATGAGGATTGTTGGGTTTAAATGCTGTACCTTGTTACGGCATGCACAGTATTGTAGTCAATTTCTTCCTGTGTCACTGGGTTAGGGTAGGGAGCCATGAGGAAAACCCTCTGGTAGTAGCCAGAATCACCCAAGATCAGACAATTTGGCCATCTGCCTAAATGTCAAAAAATAGGGATATTAATTATTTTCTCTGTTTCATTTGACTAGGTATGTTTAACGATTCAAATAATTATAGAAGACAGCTTGTTCAATATTAAGGATAAAATTTAAAGCCTATTGCAGTTTCCCATATCTGATGTATGTGTGCCAATTTAGCAATTCATTTGTGAAATTTGCAAATTTTATATTGATTTCGTATCTAAGATAAAAAAAAACATCTACCAGCTTCCATTGCCATGCCCAGAGAACTTTCTCGCCAAACTCTGCTGTCATGGGCTGCACCGGGGAATTTGACCACAACATTTGTGAACCTCTTGCGGTGGTCACATACCATCTACAGAAATGAAAAACACCAACAAATCCAAAGTTATTAAGTGAGACAAAAGTTAGTTTGGAATTATTTGTTTTGAATAGCATTAATTTATTATACTTGCATATATTTCACAACTTTAAATCACCTGGCAGTTGAGGGATGTGTACCCCTTTCTGTTGACAAACTCATTTCTTAACTCGGAAGGGGGTTCAACACGAACATGGGTGCAATCCACGGCTCCAATGACATTGGCAAATCCTATCAATAAAATGGAACATTTTTGCAAATAATTTTCAAAACCACTACAGTATAGAAACATTTTTTTAGTCACGAACGAAAGGTGTCTCTATTTTTTTTCTAAATGATAATGACTATACTTCTCATTCGGCAATTGTAATGTTCAACTCGTGGTTTATCATATGCCAGTAAATAATTGTATACATGTATAAGTCCTATGGATTATTTATTCAATACATATTTAAAAAAAATATATCTGAATATGCTTGTATTTATTGTAAATAAAAACTATTAATTATTATAAATTAAATAATTGTATACATGTATAGGCCCTATGGATTATTTATTCAATACATATTTAAAAAAAATATATCTGAATATGCTTGTATTTATTGTAAATAAAAACTATTAATTATTAGAAATTAAATATAATTTTTGATCAGCAAAATGATGCCAATGGTTCTCCCCTTTCTCCAAGCTGTGTGTGATTATGTTAATAGTTTATTGTAGGCTAATATTTAATGGATGTAGTGCTGACGTTTTAAAGTCTCAGCATGGTTTTCCTCATAATAAAAAGATAAAATTACTATCTGTCCGAGTGTAAAATAATGTTGTGCAGAGATGCGGACATTAACTTTCCTATCCTCATTTGCCAATTAACAATTATACAAAAATTCCACCAAAGAATTATCTTATCGGCAACCTTGAAGAAGCCCTGTTTTAGTGCCTGTAGGGAGATTTGATCTTGGGGATCTGGGAACTTTATTCGAATCCCAAGAACGCGATTGATGGCTCTGACGATGCGATCTATGGCTCGCCAAGCCGTCGGGGGGCTAACCACAGGGCAAGTGTCCCCAACAACAATGGCAAAAGTCCCCGAGGACAAGTACCGCAATGCGAGGCACACTTGAAGTAGGGGTGGCAGTGCGTGGTTGTTGTCAGTTGGATGTTCCAGTTCAGCCGATAATGCTTGGGCAAGTCCTACTATGGTTGCCGGGCGAAATCTGTATCGCGCCCAAATTTGAACGGGCGTAAACAGCTCGAGGGGGTTTTGTCTGTCTCGAAAAACCCGCCTCTGTCTTTGAATTGGATAATTTCGCTGATTTTCTTCAGCGTGACGTCTCCTTCGCAGTAAGGCAGCCATTTTGACTGAAAGTTTTGCTTAAGCAAAAAATGCGGTAGTTAAGGCTCCTTTTTCCTTGCTTATCCCGTTAAGCAAAAAGTCTTGCTTAACGGTTGCTATGAAATGAAAATTTGCTTAAGCGCACCCGTTAAGCAAAAAATAGGCCGTTAAGCAGAGCTATGAAATTGGGCCCTGTTCTTAGCCAATGACGCGCTTTAATTTGTTCATGAATATTTATGAGGTGTAGTAATTATAAATACTTTGTAAAAGTTCAAGTAAAAGTTAAAGATGTTCAGTACATTGTAAATACTTCAATTTTATTGATTATGTGATTCTTTTTTATTTTTTGTCCTTGATTTTGAGTCAGTTTTGATCCACGTTACTTTTCGAGAAAAAAAATGTTAACTTTTTTTGTTTTCTAACATTGGAAACTAAAGACCATTTTGGAGTTTGATTTTCTTGAATGATTTTGTTTTTCTTAAATTCTTATAATCTGTGCATTAATGTTCTTCATGGATTTTTTTGTTCACTCTGGGACGGAGCTAATATATACGTGCAGTGGAAATTGCATTATCATTTCAAACAAAAAAGCCAGTACCGGTAATAAATATTTGTTAATGATTTCAATGCTTGTTTCGTTAAAAGTTTTCCTGCAAATGTTTTTCAGCAAATTGATGTTAAATTGTTTTTACAATGCAATTTTGTAGGTAAAATGAAACATGAAATAGCCATTAAATTGGTAGTTGCGATGCGTCTTTCATAAGATGGGTTTAGTAAAATCGATTTTAGGACATGTCTTTAGCCAAAATCGATCTTTGAGCTGGGACTCGTCCTAAGTCCTAAGATCAGACGTAAGATAAGATAATATGAGTTTCGTGAAATCGGCCCCAGAGCAATTAAAGTTTGAAAGAAATAAACTTAAAAACGTCATACAAACAAATTGAACTGCATCCATAAAGACCAAATTCCATTATGCAAAAGTCTTTACAGCAGGACGCAATCTTTTTCATGCACTACCTTTTATTAAACTAGTTTCATTGTAAGCAATGTTCCTTTCCCCCATTAGGAATGGTAATGTGGAGTGTACCAACATGAGAGGTTATGTCTACACTATATCCAAGTGAGTGCAGCCATTCTATTAATCAGTTTAAAGACTTGTTTTCCTTTAATCCTAACCCCCTAGCTCTTGCACTAGAAAGCGTACCAAACCTGACAAACTTCAACAGCTGCACACAGGTTCAGTAGTTAACCCTAACCCCCTAGGCTCTCGCACTGGAAAGCATACCTTAACAAACTTATATAGCTGCACAGCTTTAGTAGTTAACCCTAACCCCAGAGACTCTCGCACCGGAAAGCATACCAAACCTGACAAACTTCAACAACTGCACACAGGTTCCGTAGTTAACCCTAACCCCCTAGGCTCTCGCACTAGAAAGCATACCAAAACTAACGAACTTCAACAACTGCACACAGGTTCAGTAGTTAACCCTAACCCCTGAGGCTCTCGCACTAGAAAGCATACCAAACCTGACAAACTTAAACAGCTCACACAGGTTTAGTAACTACTGGTACACTTACCTAACAGTATTAAACCTTCCAAACTCCAACACTGGAGTTCAGTTTGATTGACTTGGTACAGATGGGTCAATGTATTGCAAAGTTCAGAAAGAGACTATATTCAACCCCTATTTCTGTACCGAGTTTGTAGTCTGTCTGTTCGTATGCAGGCCTATATACATGTGTCATTTTAGTTAAAGTTTGGAGAAAAAAAATCGGTCTTGTATATGCAAGGTCAAAGGTTATTTGTGACTGGCTCTACAAAAAGGTGTTTTAAGTCGCGCTATGCACTATCATGTAATGGCCCGCTCAACGTTGAGAGGGTAAACATTTCATCCAAATGTGTATTTTATTTGTTGTCATGAAAGAAATCTTTAATACCTACAGTTTAAGGTTTCATTAAAAGAAATTTCAAAGCCTGTTTTTTCAGTTGTGTAATTTGAACTCCGAAAAAGTAATCAATATGTAAACACGTCGCATCTCCAAAATGAGAGGGGCTATGGATCTCTATTATATACTAAATGAAAGCTTACGTTGTGGGCTTTCTTACCATGTATATAACTCAATTCCATTTTTTCGCAACATAAGACGTAGAGCCGGTCACATTTGAGTTGTAAAACTAAAAGAGGCTGGAATGTGTAAAATTGGTCTCATTTTTAAACTTTCTGTTAAAGAGTGAATGGGTGGCTATTATTTCCCCAATGAATACAAGGGAAAAGCCAAAAATTGCTTTAGAATTCGATGTGATGATATATAAAAACCGGTGTGGTAAATTATAGAAGGTGCGCTTATGTAGGCCACAAGATGGACGCCATCTTGAAAAATGAGCACGTGATGGTCCGGTGGCTGAAAATCGCTATACTGAACGAACGATATACCGAACAAAATCTGTGGACTCCGTAATGTTTGTTACAGCGACGTTCCACTGCAGATACATTAATTATATTCTCAAGTTGGGTGGAGTGGAGTTACAATTATTTGTATATTCTCCGTGATACCTGATTGTGACAGGGATGCCTACGACCCGACCTTTATGCAGGGGTCAACCGGGGTCACTGCCACAGAGGACAAGGAGGTCGCGTACGACTTTGACAAACTGGGCTGCCCGTTTGTGGTGTACTACCAGGACATGCTGAAGCCCATTGTGGAGTTGTAAGTTCAATAGTCTATTCATCAGGAATAAATGTTAACCTTGCGAGCTGCGCGAGCCAAAAATTGGCGCGCAGTTTTCATTTTCGAAGGCACCTTTGCTATACCTATAGCCCTGTTCGCACTGGACTTTTTTTGATAAAACGTACCGAGACGATGGGTACTTTTCCCATTTTAAGTCCAGTGCGGACAGCCTAGGAAGTTTTCCTCTCAGGTACTTCTCCCGAGTCCAGTGGCTACTTCTACCGGCCAACTGCTGCCCGGTTAAACTTCCCAGGTCACTTTTCTCTAGTCCAGTGCAAAAAGTGCGTGTAGGTAAAAGCGGCCCAGGAAAACGTACATGCGGCCTCCCAGTGCAAGGCCACGCTACACAAGACACCGCGCATGCGCTCTTTGCATTGTTTACGTGCGGGCACGCTACTTCGGCTACTTCTCCCGCGGTCTCGGTAAAATTTTCACGTGTCGAAAGTGCGAACAGTGGTAACATTTGACCATTTTTTATTTTACCATCGTCTCAGTAAAACCTTCCCCCAAAAAAGTCCAGTGCGAACACTGCTTATGTTTTGTGCAGTTTTTATCCTGTAGCTAGGCCCGCAGTAGGATGATTTATAACACCTCTGGAGAGGCTGGCTGGCTAGACAGCCAGGCGTCCTGGTGGCGGCATTATACAAAGAGTCCATTTTGTGCACAAGTGAATGGGGTCTATTTTGTGCACAAGTGAATGGGGTCTATTGTGTGCACAAGTGAATGGGTTTTTCGCTGGGGCCCCAGGTTTCTCATGACTGGAGTGACCCCTAGTGAACTCCTTCTTGAAAAGCGACTATACCACTTCAAAATACAATGTATCATATCGTATGAGAAATTAAAAAAACTTGAATGGAATAGGCTGACGGCTTCATATGGAAGTTAGAAAGAAAAAAAATGTTTGAGGGGAATGAAATGCATGCACACGTACAAGCTTACTTCAGAATTGCTTTTTTTTTACACACCAGTTCTAAATTCTGTATGGCCGTATGTATACGTACATCCAGTTCGCGCCGGAGGACGTATATACAGGCAAAGTTTTTTCCGAGTTTCAAAACGGATAAAGCACGTCACGAGCAAGGCTGGAAATGTATGTCAGCAGCGAGCAAGGCAGGAAATGCGTGGGTGTGCTTCCCGGTACCATCGGCCTGAACCCGCCTCGGATCGAGTTTCGATTAAAACAATTCCCGCACCTCGGCTCGGTGAATGTTACTCTAATCCCGGCGCGAACTGGTTAATGGTAGAATACACCATTTGCAGATATTGAGAAAATGTTAATACCGAATTATTAAGAAAAATCTTACGATGTTTGAAAGTAAATAATTATTCTAGGCATCCAGCAAAATGATTGCTCTAAATATCCCGTAATTGGAGAAATGAGTTGGGGTTAATTTGTTTATTATTATTAGTAGTATTATTATTATATATTTATTATTATATTTGTTAATTTTTTTTATTTGTTTTTGCTAGGTACGATGGCGACACATTTGTTGAAGAAGTGAAAGAGGATTTTGTCGTGAATGAAATCAATGGCATGTTTACGTATGGCTATGAAAAGACCGCCAAGGAGGTACAGGTTATTCAAAAACATAGAGATACATATTAAATAATATTAATAATAATAAACTGTTCTTATCAAGCGCATTACACACCGAGTCCCAATGCGCTGTACAGAGGGGAAACATAAACCAACATTGAATAAATGGGTTTTGAGAAGGCATTTACATTGATCCAAGGTTTGTGCATCTTTGGTGTTTTGGGGAGTTTGTTCCGAAAATTGGGAGATGACGTAGAAAAAGCACGCTGGCCGTATGTCTTTGTCGATGACGATGAACAGGTGAGTAGGGATTGAGATAGTGAGCGCAGTTTCATAGGAGGTTCATATTTGTGAATACAGTTATATGCAAGCACAAGTACTTTGTACACAGTCTGTTGTCTAACTGGAAGCCAGTGCAGGTCGCGGGAGATTGGTGAAATGTGGTTACTACTTTTGGTTCTTTTGGTGAGCAGTCTGGCTGCTGAGTTCTGAACCCGCTGTAATTTGGAAATTTGGAAACTACTAGAGCGTCGCTTGGCGATCGCAAAAAAAACACAAAAACAACAAGAACAACAAGAACAACTGCCCGGCGCCGGAATACAGCTTTTATTGATGTGAAGGAAATCTTTAGTTGTTAACACAATGGAAGCACAATTTTTAAACTGTTAGCATATTATAGAATTGTTTTCAGTGTATATGAAGAAATTGTATTCAAATAAAGGAATCCTTCTTGGACCCATGCGACATCAAACAGCAATTTGGGAATGTTATGGGATGTGAGACCAGGGCGCAAGCCCGTCTCGAGCCACAATTTTATTGGCATCGGCTAAAAAAACAAAACACCAATACAGTACTCAAACCTGGATTTGAGTCAAATGAGTTGAGACTCGGAATGAGACTTGACCCAAGTGACTCGGGGATTTAACTTTGATTTGACTCTAGTGACCAGGACTACAACACTGGCATTTGGCAACATTTGAAATAAAACGTAAATGGTTTTAGTTTTTTGGAATTTGTTTTTATTTCCTAACGTTAGGCTGGTTGTACATCGCAACCACAGACTTGGTTACTACAACAAAGAGCGCAGGACTCGCCTAACCCAGCCACCGCCTGGACGAGACAGGTATGTACATACTCCGCATTCCATAGATGGGTCACTGTTTTTACCTCCTAGTCTGGGAGCCAGCTCCTGGAATCTATACCCAGCACGATATGAGACCAAGAGACTCCCCCCTTAGTCCCCCATACCTATACACTCTCTAGACTATTGTTACCTAACGCCCTCCCCCTAAAAAACCTAAACAGAATATCTGAGGCACTTGTACATGGAAGGGGGTGTCTATGGAGTATTTTATAACCAGGTGTACGTGTAAGCATCCAAGGTGGCAGCAAGGTACTGTAATTCACCAAATTTCTTAAGGTCTCCCCGCCTTTTTTCTTAGTCTCCTTTGAAATTCTTGAAAAGGGTGCCTTTCATCAGCTGGGCTTGCAAATAATTTGTATTATTTTCTACCGTTTGTCAGAACTATCGGAACTGCTCACAAGAAGAGGGCATTGAATTGAGGGATCCCAACCAGCCCTACGAGGTCCTGAGCAGTCGCAACAGCAACCAGCTGAAATGGTTGCCTTACAACGGTATTCTTGTATTTAATGTGACCGTGCTCGACCCCGACTATAGGTGAGAGAGATTACCTTCGTATTTTGATTATTTTCTATATGTGACCTGGCACCACGAAATGAGTGGAAAGTCGCTCATGGCCAAATCGAGTTATTGGCCAAAACGTCCATTTTTTCAAGTGAGATGTTGGTTTTGAGTTGTTAACGTTTTTTAACATACAGAATAACCTTTATCATCATATCCCAAAATTGTATAGCTCTATAATTATAAAACTCTAAAGTGGTTTATTTGTGGCTGAATTGCACTGAGTGATAGTATAGTTGCCACGGTTCACAGACTTTGAACCCCGTTTTCTCAATAGGTAACAATAGTCTAGAAAGTGCATGGGTATGGGGGTATGGGGGAATAAGGGGGGGGGGGGGGGTGGAGGGAGTCCGTCAGTTACATCTTGCTGGGTATATGTGACCCGCTCCATCGAAATCAGGAATAAGTCTCGAAATGACTTTTTGAGATATGCACATGGTGAGAAAGGGAATTTCATAAGCTTTCTAATGATACCCATCACAAGTGCGTATCTTCTTATGTTAACAAGTTATGGTCTGATGAAGATGACAGGTGTATATTTAATTGCCGAATCCACATTCCGAGAAAAACAGCTTTGAAATAAACAAAATTGATCAAAATCATACGGACAGCGCACACAAATCCTCTTCATTTTCGTCTTTATTGATCGTTTTTACATACAAGACATTAATGACAATAATCTGTGATAACTACACTTCCTAAAAATAAGTCCAGCGACTTATTCCTGATTACGATGGAGCGGGTCACATATGTGGGTGGCTGGGTGGATGGGTCTATTTGCCTGGGCTTTATTTCGGAAGTGGCAGGTCGCACGGCCCTTAACCCTGCAACGCGCCGCCATCTTTTTTATACAGGCAACCCCCTAATTACAATATTCGGTAGTCGCTTGTATTTCGTGTATACCCCCAAGCTGTTTTGGTTTACGGCTTTATATGTTTACACAGCCCTTTATCATAAGTCAGAGACCCAGAAACCAGCTGGTGTTGTTGAATAAGGCAAGACAACAATAGCACGATTGATTGCTTGGGAAGGTCTCGTGGTGAAATCCAGACCTAAAAAAGCTGCGACAATGTGCCGCGCCATATTGGTTATACACCAAATACTACGTACTATTTTTGATAGTCGCTTGTATTTCGTGTATACCCCCAAGCTGGTTTTACGACTTCATATGTTACACATTATTCGGCATGTTTTGAACTAGGAATACATGTAACATGAGATTGTTTTTTACCTTTGATGAAAAAATTATTGCTTTTTTACGGCGAAGCGACTATCAGTAATAGTACGGTGGCACGTCGGAGGGTTAAACTTGTTGTGTGGGTGAGGCTTCATCCCACCACCACCAACACCAACACCAACACCACAGTACCACACGGGTACTAATTTGGCCGCGGCAACACGCATCGACTCAGCGACTCTGCGACTCGGCAACAGTTTAAGTATGCGTAAAATGTCTGGACAATGTGGCATGGCAACCATATCAAACATAGTTCAGTTGTCCGATACTAAGAACACAGCACCAGGAATGACCAAACTGTCTCCAGTATTTAGGATTTGTTTATTAAATTCAGAGTTGTATTCGAGTCCCCGCAATTCCCCACAAGTTCCTGCAAGTCCATCACAAGTCCTTCAGTCTCAAGTCAAGTCAAGTCACTAGCTATTCAGATGAACTGTTAACAAAAGCATTCCCTTGTCATTGTTCAACCAGTTATACTTGCGACTGGCTTTGTGAAAGGACTTGTGACTGGACTTGTGAAAGGACTTGTGAAAGGACTTGTGAAAGGACTTGTGAAAGGACTTGCAGGAACTCGATTAAATGATTAAATGGTCATGAGAAGCATTGTATTTTATTTGTGGTCCCCAGTTTTTGCCAACTTCGCGGGCAGTTTGCCGTACAGGTGTACGGGGTCCTACCCACGTCCACCCTGGCCCCTCTCCGTATCATGCTGGGGACCTGCGGCCTGGGTCTGGCCGCCCTGGTGGCTGCCTACGTCGGCCAGAAGCTCTGGCCTGGCGAGAAGGATCGAGAAGACTTGGGGAAGGAGAACGAAGGAGATGGGACACGAGAGATGTCTACTACGTCTTTGTAACGCGATCGGGGAACCTCGACCCAGGTGAAATGATTGTGCATGATGAGTTGGCTAGGTAAGAGGTAACTGGTAAGAGATAGGGTGATGTAATAATACTAGAAATGTCATCTTAGAGCAAGTTCGGGCGCGAACTATAGTTAACCATTAGTCAGTCTCTGCTTTACCAATGCGCATGCTCAAATGCAGTTCGCTCGAACGGCTCTAGTCAAACTATTGTTGAAAAGATGGCAACCGCTTTGTTTACATTTGCGACATGAATGAAATGGGTGTTGCCACTATTCTTCCACGCATATAAGTAGGATAAGCCATAACGTTAGTCATGTTGGTCCAAAAACAAGACAAAAATTACATTAGGCCCGCCAGATTTTCACTTAACGTTACTGCCTTTCCCTCCGTCCGACTACTGACATCACCTTTTTCTACGTCACTGGTTCTCTCCATGTTTTCCTATGAAAAGAGGCTACTGTCAACCAGCGGCAACCGTGCTTTGGGGTCTGGTTCCAAATAGTCGACTAGATAGTCCAACCATTCTGCGTTCGAGCGACGTTAGTCGAACTATGGTTAACTATAGTTCGCGCCCGAACTTGCTCCTAAATGCCCTGAAAATGGTAGTCTTTGGGCAAGACGTTGTTACGTTAGATACGTGATGCCCCGCAGCTGCGAGAGGGCATTATCACAATTATCACCAATGAGTCGCCAGAAATATCTCTAGCCGTATTTCCATTGGACTTTTTGGTTAACGTATACCGCAACTTTTCTGTAGAATGACAATTAAATCCGAACACATAGTAGACTAACGTTCCTGTCAATGACCGTGGCGGTGATGTAAAACTACCAGGCCGAAAGTGGTCGCAGAAAGGTTCAGCTCAGCCGCAGTATAAAGTTATCAAAGATGCTGAAAAGTCCAATGGGAACAGCCTCGCCCAGTAGAAGTACCGCGATCATGTGTAAACTGCTTTGTCTCGAGGTCAAGTGTGACTACGCAGTGCCCACAATGTGCGACATTCGGCCAGTCTTGCACAAAGAATGAAACGTTACGTCGCGGTATAAAAGTCCAAGTGGGAACGCACGGCAGAATTACACAAAGGAATGTCGCGGTAAGTTTCCGTGAGGCCGCGGAAGAAAAAAGTCTAATGGGAACACGGCTTTTGGAACTTGCTAAAATGTTTCCCCTCAAAAAACGGGAAACTATAGTGCACATGCTCTATTCATGTGTGTAAATGAAGAAAAATTGTCTGATATTAAAATTTTGTGGCCTTGCGTAGAAGTAGATGAGCTATACAGTTATCAATAAATTTTGGTGCAGTTCAACTTGTTCAACTCAAGCGGCTGGTTTAGCTCAGTCGGTAGAGCATCGGATTAAGGATTGCCAGGTTCGCGGTTTAAATCTGCCTCCGCTCACCTGACGTATGGGTAGCCCTCCGGTGCGGTTATAAGTAAACTGGGAGTTGGAAGACAGGTGTGGCGGTCCGTCTTAACAGTTGATCTCCCTGGTCTAGCGCTAACAAAAAGGAGATAGGCTCTCTCGTTGTATGGCTGATACTGACAATAGGCATCCTCGACCTACCTTACCTACCTACCTACCTACCTCAACTTGTTAAAAGGTTACACAAGAAAGTTTGAAAAGGGGCGCGCTATCAACAGGGCTTTTTACACTGATCTCCTGAAACAGCTACGAGAGAAAATCAGAACAGATTTGGCGTGGAAGGCTGACAAGAAAGGGTGCTCTTCGACCAGGACAATGCACTAACGATAAGGGGATAGACTCCCTTGTTGTACCTACCTACCTACCTACCTACCTACCTACCTCAACTTGTTGAATGGTTACACAAGAAAGTTTGAAAAGTGTCGCGCTATCAACGGGGCTTTCTACGCTGATCTCCTGAAACAGCTATGAGAGAAAATCAGAAATGATTTGGCGTGGAAGGCTGACAAGAAAGGGTTCTTTTCGACCAGGACAATGCACTAACGATAAGGGGATAGACTCCCTTGTTCTACCTACCTACCTACCTCAACTTGTTGAATGGTTACACAGAAAGTTTGAAAAGGGTCTCGCTATCAACGGGGCTTTCTACGCTGATCTCCTGAAACAGCTACGAGAGAAAATCAGAAAAGATTTGGCGTGGAATTAGGCTGACAAGGAAGGGTGCTCTTCCACCAGGACAATGCACTAACGATAAGGGGATAGACTCCCTTGTTGTACCTACCTACCTACCTACCTCAACTTGTTGAATGATTACACAAAAAGTTTGAAAAGGGTCGCGCTCACAACGGCTTTCTACGCTGATCTCCTGAAACAGCTATGAGAGTAAATCAGCAGAGATTTGGCGTGGAAGGCTGACAAGGAAGGGTGCTCTTTTCGACCAGGACAATTCCCCGGCCCGAAAGGTCCCCAGTGGCCATGGCTGCCATCCAGAAATATAGATTCAAACTGGTTCAAACACCCGCTCTGTTCTCCTTATTCAGGGTTGTAGTCGAGTCCATGCAAGTCCGTTCACACGTCCTTTCGTGAAGCCAGTCACAAGTCCCTTCATAAAGGCAGTCACAAGTAACTGGATGAACAATGACAAAGGAATGCTTTTGTCAAAGCTGATTTGAATAGCTAGTGATTTAAATTGGAACTGAAGGACTTGTGAAGGATTTGTGACGGACTTGCAGGGACTTGCAGGGACTTGCAGGGACTTGCAGGGACTTACAGGGACTTACAGGGACTTGTGATGGACTTGACTACATCCCTGTCCTTATTTGGCACCCTCTGGCTACTACCTCTTAACGAAGTTAAAGACGGAGCTCGGTGGTTGCCATTTTGCCTACAGATGACATCATTGATGCTTTGGACCACATCCTGGAGGGGGAATCCGAATATGCTCGCTGACCGCTGGACTAAATGTGTTAATGTAGGGAAGGGATTTTCTAAAACTCATCCCATACCCTTTTTTAGGCTACGAACTTAAAAATCCCTTCTCGTATAATGTCCTTATGTTGGTTTAACCAGTTGGCGCTGAGATTATTTTTACATCACCGAGCTGAGGCGCGGGATTATTTTTATCGAAACTTGATCCAAGGCGGATTCAGGCCGATGGTACCGAGAAGCACACCCACGCATTTTCCGGCCTTGCTCGCTGCTGACAGACATTTCCTGCCTTGCTTGTGACGTGTTTATGTGTCATCTGTTTTGAATCTGGGGAAAACCTTGCGTGTATATACGTCCTCCGGCGCGAACTGGTAAATACCAAAGTAGGATTTTGTGGAATTATAGGCAATCGTCTGAAATGAAAACTCTTTGAAGGACATTTCAAGGTGTTTGTTTTTTAAGAATGTTTTCAGATGCACGTATTGGTTACCTACGTTCAGGGTTGTTCCTTGTCACTGTTAATACAATTTAAAGCATTTTTAGAAATTTGTATTTTAATGTGTGTAGCCAGCAAAGCCTGTGCGAGTTTGTTATGTATACTTGCCAAAGAATTGTAAATAAAAAAAAAGTCACCAGTGACTTTTTTCTTCATGTTCTTTTCTAAAAATGTTCGCGCTTCGGACGAGGATTTCGATATTCATATCACAGGTTTTGTTTGCAGAAAGTGTTGAAACTGGGGCCAACTTTATAAAACATGTAAGCACAAAAATTTGCTTAGCACAAACAAAGTTTTGCTCACTAAAAACAGGTTATCAGCCAAAACTTCATCTGCTTTTCATGCTAAGCAAAAACACAGCTGAATACCATTCACAAACAAACATCACCTGGAAATTTGATCTGTAACCCTGTTTTTGCTAAGGAAGAATTTTCATGCTAAGCAAATTGTTTTGCTTACATGTTATGAAATTGGCCACTGAAGTTTGGTTAATTGCTATTTTGAATATCTTTCTCGGTGAAGTACGAGTTCAATAATGTGTTTGATAATAAAATGGTTATTCAATCAACCTTGTTTTGGTTTGATATGTTTTGTCTGAATAAAGTGTGCACGTTCACGATATTTGAGTTCGAATCCACATGCACTTTTTCTTAGCTGATATTAGTAGACCTATCAATTGGAATCCATTTTAGTCGGGTGCCATCATGCATGAGTAATTATTTCTTTTCATTCTAAGTTCATGTACAAGTTCCGGTTTTTGGTACCCATTTGAAGGCAAGGTTAGAACAATATCGGTTCTATTGTCAAGTTCTCGGATAATATGTTGTGGGTCATTTATGTCCCCCCCCACATATAAATGTGTACACTTTGGTCGGGACTGACGAAAAGCTCGTATTAAACGGAATCTCGTCCTAACCGAGCTCTTATTATACTGTTGGCAGATTAAAGGAGCAGATTAAACTTCACAACCATAGTATTAGTAGTGCGCTATACATTTTTACTCTGGCGTAAAAGCCGTTTTAGTATTTTTATTAGGTATGAAAGTTAGTATTCTGGTCATTAATAATTATCCAGTTCGCGCCGGGATTATGTTAACATCACCGAGCCGAGGCGCGGGATAAATTTTTAACAAAACTTGATCCGAGGCGGGTTCAAGCCGATGGTCCCGGGAAGCGATAATTTTATCTGCAGGTAGGTTGATACATAGTGTACATTTATTAGCCAATCAGAACACAGATGGTGTTGACGTCATCGATGATGTTAGAGTTGTCTGGGATCTGGTTAAGGGTTAGGGGTTAGGGCATAGAGAAAGGAATTGTCTCTATGGTTAGGGTTAGGGTTAGGGGTTGAGGTTAATTTGTCCCAGACAACTCTAACATCATCGATGACGTCAACATCATCTGTGTTCTGATTGGCTAATGTACCAACCTACCTGCAGAAAAATTGTTCGTTCCCGGGAAGCACACCCACGCATTTCCGGCCTTAATTGCTTGCTGCTGACAGACATTTTTGGCCTTGCCTGTGACGTGTTTATGCGTCATCCGTTTTTAATCCGGGAAAATCTTTGCGTGTATATACGTTCTCCGGTGCAAACTGGTAATTAAAACAAAAAATAAAATTCAAGATTTTCACTCTAACCAAAATTGTTATTTCGACCCTTACCATCAAATTTGTAGTAAAAACGAAACTGTTACATCAATTTTTAAATGACGGAGTGTCCGGGCACTACGCTATTTTGCTGGATGGTTCGAATCCAGTCCAATGCAAGAAAACAGACGTCCTATAACACGCACACATTTGCGCTTTCTCGTGAAAGCTTTGACTCAGATTTGGTCGATGCCCTGTGGTGTGAAGACCGGTGATGCACGTGCATTTTCACCAAATCTCATCGGTTTTTTTTCCATTAAGCCTTCTCCAGTCCTGATCGTGCATTGACGTCAGTCTAAACATTAAACAAAATAGACAGAGTCCTTTCTGGATGAACTCGGTAACATGAACCCGTACAAACATTTCCCCGTCTGTTGCCCCTAAATAATTCCCTCCCGTCTGAATTTCAACAGAGCAACACCCCCCCCAACCCCCCCCCCCCCCCTAATGAAATTGTTTTAAAATTACATCTCGCATGTCTCCTTCACTCCCCGCCTAAAAGGCCAAAAAAACAAAACCGTACAAGAACCAACATGTGTTCAGAATCTATTCCTCTTTGATTCCGATGTGGAATTGGAAAAAATAAAAAAACATTCTGTGTTCGTACCTCTCGAGTTGTTCCGTCTACTTCACGGAAAGGCAAACAGTTTTAAGTGCCATCAACGGGCCCGTATGTTTAAAAAAAGATAAAAAAAATCCCGGCGCACTGTGAAGTGGTTGGTTGTTGGTTGTTGGCGGGCCGTGACGCGAGGAGTCAAGGGGGCCAACGCTCGCCTGGGCCCCCAGATGGCTCGACTGTGGCCTGGTGCGCGTGCTGCTGCTGCTGTACTACTCGTAGTGTGCATGAAGAGTTAGCGTGCGTGATGAAGGACGCGTATTGTAGGGTATAGCCGGTCGATATCCATGCTGGCTGTAGCTGGATTTTATTTGCACTAAAATGTGCTTGTATTCCCTTACTGGATTTTGTTTGCTTCAAAATATATTCTTTCCGGGCAAAGCGATCTGTTTATTTGAGCGTAGAATTGACGGAGGAAAGTCGAGGAGAAAAAAATGTCTAGACCACCCATTTCCTGCACCCGAAGTACAGAACATCAAAATCCTGCAAATAAATAATTGGGGGCAATTTCTCCACAATTTACCGGGATTACCGCCGATATGATACACGTGTACTTTACTTCTCTTGTACATGCCATAACACATTGAGAAACATGTATTCGCGTTTTTGTATCACTGAGACATGGCTTTGTTCTCGTGTACAAAATGGTTAATAAGTCGAGCACGTTTTTCAAAATGCTCCCATTTTAACCACAATTATTTTCCTGGGTTAAAATTTCGAACCAATATGTGACCCAGCACGAGTAAATGAGACACTTTGAGGCAAAAATGTAAATTGAGATTTTGATTTCATCATTTAAAGCTTGTTTAGCTTTAAATGATGAAATCAAAATCTCAATTTTCAATGCCTCAAAGTGTCTCATTTACTCGTGCTGGGTCACATAATCCTATATTATACCCAAACACTAACCCTAACCCACATTCTTACCCTAGTTTTTGAGTAATTTAAGTACAATCCAAAAATCTAATTCGTTAAATTCCTAATGGAGACCTATTCATCTATAGAAATTACCCTTTGGAGACCTTTTTACTCCCATTGTCCCCATTGTGTTCAAGTCTCCAGAGGGTACCGTATTTCTCACCATGACTTCTCATTTTTGTTTCAAACGGAAACCTTTCTCAGCCGAACAATGGTCGATAGACCAAGTGATATTCTGTTGTATGCGCACATGTTGTGGTCACGTGATGCCAACCTTCTAGTAAAATGATTTGTCTTATTGGCACAGTGTTTCTAAATTGTTGACGTAAAGCTGTTTAACCCCTTAAATTACCATTTTGCGTAGGTATTTCATCTGGTTTACTATCGACAATTGTGTTTATGTTGAAATGTATAATGTAAAACTGATGAAATTTTCATACAAAATGGCGATTTAATACTAGCGACTTTTAAAAAACCGCATACGTATCCCGTATGTGTATCAAATATAATAGCTCTACTATTAGCGCCAACACTTGCGCGCAATTTTTGCGGAAATGTCCAAAAGGGCGTCTCTGAGACGCATATTTGGAAATAGCATTCCTTTGTTATTTTTTTAAATAATGACAGAATGTCAGACGCAATAATAGTTTAGAATCAACATTATCTTTACAATTTAAGGGATCGTATACGTTTGGTAATTACTCCAAAACAATAATGGCAATAAACACTTACTTGGTAAGAAGTACAGCAGCTTTGGATAGTATGTATTTTTAGAAACTTTTCACTTCAAAGTACTGCGGTTATAGAAAAAGATATCACTTTTTATCCCAACAAATTTGAATCTGAGAAGCGTTACTGCAGTGACGTTTCTCAGATTGTGTATTCCAATGCAGATTATACTTCCTGCGTGGACATAACCGCTCCAGATTTTCGGCAATATCTCAAAATCACTACAACCTTTTGAAATGAAATTTTTACAGGTTAGTTTTATGGTATATATCTATAACTATATATAGGATTGAAACAAACAGTGGGTTCCAATTACCAAACGTGTACGATCCCTTTAAGTAAGCCTTTCAACGGTGTTTTTGTTGGTTGTTTTTTCCACACAGCCTCGAAATGTATATTACCCCCTTTAACTGTTGATGAGGCCGGCTATACACTCGCGCCACTTGAACATATAGCTTTACCTTACATACGTACTGTGGACATTCCTTTGTCTTCGTGTAGTTAAAAAACGTTGACTAAAATACTCATTTTTCTCGCTTCCCAAAAACAAATTTACCCTCAAATTTTGATTCTGGGCCTCTCAGCATGTTCCTTCTATCTTTTCTATATATAACTCTAACCCGTTTTTCCTCTAGCGCTCTTTTTCGGAAACTGAAAAACAGATTGTGGACCTGGGCAAGTCCACAAACCTTAACCTCTTCCCGCATCGTGTGGACCTTATTGTTCGGAGGTCCACAGTGCGTATGCAAGACTAACTCAGGTTGTCATGTAAAACACACTCCAAAAACTTCTGGGGCAGATTGACCCAAAATCTGCATCTAAATTTTCACAGTCCCTTTCCGGGTCGAAAATGACACTTTTTCCGGGTCAAATTGGCTTGTTTCCAGGTAATCTTGTCCCTCAACAGTTTTATACTCGACCCGGAGAAGGACTGTGCCGATTTTGTGACACAGTTTTTTTTTTTTTTAGAGAGCATTGTCTGTGTTGCTGTGAAAGCCACGTTTTTGGTTCCAACATGCATGGCGATGTGCGTGCAAAGAGCTATAGCATCGAATGACTGATATTTTGAATATTTACATCCGGTAGTCGATCACAATGTTGACATAATCCACATCATCGACACCTGGCTGTCTGCCAAAAGGAGGGATCAGATTGCGCCACCTAATCGATTCCAATATATCGAGAGCGACAGAATCGGTGTTTGTTGTTCTCTGTCTGATCCGGAAAGCCGTTTTTAAAAAAAAAATCAAAAACCCAAAACCCGCATTTGCCTGAATTCCATCGTTGGTCGTCGATGCGCCGATGCGCCAACTCACGAGGAGATTATAGAGTAAGTTTTTATTGCTAATCTGACGAGAATGTAGGTATATTTTAAAGTAATTAACATTGATTATTACTTTTTATGTTTTTATAACGGTGTGAATTTCACTCTACATGTAGACCCCAGAATATTGAAAATTATCCGGTTTTACTATTATTATTATTATTATTAACTTAGTTTTACCAATAATGCATTATATAGTTTATTATTACAGTTTTAATTCCAATGGGAAATAACCTTAAAAATTGTGAGTGATTTAACATTAGAACGTGACCTGCTCCCACAAAACCAGACATAAGTGTTTTTGTTAAAAAGTGAGATATTGTTATTTCCATTTTTTTTATTCCCATAGAATAGCGTGTACAGGCAGTCTTAAAATCATCATAAAATTGGAAGTATGTATGGTATAAAGGTGGTTTGGGTACCAAATGAAAGCTGAAGATGTGTACGAAATGGAAATAACAATATCTCACTTTAACAAAAAAGGACTTATGTCTGGTTTCGTGCAAATGTTCATGTGTTTATTGTGTTGTGAGTTGTACAAAATGGCTGTAATTAATTTGTGTTTACAAAACTATATTAACATAAATATTGTGTACGTATTAGCCGGTATAACGTTGTTTATTTTGAGGCTATATTAAGTTGTTTTTAAAATGGACTAGGTATATAATAATATATACAAGAGTAGCTTGTACGCTGTATATACTTTTTGTTAAATTCCTAGGAGTTTGAACATCAGTAGTTTACGAAGATTGGTTTTCCCTAACAAGAAATGCTAAGTATGGCACTTTGGTTGGCGGTGGCCGCGGCATTTCTTCTCCCGAGCGTCACGCGTGCTGGCTCGGTCGACTTGACCATAACACCAGGGGCCATCGGCCCCGAGGTACGTACGAGGTGAACATGCCGATTGACAACATGAATTTAGAACAGGTATATAGACCTCGCAAGGTTGTCGAGAGCTCGCATGATAACCACGTCCTCGCTCGTAATCCATCCCAAAATAATGTTCAATTAACCCTAACCCCCTAGCTCTTTTTTTTTCTAAAGGAACCATCCACAGTCCTTTAAAACCTTTACATCCACCCATTTCTGATAATTCAAGCAATTACAAATGGTGTATCATACCTTAACCACCCATTATTGACAATTCACGCAATTATACCAATGGTGTATACTACCTTTACATCAATCCTAATAATTCAAGCAATTACCAATGGTGTATCATACCTTTACATCCACCCATTTCTGACAATTCAAGCAATTACCAATGGTGTATCCTACCTTTACATCTACCCATTCCTGACAATTCAAGCAATTACCAATGGTGTATCTGTACCTTTACATCCACCCATTCCTGACAATTCACGCAATTATACCAATGGTGTATCTTACCTTTACACCTATCCTAAAAAGTCAAGCAATTACAAATGGTGTATCCTACCTTTACATCTACCCATTCCTGACAATTCACGCAATTATACCAATGGTGTATCCTACCTTTAAATACCATTCCTGACAATTCAAGCAATTACAAATGGGGTATTCTACCTTTACATCCACCCATTCCTGACAATTCACGCAATTATACCAATGGTGTATCCTACCTTTATATCTACCCATTCCTAATATTTCAAGCAATTACCAATAGTGTATCCTATATACCTTTACATTCACCCATTTTTGACAATTCAAGCAATTACCAATGGTGTATCCTACCTTTACATCCACCAATTCCTGACAATTCACGCAATTATACCAATGGTGTATCCCACCTTTACATCCACCAATTCCTAATAATTCAAGCAATCAACAATGGTGTGTCCTACCTTTACATCCACCCATTCCTGACAATTCACGCAATTATGCCAATGGTGTATCCTACCTTTACATCCACCATTCCTAATAATTCAAGCAATTACGCGTTCTTCAAGCTACCAACCGACAAGTTTTAATTCGGCTTAATCTGGTTCCCATTCAAAGGTTGTGGAGGCAACCGTCCAGCGAATCCTCCTGTCCGACATCTTCTCGGATGATTTTTTCCTGGTGCGCCGCCTGGCCCTGGTGGAGACCTCCGACGGTACCGACACGGCCGCCTTTGCCGGCGGTCTGGCCGGGGGAATCTGGAGGGTCAGTGAGGAGGCGTTCTCGATGACCAAAACGCTGACCGACGTGGCATGGGAAAGGTTGGTGGAATCATTTGACACGGCCCGGCACTGTGCTTTTAGTGAAATAATAGACAATAAATAAATGAAACCAAGGATCCCTCAAAGGCGCTCTAGGCACTGTAGCTCGCAAGCCTAAAGAAACCTGTAGAGAGAAGACAATAAGAAGAAGGTACAGTTTTAGAGGTGGGAGAAAAAAACAAACTCGGAAGATTATCCTGGGGGAAAACCCACGGAATCAGACAGGGACTGAAAACCCAATCCACATAATATTGGCTCTGGCGGGGTTCAAACCGGGTCACAGCCTGCGGTGGAAGGCGAGGAAGGAACTGCTACGCCAACCTGACTCCCACCTGACTCTCCTAATGTTTTCGCGAGCTAACCGACGATTTACCATTTCCTTTGTAGTTACTACTCGCGACTCCGGGACGGTACCTTCGGGATCGACTGGCGTAACGTCACATACTCAGACCTCCGGACACCCCTTCTATCGGCCCTGGCGGCCCGGATATACGTCATGATGACGTCACCGTCGGTAGACAAGGTGGCTTACGAGGTTCGGGAGCAGGCCGCGTGGTGGATGCGGTATTATGACCCCGAGGGGGAAGAGTTCGAGTTTATCGTCAAGGTGACGGAGTTGGAACAGCAAGAGGGTAAGTCGTAGAGTGTGAGATTGATGAATTCGGTATATTGTTAGTGTTATCCAGTTCGCTTCGGATTACGTGTATACACGCATTTTTTTTCTTCCGGTATTCAAAACGGCCGACGGATAAACACATCACGAGCAAAACCAGATATATATGTCACTCGCGAGCGACGGGGCCTTTCAAAATCAGGGTGTGCTACCCACAGATGCCGTCCCGAACCTGTCGCGGATCAAGATTCGTGGAAAACAACAACAATTCCTTGCCTAGCCTGTGCCAAATGTCAAAATAATCCCGGCGCACATTTGTTAAAGGGGTACACCGTCCTGAAATCCCCGAAAATTCAATGATTTGGATTTTTCACTCACCTCCTTTAAAAGGTCTGATTGAAAGGAAGTAAACCTACAAGTAATTGCTTACTGTTCCCGGGAAGAGAAGAAAAAGCCCAATTGTTTACTCGGCGCTTGATGTTGGTTCATATACAAACGTATTTATGGAGTGCCGTGGCTTCGTGGTCTGGAGCATTGAATTTGTATATCTGTAGGTGAAGCTGCATGTTGTGGGTTTGAGTCCGGCCTGGGACTATGGTACGTGTGCCCTTGGGCAAGGCACTTTGTCACTCATTGCTTCTCTCCACCCGTATACCCAGGAGTAAATAGGTACCTGTGAGGGCAGAGATGGTTATTGTGATTGATTTGGTTGCTAATTGCGCCGAAATAGCAGCATCGAGCTGTATACTCCCCTGAGAGCTGAGATGGTATTTGGAATGTTTCATGGGCCCAATGACCGGGGTAAGAACATTAGAGCGCCGTGAGTACCAGTCTTGGTAGTTATGTGTACTATATAAGAACTAAATGAGCACTTGGGGAGACAAATTAGCGTACGTTTTTAGGTAATAAGGAGACAGTGGCACTTAGGAAAACATTTCAGTGTCTCCCTAAGTGTCTAGCTACCCTAAAAAAAGATATTTTGGAGTAATTTTTTTGCTCTAGAACGACAGATTGGGGTCTAAATAGCATAAATCTCGAAGATCGTAGAAAAAAGGGTTAGGGTAAACAAGTTAGGACTGTTTTAAGTTGGTGTACGTCTCTATGGGATTGTCTTCTCAAGTGCCTATTTGGAGGTTATTATTATTATTATTATTTCCAGCAGTAAATATTCCCTTGGTAAATCATCAACTTCCCTTCATAACCGACCTACAATCTTGTTGGCTGCCCAATTTGCCGATTGTCATGCCAGTATACTCCCATCCATTTTCGACCGTGAACGTTACAATGAAACTATGAATTTATTATCCATTAGATATTTTTAATAAATGTTTATTTTGTCTGCATTTTCTCTGATCAATCCCATTCAGTTTGCTATATCTAAAGTTTCAAGTTTAATTAACAACAAAAATGATTTCGATACAAAAATAATTGAAAAACTAAAATATCATAATGGTGTATTGCACCGAAGCCGCGTTCGAATTGGACTTAATATTGTCAAAAGTTACCGTACGTGATTGTCAAAGTTAACGGTGTTAAATCCTCCGCTATAAGCTTGGGCCTGTAGATCTTACTGTTGCGAAGGGTAAAATGAACGATTTGACAATGTTACCCTCTGTCCGCATTGGATTTAATTTGGTTAAAGTTGACAACAGTCTCCGTAGGTTTTACCAAAAAAAGTCCAATGCGAACGCGGCTTTAGTTCTTTTTTCTCAGTTGTGTAATTTGAATTCCATGAAAGCTATTAATATAAAAAAACGTCAAATGTTCGAAACGGGGAGGGGCTATTTATTGAGCATGTACCAAAATGAAAGCTTATATCCTGGGGCCAATTTCATAGAGCTGCTAAGCACAACAAGTTGCTTAGCACAAACAAAGTCTTGCTCATTAAAAAACAGGTTACCAGCCAAAATTCTACGGGTTTTTCATGCTAAGTCCAAAAAAACCCAGCTGATTATCAATCGAAAACAATAAAGATCAGGTGAAAATTTGTCCCTAACCTTGTTTTTGCCAAGAATTTTTTTCTTGCTAAGCAAACTTGTGTGCTTAGCAGCTCTATGAAATTGGCCCCTGGACGTTCCAACCATGTGTGCAAATCTATTTTCATTTGTTTTCTCGATAAAATGTATACCTTTTCCGGGTCATTTTGTTTTTGTTTGAAGAGGCAAAAGTGCTCAAAATTTGCACTCCGAAAGTACAGTGCACGCGCGCGCACACGATCGAGATCACATCTGACTAAATATTTGAACGAGGAGGGGGGACGCGCCTTAATTTAAAAGTTGAAATTGGTTAATAGATTACTTATCATCGACGCATGAGCAAAATGTTTTCATTATAGCTCATTCTCTAGTGTGTTGCTATAGCAAATTATCTATTCAATTTGAAAATCTATTTTTGATAGGCGCCATAACAAACAAAACATGTACATGTACAAGTATAGCCTAAACGGCATATCTTTGTGGCGTGTTATGGCTAAGCGGTTAAGAGCACTTTTACTCAAGCTCTGTTGTTTCTGATCAGTAGTGGGGGTTTGAGTCCCGGTCTCGACTCGTGTGTCCTTGGGCAAGGCACTTAACCACTATTACTTCGTCCTTCGGATGGGACGTAAAGCCAGCCGTAGGTCCCGTGTGTTGTGTAATGCACATATTACTAAAGCCCTGTTCGCACTGGACCTTTTTTGATAAAACTTACCGAGACGATGGGTACTTTTACCATTTTTCATTTTACTATCGTCTCAGTAAAACCTTCCCCCCCAAAAAAAAGTCCAGTGCGAACACGGCTTAAGAGGAGGGGTTTGCCTCGGTGTTCCTGGCAGTGACTGCAAAGTGCGCCGCAGCACCTTGTAAAAAAACTTGTAAAAAACTTGTAAAAAAATTGTAAAAAACTTTATTAACCGGTCTTTGAAAATATGTTAATGCGAAAGGCATAATTATGAACCTATCTTTGCCAAAAATCTCAATTCTATCCTATAATTTTTTTAATAATAACAAATTATGGTTAGGAAAGTGCATTTTGGGTAAAAAAACAACAACCAGAATTTCAACATACTTTTATGAACTACAAATGTTCTCAGTTCTAATTAGTCTGTTGATGCGTAATGAGATTATTGTAAGATAACAGTAGATTCTCTGTAAATAAACAACACTCTGTTGGTGTTGGTGTATATTTACACCGGCCCATACACTTCTTAAATTGTGTACATATCACAATTGACCTATTGTGTGTATATAACAATTTAAGAAACTGTACATGCGCAGTAATGCTGGCAAAACGGAGGTTGGTTCTCGAATAGTGAACAAACAAGTGTATAATGTTCTTAAATACTTGAATTAGTTAATAAGAATTGCTGTTAATGCGGTAATATGATTTGTTTTTATTTTTTCTGTACCCTAACCCGACTTTTTTTTCTTCTTTCAACTAATTCAAGTAATTAAGAACATTTTACACTTGTTTATTCACTCTTTAGGAACCAACCTCCATTTTGCCAGCATTACTGCGCATGTATAGTTTCTTAAATTGTGATATACACACAATTGGTCAATTGTGATATGTACACAATTTAAGAAGGAGACTGGGTTGATTTACACACAATGTTGTATTTTGACAAAGCCTAGTGATCTTGTAAATATATCCTCTGTACACTGCAAACTCTGTTTAGCGAGTAAACACCTTTTCTAAACAGTTTCTTGCTATCAGTTTGTAACCATGTTTAGCACGAGGATGGGTAGTGTTTAACCATTGAACGTTGATATTTAGGAATCGAATACGTGTATTTAGCATCTAAACATGTTTACAAACCGAAACACGTTTCCTCGCTAAACACATTTTTTAGAGTGTATAAATTAACGTTTAAACATGAAAACTACGGATGCGTGATATTTTCTAGGTCGCAGTGCCGCAATTTTACGTTCAAAATCCTTTTAACTAAAATACGGCGATATAGACAAAATGTTCATGTAAAAAACCCTGTTATTTTACGAAAGGTTTTCACAGTGCAGAAATTGTTTGAATTGTGCTTACAATTATTATCCTTGTTCATCCGGAACGAGACCATTTCTGCAGCAGCTCAAGATCAGCGCAGTTTGGTCTCTACCTTCACAGGTACCATTTATACTCCTGGGTAGAGAGAGGCAATTGCAGTAAAGTGACTTGCTTAGGTACAACGGGCCAACCAAAATATCACGTATAGTTGTGGTGTTGCAAACCGCGTGATGATAATAATAATCGTGGCTTTTCATTTCTGTTCTTGCTAAGTTTGCAAAGTTGGTATCGATGTTGTTTTTGCACTCGACGCTTCGCTGTCCGTGGGTAAAGAAGGCTTTCTCCGAAGCAAAGACTTCGTCAAAAAGGCGAGTTTAATTTATGTTAATACCATTTCATTTGTTATTATTCCAACTTGGACGACTCGGGGACAAAATGTTTAGGTTGTTTGGCAGGATGACCTGCAACAGTTTAAGTGTAACTATAAAAACCGGTTAATACTTCACGCGAAAGCGAATGCGAAGCGAATTTCATGGCGTAAACAATTTAAGTTTCTTTGTGACGTTCCCTGCTGCCGTGACGAAATCACTTCGCAAAGTCATTCACGTGAAGTACGAATCGGCCTTAATGCGCCTATATTTACTCAAAAGTTTACCCCAAAATAATGAACCAGTTTTATTGGAGACCTAAAGGTAGGATACACCATTGGTGATTGCTTGAATTATAGGTAGAAAATTGAGGGGCTGTATTTTATAGTAAATATCGTTTAACTGACCTGTCCGAAGTTTAACAATCATGGATGCCGAGAAAAGCACGAAAAACAGCGTTTGTTTTCAACCAGCGTTGGGCAGTTATTCTAATGTTATCTTTGGGTTTTTTCGCGATCGCCGTCCGGCGATCCCGAATTTTTCTTAATAAAATTCTACTTTTCGGAATAATTACAGGATATCTAGTGCAATCATTTTGCTGAATGCCTAGAATCATTATTTACTTTCAAATGAGTAAGATATTTCTTAATAATTCGGTAGTAAATATTTTCGATATCTGCAAATGGTGTAGGCCTATCTCTACCTTTAAGTAAATTATGGCCCTAGTGGAAATTGTTTTTCTTCTTAAGAAAGAGGTTTGAAAACAAACAAAGGTGAAACAAGTTGGAGAAATAAGGTTGATAAAAACATTGATAGATCATATTTTAGCGTCAGTGACGCACAGAAAATGTTATTCCTGGGATTATTCTAAAAGGTCGTAGAACAAAGGATAATTAATCAATAGGCCTTGGCCGTTTGAGAAAAAAATGAAATTAAAAAAAAATAAAAAAAATTGGGAAAAATTGAAACCCTAAACGCGCTAGTGAAAAGACGAATGCGGACCTGTCTTGATTTTGGAATTGAGCGTAAAAGCTTTCAGAAATCAAAGGTTGGTTGTAACAACGTGTGTTCTTGATTCGATGTTTAATCTGATTATTGCTTGGTTTCGTAATGGGGATATTGACCGTGGATTCGCAATTGGGTTATACCAAGGTTGTGGATGCGTTTAATATCGGGCCACGGGACGACCAGACGCGGGTGAGCTGTCTCCAGTTCTCACACGAGGTCACTGCGGCCTTTGACCTCGGTGACTATGACAACAAAGATGACATCCAGAGGGCCGTAGATGAGATTGAATACAATGGAGGAGGTATGATAACAATAACTAACCCCCCCCCAAAAAAAAAAAAAAAAATGAAAAAGGTATTTAATCCGAGAAAATAACACTATAAGATTTCGATTTTGAACCAACTACTACACATGTAATGGACATTTCCAAAAGTACGTCTCTGAGACGCATTTTTTGACTTCTTGGTTTTTTTGTTCTCTTCAAAATGACAACATGCCAGGAGGAATAATTGTGACCCACCAGGCCAAAACCAGGCGGAAGTCGGCAAATGCCATTTCGAGATATGGCATTGTACACACAAAAAATGTGTTGCCGGTCGATTTTTTATTTGTTCATAAATCGTTGGTTAAAACTCTAATTTATAGGCTGTTCATGTTTAAACCTTTTTAAAAATCCCCGAAAGTGATAATATCGGCCTTCTCCTGATTTTTGTTGTCGTTGCTATTACTCAAATTGAGCAAACTTGTTGCCGCGAACGGCAACAAAATGTCACTTTTTGAAGCGTCGTTACTTTTCATTCCATAGCGGTACTGGTGCATGTGATGTATCATTTTAAAGCTTAAAACGCTAGCAATCCAATGGTATAAAAATTTCTCATATGAAAATTTCGACTTTAGCCTGATTTTGGGGTGGTGGGTCACAATTTCATTTTTTTTTTTTTGGAAATAGAAACTTCTCGCGATTATCTCGAAGACGAGTTTTCTTCATAATCCACATTTTCCTTACTGTACTGAGTTGTTTCAATTTGTTTTCCAAATAAAACGAGAAAACTCTCGCGATTATTTTGATAACTATTTTTCTTCATAATCCACATGTGTCTCTTCTTGAAAACGGGGATAATTTGGTTTGCTGCTTTTTTGATAGTTACAAAAAGTAAACATTGTCCCTTTATAAATGGGGTAATTTGCTTTAAAGGTACTGCTGTGGGAGCGGCCATAGACTTCATACGGCAGAACAGCTTCAGCGTGGATCACGGGGCCAGACCCGTAGACTACGCGGTTCCGCGTATCGCTGTCATTCTCACCGATGGGAAGACGAACAAGGAGTTCCCTGTGCTCTTTCCCTCGGCGGTGAGAAAGTCGTTTATATAACGTCTTAAAACTACTGCATTGAACTGGGGTGGCTTGTGAGTGGCTCGTGAGTGGTTTGTGAGTGGCTTGTGAGTGGCTTGTGAGTGGCCTGTGAGTGGCTTGTGAGTGGCCTGTGAGTGGCCTGTGAGTGGCCTGTGAGTGGCCTGTGAGTGGCCTGTGAGTGGCCTGTGAGTGGCCTGTGAGTGGCCTGTGAGTGGCCTGTGAGTGGCCTGTGAGTGGCCTGTGAGTGGCCTGTGAGTGGCCTGTGCGTTTGCGTGAGTGGCCTGTGAGTGGCCTGTGAGTGGCCTGTGAGTGGCCTGTGAGTGGCCTGTGAGTGGCCTGTGAGTGGCCTGTGAGTGGCCTGTGAGTGGCCTGTGAGTGGCCTGTGAGTGGCCTGTGAGTGGCCTGTGAGTGGCCTGTGAGTGGCCTGTGAGTGGCCTGTGAGTGGCCTGTGAGTGGCCTGTGAGTGGCCTGTGAGTGGCCTGTGAGTGGCCTGTGAGTGGCCTGTGAGTGGCCTGTGAGTGGCCTGTGAGTGGCCTGTGAGTGGCCTGTGAGTGGCCTGTGAGTGGCCTGTGAGTGGCCTGTGAGTGGCCTGTGAGTGGCCTGTGAGTGGCCTGTGAGTGGCCTGTGAGTGGCCTGTGAGTGGCCTGTGAGTGGCCTGTGAGTGGCCTGTGAGTGGCCTGTGAGTGGCCTGTGAGTGGCCTGTGAGTGGCCTGTGAGTGGCCTGTGAGTGGCCTGTGAGTGGCCTGTGAGTGGCCTGTGAGTGGCCTGTGAGTGGCCTGTGAGTGGCCTGTGAGTGGCCTGTGAGTGGCCTGTGAGTGGCCTGTGAGTGGCTTGTGAGTGGCTTGTGAGTGAAGCGCTCGCCTCTCGCCAATGTAGCCCGGGTTCAATTCCCCGCCCGGAACATTATACGTGAGTTGTATACACTCAATGTGTTGAATTCATCAGTTTAAAGGGATGGTATACGTTTGGTAATTACTCCAAAAATTAATGGCAATACAAACTTACTTGGTAAGAAGTACAGCAGCTTTGGATAGTATAGTGCATTTTTAGAAACTTTTCACTTCGAAGTATACTGCGGTTATGGAAAAAGATATCACTTTTTATCCCAACAAAATTGAATCTGAGAAGCGTTACTGCATGCAGTGACGTTTCTCAGATTGTGTATTCAAATGCAGATTATTCTTCCTGCGTGGACATAACCGCTACAGATCTTTGGCAATTTCTCAAAATCGCTACGACCTTTTGAAATGAAATTTGTTACAGGTTAGTTTTATGGTATATATCTATAACTATATACGATTGAAACAAACAATGGGTTCCAATTACCAAACGTATACGATCCCTTTAGTGCTTGAAATTCCAACTGTTAAGGAATACAGTGTATAGTCACTGACCGTACACTTATAATGCCGATTCAACACTAAGGGAATAAATGTGTGTTCGAGATGTTGTAATCACTCTGTTTAATGCCGCTTGGAGTCTGGGTGCTGATAATTACCCGACCCAGCACCCAGACTCCATATGAAGCACGATATGTGGCAGAGAAAATCCCCCCTCTTTTGTGTTGACCATTGTGTTCCCGGAATCTCAGGAATTCCTTTTAGGTTTCAAGGGGGGATGGGTTAGGTTACAATAGTGTCGAGTGCGTATAAAGTATAGGGATAAGAGGGAGGTACCCCTCTGCCACATATCTTGCTGGGTATAGTCAAATGACATGTTTCCGCTTCTCTTGCTCTACACAATACATGCAACAAAGCG
Organism: Crossaster papposus; assembly: GCA_037893245.1. Taxonomy (NCBI): domain Eukaryota; kingdom Metazoa; phylum Echinodermata; class Asteroidea; order Velatida; family Solasteridae; genus Crossaster; species Crossaster papposus. Next base: position 1,407,719 of record JBAIAA010000507.1, on the reverse strand, counting down.
TACTATGAACCAGACTATTACTGCCATTGGCAACCTTGTTCCCAGGGTGTCGAGCTGTACGCGCCCAACACTAACCGCTCTTAGTATTGGAGACGATGTACGGTTGGAAATAAAGTGAGCCCTGGGGACGGGTATAATGCGACATCGCTTGACAGTGTTTTATTGCCAGCTGGTTTTAAACACTTCCAGCCATGTCTTTATCGTCCGTTTAATACCGGCCACGTGACGGGCTCTCGACCAATAGGAATGCCTAAACTGTCCCAGGTATTTATGAATTTAGTTTTAAGCCTGTAATATGTGTACAAATTATTTGCCTGGAAAAGTGAAGTTCTATTTTAAGTATTATATTTACGTATTCCCGTACATTTTGGCCCGATTGTTGTGCTGCAGTTGGCCCAACGTGAAGGCATCATCATGTACTGTATCGGCGTGGGCGATTCAGACGAGAGCGAGCTCTCTGTAATTGCTACCCGACCCGTAGCCTCACACGTCCTGCACGTGCTTAACTATGCGTCCATCGGCTACCTCAGGAACATCATCGGGACCAGGGCATGTAAAGGTGGGTGGCAAACAAAAAAAGACTCAGTAATGCTGCTCTCACACTGTGGCGAATATGCTAGCGAATGTGCTTACGAATGGAAATATTTGACATTCGCTCGAACTTCGCAACATTCGGCGTGTCTTCGTAAGCGTTGGTAACAAATTCGGAACGTTCACAAGTCATTCTCCACCTCCATACGAAGATCGGTCAATTTAGGAAGCGCTTCCTACATTTCAGCAAATGTTGTGAAGATGGTCATTCGCCGTCTATTTCCGTAAGCATTGGTAAGCCATTGGTAACGTTGGTAAAGCATGCGTAAGCATTGGCAACTATTCGTAAAGGCCGGTTCATATACTTAACGCGAAAGCGAATGCGATACGAATTTGACGTCACAAAACATTTGCTGCGAACATTCGCCCAAGTTGAAATGTGTTCAACTTTTGCGATTTCGCATCGCGAAAACTCCCCCTAAGGCATTGGAAAGCATTGGCAAGCGTTGGTAAGCATTCGTAATATATTCGAGAGATATTTAAGGAGAGGTCGAGGGACGACCAAGGACGACCGACGGGTGACCGAGATGAAAATATTCACTATCAAATCGCAATTTTTGGGCGAATTCACCGCGAAATTCAAATATTCATAATCACAAGAATATTCGCCACAGTGTGAGAGCAGCATTTTCGGTGTATGTGTTAACCAGTTCGCGCCGGGATTATTGTAATAGGCCTATTCACCGAGCCCAGGCGCGGGATTATATATTTGTTAACGAAACTCGGTCCGAGGCGGGTTCAGGCCGATGGTATCGGGAAGCACACCCACGCATTTCCGGTCTTGCTTGCTGTTGACAGACATTTCCGGACATTGCTCGTGACGTGTTTATGCGTCATCCGTTTTGAATCTCAGAAAAACATGTGCGTGTCCTCCAGCGCGAACTGGTTAATGAAGGTCCCAAGTTACTAGAGAAAGTGACCGTAGAAATATTTTCAACATGTTGAAAACTGTTGGGCTAACAAGGCCCAATCATGGCTTTCCGAAGGTCAAAGTACGTTCAGAACCACGGTCCACTACGTTTAACTACGTTTAACTACGACTACTGGGGTCTATTACGGTCAACTACGGTCACACCATACTACGTTCAACTACGTTCATGACCGTAAGATGTGACCACCGCTTTAAAAGGGTGTAGGGGAAAAAGGGGTCCGATTTCCTCTCGAGTCTGATTTTCACATCACAAATATATTTGCGTCGAGTAAAATATGAGTAGCAATCATGCTTGATAGAGCAAAGTTGCGCTTCTTTTAAACTGATTTGTCAATGTTGTTTCGGTGATGAATAACAGAAACGACCCCTGTTGCCGTTGGTCAACCGATTGTGGCGGACTTAGAGGAAGGGGAAGCCCGCTTCGTCTCCTATGAGGTACAATATATTATTATATTTATTAAAGGGGTCGTATACGTTTGGTAATTACTCCAAAAATAAATGGCAATAACAACTTACTTGGTAAGAAGTAAAGCAGCTTTAGATAGTATAATGCATTTTTAGAAACTTTTCACTTCGAAGTACTGCGGTTATGGAAAAAGATAACTTTTTAAAATATCGTTTAAAAGAAACTTGTTATCCCCCAAAAATTTGAATCTGAGAAGCGTTACTGCAGTGACGTTTCTCAGATTGTGTATTCCAATGCAGATTATTCTTCCTGGGTGGACAAAACCGCTCCAGATTTTCGGCAATATCTCAGAATCGCTACCACCTTTTGAAAAGAAATATTTACGGGTTAGTTTTATGGTATATATCTATAGGATGAAACAAACAGTGGGTTCCACTTACTAAACGTATACGATGCCAATCAGTATGGCGTTATTTTTTATTGAGCTCTGTTTTAAAATGAACCCGTCTGTGTCTATTCGGAGACACCACATCCACTAGAAAGAATCTCATTCTGTTGTTCTTAAATACATGGGTCAAAACTCCAACCTTTCATCTTCAGTTCATTGTAAATAATGTAGATTCTTGTTGGACTGAGCAAGTATTTCAAACAAAACGGCTTCTGTCGACCTTTTTACGGCAGCTTAGTTTTAGACGATGGGCCTCTGTTTACATGCGTATTTAACTGTGCTCTGTGCGCGGTATGCGCTAGTCTTTATCAGAGACTATTGTGATAGATCGATCATTGTACGTCGCGTATACTTTTCACACAGTGCGCCGGCTAATGACACGATTACAGACCAGCTCCCTCGCTCACGCATACGTAAGTCTTTGCAAATTGCTTCTAGTGGTTTAACTGTTGCATTATTTCTCCGCAGGCTTTCCTATAGGGAGCCGATCAGCGATCGTAGAACTGCGATCATCAACACGTACTACGCGCACGCACGACATTCCCCTGTGAAGCAGCGCTAATTAGATATGCAACGCAGGCCAGCGCGACCGTTGAATGGTAGTTGACTGCGTGAAGATGCTATGCCTAAATTCGAACAGTCGAATTTGCATGAAAAGGTCCCGCCCCTTTTAATTAAGCAATTTGCGAAGACCACGCGGTGATCGAGGGAGCTGTTCGTGTCAGGGTCGAATGCATTGTTCTTTGGCAAAGAAAGACTAGGTATATACGCACGCATTATGCTTAGCATAACATGTGGTTAAGGAGTGACGTCGCATGCAGGTCAGATCGCCTGACCTGCGAGTGTCATCCTTAACCAAATGTTATGCAAAATCACGATGCGTGCGCATACCGCCGGGCACATTTGAATACAAATATAAACAGAGGGCACATCGTCCTTAGACCTTAAGATCTGCGCTGCGAATTCTGCCATGCTAACTTTTCATTGACTAATTTGGTTTCCAAGTTTATTGTCGGGGCGAGTTAAATTTTGAAATCCAAGGCTTCGAGAACCGATTGTCTTTCACTTAGTGTGGTCTGCATATTATATGCCCAGTTATGATACTGCTCATAAACAATTACGCGTGCCGTTTGTAGAGGAACGTGACAGGGTGTTCAACTTCTTGCCCTGATGATTTTACCACTCAAACGGTTTTTGAAGGGTTTTGAAATGCAAAACACGACCCTTGGGATATAGGATTCCGTAAAATGGTTTATCGAAGCGCGCGTTGGGGTCTAAGGCCCGCCGCCCACCTTTCAGGTTTTACCGGGTCATCAGGCCATCGGATATATAGATCGAAGAAGTGCTGTGCCTTTCCAAAATGGCACCGATCTGACCTTAGAACGGGCGACCGGATTTATTTCTGTTTTACTGGATCCGATGTCACCGAAAGGCAAGAGTACAAAGCTGTATTGGGGACATGGTGAAAATAATTATAGTATCTCTTACTTTAGCTCGTTCGTACGACTTATTATGCCGTATATACCTACGGCTTATATTCCGTACGTATACGACTTATATGTCGTACGTACGACTTGTATGTCGTACGTACGACTTATATTATTGGTACGTGCAATGAATTCTCGTCTAAAATTCTCGTCTAAAATTCTCGTTATCATTCTGATAACTCAGTCGCGTCAGTCGATACATATCATGTGCGTATAGAGAATGGAGGTTGTGGGGACGAATCCTCGAAGTTCCTGTTTTTGTTTACCGATTTTTTTGTCTTTCTAATTTGCGGCTTTGGTGAATTTATTTTAAGGGGAAATAAAGTTTGAAATGTCTTTAGCTTCGAATTCGTTTCTTTTTTTCTCTTTTTAAAAATTGTTTTACCGATTTTTTTTAAAGGGAAATAAAGTCTGAAATCTCATAGTGTAGACCTCATTCAGATATGCCGGTTATTATTATTATTATTGCGGGCATCGCTCAGATTTTCACCATTTCACAGGACTAAATGTTTATGCTAATTACTAATCAGATTCACGAACTAAGTCACATTATTATCTAAATGGACGGCTGCCGTTTTGTCATCGTGCGTCAGACCATCACGTGACTGATCATCCCGTGACTGTCATGTGACTGACCAAAAGAAAACCAGTTTGCAATGAACACACTTCACCTTAAAGATAATAATTATACACCATTGGTTGGTCTATTTGCTTGAATTATCAGGAATGGGTGAATTTGGGAAGTTGCATTTTATAGTAAATATCGTTTAACTGACCTGTCCGAAGTTGTACAATCATGGATACCGAAAATAAGAGGACAAATAACAAGATAAATGGCGTTCGTTTTTGTATTTATGTTATTTTTTCGCGATCTCCGTCCGGCAAACATTTTATAATCTTATATTCATCTTTATATATAGTTTCAGAACAATGACAGGATACAAAGGGCAATCATTTTGCAGGATGCCTAGAATCATTATTACCTTTCAAATCAGTAAGATATTTCTTAATGATTCGGTAGTAAAAATTTGTCGATGTCTGCAAATGGTGTATCCTATCATTAACACCATGCTTAAAAACGCCACTTCGATATAATTGGGTAACTCAATTGACCATTTGCGTGTGGAATTTGAATAATATCTGAGTGGTACACTGACTTGTTCACTCAGCTTGGCACAGTTTACATTTAAATTCTCCAGACCAAAGGCACTGTTGCTATATCACGTGATTCGGGGCAAGCCTTACGCTAGCAACCCCCGGCTCTGGAATGGCCTGGTGTCCTTGTACCATTCTCAACCATTATGAACAATGTATTGGTGCTGAGCGTCTCTAACGTAACTATGCAAGAGCTTGCCCCGAATCACGTGATATAGTTGGGTCATCTGGAACAATTCCGTGACCGTGGAGAGCAAAGGTTCGTTTCTAAGTGGATTTGTCTTCTATGAAGGTTATATAACAAATCTAGCGGGGGTGTCCCTCGCGAAAGTGTGGGCGGAATCCGTGAGAGTCAAAAATCCAAAATGGCCGCTGTCGACCATTTTGAAAAATATTATTTTGATCGGTTTAGCCTATTTTGCTGTTCAATATATGGTTTATAAGGTTTTTGGGGTCAAGGAACTCATATCTGATGATGATTTAATGATTTGACCTATTTTTGACCTTCATATTCAAGATGGCGGCAAAAAATGGCCGCCAAAAATGGTGAAATCATACAAAATCAAAACTAATATCTAAAAAATATGATCAATTAGTAAAATAGCAATTGGGATTTCATTCCCTGGATGGTAGTAGCTAATTTTCAGTAGTTCAGTTATGTTTTCATATTAAAAACATCCCAAATGGCCGTCTAAAATGGCCTCCAAAATTAATAAAATAACAGAAAACCGCATGGCCGTCTAAAATGGCCTCGAAAATTAATAAAATAACAAAAAACCGCATATACCACCTCAAAAATGTGTCATACCGTTTTAAAAAATACCTTTGGATTTGACTCAATGGTTATTAGTAACTAATTTCTGGCAATTAGGTTTTATTACCATTAAAACAATCCAAGATGGTGTCCAAAATGGCCACCAAATAGGTAAAATGAATATAACGTATCAACAATTTGAACATTGGGTAAAATAATCTTTGGGATTTGGTTCTTTGGCCATCAGTAATACCCCAGTCACAATTGGCTTGCGATGGGTTTGCGATTAGTTTGCGGCGGATTTCTAGGCATTTTCGGCCGGGGCCCCACGGGACTCCTTGCGGCTGCGGGTAATTTTTTGGCATCGGGCGGGCATCGAGTTACTTTTAACTCGGACTTAAAACCTGGTGCGGCGTTTCGCATCGCAAACTGATCGCCAATAAATCGGTCGATGCCTAGCCGATGTCCGGCAGGGCATCGCACACGTCGGGCGGGCGCCGAGCCAAATTTTGGACAACCCAGACAATCAATATATCGGCCAGGCGCCGCCCACACGCCGGCCGGGTCCCGCCAGGCGTCCGGCCGACTTGGCGGTGCCTGGCCGGAAATCGGCCGGGGGCCAGACGGCGCCCTGCCGGCGCCCAGCCTGAAATCGGTCATGCATCGGCCGGGGCTCGCAGGGTAAAAAAAGCGGCTCATCTACATCTACACACAGTTTATCACACAAGTTTCATAGTGCAAGTACTACATCTCTTCTTTAGCCACCAATGCAACAAGAACCAGGTTGTAGCGGTATAGCGTGCAAACGCCAACCTCTCCCTCAACCGGGCGACCTACACGCGCTGTGCAGGTGCCCGCAAGCGTTGTGGAGGTATCAACGGCATTTTCTTATTTAATGGCCCTGTCACACCAGAACATTTTAGGCCAACGCGTGAGTAGCGTGTTGTAATTTTGGCAACACGCTGGAAAACGCTAACCAACGCTAGGCCAGCGTTAGCAACACGATGAGCGCGTTACTCACACGCTGGGACACGCTGTCATACGCTGAGGAAATTTTTTTTTCAAAATAGCTACAATTTCCAGCGTTTGCCAGCGTGTGACTGCACACGCTGGCGGCGCGTTTTAGATTCGTTACTCACGCGTCGAACACGCTAGACGATCGTTATCAACCCGCTATTCACACGCTGGCGTACGCCGGCGTACGCTTGCGACACGCTGGTTATGGCCCTGCCACACCAGGACGTTTTAGGCCAATGCATGAGTAGCGCGTTAAAAATAGTTGATACGCTGGCAATTGCTGAACTTTCACAGAAAAAGTCAAGTGGAACCGTGATTTCAGCGTTGGTCAGCGTTTACCCGCGTGTTGCCGAAATTTCAACACGTTGGCCTAAAACGTTCTGGTGTGACAGGGCCATTACTGTAGTAGCGCGTCATCTTTTTGTACAACTAATCATGTGTTCGTTGCCGTACGCTGGCGCGCGTTGGACCGCGCTACTCACGCGCTGGGCAGTCGTTCATCAGTCGTCGAGCGCGTTACTAACGCGTTATTCACGCGCTGGCGAACGCTATGAACCCGTTATTAACGCGTTATGGACACGCTGAAATCACGGTTCCACTTGACTTTTTCTGTGGAAGTTCAGCGTTTGCCAGCATTTTTTTAACGCGCTACTCACGCGTTGGCCTGAAACGTTCTAGTGTGACAGGGCCATTAAGAAGGTCAGATGAGAGCTTCTGCCGCCGGCCGTTGATCGCTGGCCACTCGACAGGCACACTACAGATGCCCGTCCGGCCGCCGTACGACTTGTACGAATTGGTTGGCACCCTGCCGGATACCGCAGGGGTATCGCAAGGACATAAGCAGGGCACCGGACGAGTGCCTGCCGGACACCGGCCGATAAACGGGCCAATAATTCGACCCCATTTCCAAGAAAGTCGGCCGATCGCCGGTTGGCGACCCCCCGGGCCCCGTCATGGCAGCGTACGGGGCACTTTTAATTGTGACTGTGACCGCCATATCGCACGATCTTTCGCCGACCTCTACACGCCGGCCGATGCCTAGAAATCGCACACGCCGCCCGGGCTCCGCTTTAATTGTGACTGGGGTATAACTATAGAACTACAAAGATGGTGGCCAAAATGGCTGCAAAAATGGGTAAATAAAAACCTCAACAATTATAATTTAGGTTACATGTACATCTTACAAAGTGGCCAAGGAATTAAAGTTGATGGCTCATGGTTATCTTCTCTATGGAAGTACAATACATTTACCCCAGACAGAGTTGCAATTAGCAATGTTTGACTGAAGTAATAACAATCGCGATTAGAATTTGAAGAACAATTTCCGAATGAGAAGAAACAGGTGAAATCCTTTAATATTATCTTTTTGCTCATTCCGTTATATTTGTATTGCTCTATTCCAACACTATTAGGTAACTTATACACTTAGAAACACTTTAACAGAACCTTAATATTAGTATGGGGATGGTCAGACAAGAAACCGAAGCTTGTACTATATACTAGGTCTGCCCCCAATCACAAAAATACATTTAATTATACAATTCATGATTAACCAGGTAGATAATAATAACAAAACAATACATATGAATACATTAATTTAATGAATTCATGACCTAATAAATATTAATAAATCACATCCTTAACTTTTAATGTGTTAATAATAACTTAATTCCACAATATAATAATAATTTGCTCTTAATCACAATTTACATTGACAACAACAATTTTCTTTTTAATATTTTGTACACGCTCTAATAGACGTAATTGGAAATCGGTTTGGCTGGTCATTTTTGTATTTATATCTTGGGGTGTCACACAGTTTGCTCGTTCACTTATTAGGACTTTTCAAATAGAGATGAGTACCATACTCGATCGCCACTTGTACGCCATAAAACGGGAAAATGCACTGTTTCTTGAAGAAAGTAGAAGTACATTAGGTGTAAAAACCGAAATCATCCAAGGATAATCATGAATTGTATAATTAAATGTATTTTTGTGATTGGGGGCAGACCTAGTATATAGTACAAGCTTCGGTTTCTTGTCTGACCATCCCCATACTAATATTAAGGTTCTGTTAAAGTGTTTCTAAGTGTATAAGTTACCTAATAGTGTTGGAATAGAGCAATACAAATAGAACGGAATGAGCAAAAAGATAATATTAAAGGATTTCACCTGTTTCTTCTCATTCGGAAACTTTTCTTCAAATTCTAATCGCGATTGTTATTACTTCAGTCAAACATTGCTAAGTGCAACTCTGTCTGGGGTAAATGTATTGTACTTCCATAGAGAAGATAACCATGAACCATCAACTTTAATTCCTTGGCCACTTTGTAAGATGTAACCTAAATTCTAATTGTTGAGGTTTTTATTTACCCATTTTTGCAGCCATTTTGGCCACCATCTTTGTAGTTCTATAGTTACTGATGGCCAAGGAACCAAATCCCAAAGATTATTTTACCCAATGTTCAAATTGTTGATATGTTATATTCATTTTACCTATTTGGTGGCCATTTTGGACACCATCTTGGATTGTTTTAATGGTAATAAAACCTAATTGCCAGAAATTAGTTACTAATAACCATTGAGTCAAATCCAAAGTTATTTTTTAAAACGATATGACACATTTTTGAGGTGGTATATGCGTTTTTTTGTTATTTTATTAATTTTCGAGGCCATTTTAGACGGCCATTTGGGATGTTTTTAATATGAAAACATAACTGAACTACTGAAAATTAGCTACTACCATCCAGGGAATAAAATCCCAATTGCTATTTTACTAATTGATCATATTTTTTAGATATTAGTTTTGATTTTGTATGATTTCACCAGTTTTGGCGGCCATTTTTTGCCGCCATCTTGAATATGAAGGTCAAAAATAGGTCAAATCATTAAATCATCATCAGATATGAGTTCCTTGGCCCCCAAAACCGTATAAACCATATATTGAACAGCAAAATAGGCTAAACCGATCAAAATAATATTTTTCAAAATGGCCGACAGCGGCCATTTTGGATTTTTGACTCTCACGGATTCCGCCCACACTTTCGCGAGGGACACCCCCGCTAGATTTGTTATATAACCTTCATAGAAGACAAATCCACTTAGAAACGAACCTTTGCTCTCCACGGTCACGGAATTGTTCCAGATGACCCAACTAATATATCAACAGTGTATATTTGGTCTGGATAATTTAAAGTCAAACTGTGCCAAGCTACATGAACAAGTCAGTGTACCAGATATTATTTTTAATTGGTCAATTATCTTTATGGTTTCGAAGATTGATTCAACTGAGGGCGCTACGCTCAAATTCATGACGGCTTCCGGACTGGTGACGGCCTACCTATCTTCGGAGGTACCCAACCCCAACGAGGCCGTGCACGACTACAAAGTGGAGACGGACGGACGGGTGGATCTCTTCATAGATCCCGCACTAATAGGTAGATTTTGTTTATATTTTTCTTGGTACATTTTATTTTAGAGGTCTGCTGACAAGACCGAATCAGTACACGTCAAATGACATTTTATTTAATGGAATACAAATTGGTCGGCCGGTTTTGAAACCAAGTATGTTTAAAACCGGATCGTGGGCCTTGACGCGTTATTGCCCTAGCCGAAGGCAAGGGCATTAACAATGTGGGGTCAACAAAACTTTCGGTCAAAATTGTACAATTTCTAAAAGATTTTGTTTAACAATTTTACCTCGTGTTTTGAGGAACACCCCTCGAGCTATTTGAATGGTATGTGCCTCTCGCACGTGCCCTTATGGAGATAGACGTGACATGTGACATGACACTGGGGCTATAATATACGGACCCGTCAATGAAGGGGTCATGGACCAGAATTCAGTCCAAATTTAAAGCGACACCAAAAACGCGACCGGCTGGGCCATGTTTAATCGGCTGTTTAAACATGCCCACGCGTCGGGCTCTCGACCAATAGGAATGGCTGAACTGTCTCGGGGATTTTTATTCAGCTGTTTTGTTTTGTGTTTTTTTTTTTTTTTGCTTTGAATGAAAAGCATGTGGAGTTTAGCAGATAACCTGTTTTTACTAAGCAAGACTTGTTGTGCTAAGCACATTTTTGTGCGTACATGTTTTATGAAATTGGCCTCTGGTCCAAGAGACTGTTTGCATTATCTACACCCTATGTTTTTATGTTAGGACGTGTCCATAGAGCTATATTAATTTAATATAGCTCTATGGACGTGTCCCAATTATCCACACGGCTATGGGAGCGGCTACATCCACTCGCCATAGCCCATATGCTAATCATATCCATAGCCGAGTACAATTCGGACGCAGCCTTTAAAAAAAACCGCGCATTTAGAAAGCAAGAACAACACTATGCCATAAAGTCGTGGCGAGTCATCACATACATTATGTCTATAGTGGCCGTCTATTGTAGCCATCTTGAAAGCAATTCCTTGCTAGGGATGGTACACATGCATGAACTAATCTATTGTTACTGAATACAATTTAAAAAGGTGCCCTTTAAGATTGCCTTTGCATAATGAGGTATGTTGCTAGAGGTTCATAATTTCAGTAGTGCACGCAGTATGGTGCAATGCTAAATGTACAGTAAATACGATAGGCCTTATATAGAGCTTTATACAGACTCAATGGAGCTTTTTGTTACAGTGAACAGTGTAAGAGCATTTGGTGTTTTCCTTGGTTTTATAAATAGGAAAACATACAACGGGAACTGGGTGCATTAAAATTATGCCTGTGGGATCTGATGACTTGTGATTTGCTTGTGATTTGCTTGTGATTTGCTTGTGATTTCGTTGTGATTTCATGTGATTTCCTTGCTAGTGGCTTGTGAATGAATTGTGATTGACTTGCGAGTGACTTGTGACTTGTGACTTGCTTGTGAATGAATTGTAATTGACTTGCGATTGACTTGTGACTTGCTTGTGAATGAGTTGTGTTTGGCTTGCGAGTGACTTGTGTCTTGCGAGTGACTTGTGACTTGCGAGTGACTTGCTTGTGAATGAATTGTGAATGACTTGGGAGTGACTTGTGACTTCCTCCTTGTGAATAAATCGTGCCTATGACTTGCGAGTGACTTGTGACTAATTGCTGGTGACTTGCTTATGATTGAATTGCAAGTGACTTGCGACTGACTTTCGACTTGCTTGTGAGTGAATTGCGATTGATTGTGATCGAGTGACTAGTGATTTCCGTGTTCGTGACATCTGATTGACTTCTAATGACTTGAAGGCATCAACCCCTGCCCTCTTTTCCAGGCTCCGCCGGTCGTACCAAGCGTGCGGTAGACGGCGCCTCGCCCCCGTCCGCCCCCGTGACGCTCTACGCATCCATCTACGCCCGCAGTAACGGCACGGAGCTGTACGTGGAATCCTCGACGGGCGACACCGCCGATCGCGGCTACAGCCCCGACGCCCCGGGCGCTAGCGTCGCGCCTGTGAACCCGGACGCCGGGGTGCAGCCTGCCCCGCAGATTGGCTCCCGCGCCCCGCCCGCTCCATCGGCGTCCGTGCTGATGGGTGTAATAGCTAACATTGTTTTGATTGCTTTTGTTATTTAATGCGCAGTTCCATTTGTAAAATCTCACCTAATTGGTTTATGTCCATGCCTTATACATGTATCTTGGGTACAAATTCGATTATTTGCAATAATGGTCACCGTTTTCAACTACTAATTTGAAATGGTACATGATTCATTTCAAACTAGACGTATTATATTCCTGTCAAGAAATGCAAGAACAAACATCAATTGATTTTGATTTTAAACATCTTGCTACTTTTCAACATCTAATTAATTCGACTACAAATTGTATTGCTCATGCGCACATTTGTATTGCACAGGCGCACAATTGTATTACGCATGCGCACTTTTTTATTGCGCATGCGCACATTTTTAATACGCATGCGCAAAACATTTCACTCTTAATCAAAATTCAATATTTTTCAAATTTATTATCAAACAGTTCAATATGCACTCTCTCGATCCACACATAAATCATTGCTTTCAGCTAGAAATTACAACTTTTCCTTACATAATGTAAACAAGACTTAGGCTATTAGCATAACACACAGTAACAACAAAGAAGTGCTAATCATAAAAGAGCAATTGGCGGTATGCGATATGTCCCCCCCCCCCCTAATTAAGAAAAACCAATTGATGTAAAAACCTTAATATCGTCAAATATATCCTCGGCGCTGGGTGCACAAAATCTTAAGAAATAATTTTGTTTGAAATTAACTGAGCAATCAATTACATGTTCACCAGACTAGACTAAGCGCCGCTACAAATCGAATTTGTTTGGGCTTCTAAATGTTTGCTTATGTGAAAAAAAGATTCCCATTCGAGAACTTCAGACAGACTTAAAGGGATCGTATACGTTTGGTAATTACTCCAAAAATTAATGACAATTAAAACTTACTTGGTAAGAAGTACAACAGCTTTGAATAGTATAATGCATTTTTAGAAACTTTTCACTTCGAAGTACTGCGGTTATGGAAAAAGATATCACTTTTTATCCCCCAAAATTTGAATCTGAGAAGCGTTACTGCAGTGACGTTTCTCAGATTGTGTATTCCAATGCAGATTATTCTTCCTGCGTGGACATAACCGCTCCAGACTCTCGGCAATATCTCATGAAATTGCTAACACCTTTTGAAATTAAATTTAGTTTTATGGTATATATCTATAACTATATAGGATTGAAACAAACAGTGGGTTCCAATTACCAAACGTATACGATTCCTTTAACCCATTTCAACTGCAGTGGCTCTTTTGGAGTTCAATCTAATAAAGGTATAATGTTCTTATTCAAATAGCTTTATAATAACAACGTACAGTATGTTAATTGAAATAACGGTTTATCCACTGTTCAATCAAAGTACTCAACGTTGGCATTCCGCGTGTTAAATTCCCCGCAAGTAAATCAATACATTACGACACTTCCTACGCCTTATTACCGAATACCCTAGTTAAAATGTTTGGCTTTCCGCGCTAAATAAGCTGCCGACGGCACTCGTACACACGCGACAAAAATATTGTCCTGCCCGAGTGCGTGCATGCTCCACCCCATAATGCAACGCGAAATAAAAATTAAATGAATTTCATTCGTCGCCAGCGCAGCGCGCGCAATCAATACGTTGCACGTATATAATAATACACCGGGCTTCAGTTTATATCAATGCGAGAACACGTTTGACGTGGCTGGCTTTTATGAAACTGTGTTCATGCAAACGTTAATCAAGTCCCCCTGGGGATATGTGTACGTTAACAGTGACTGCGCAGAGGATGCCGAATTTGTTTAGACATCCCCACAGTACACAACGCCGAATGTACAATTTCCACGGCCGTTTAATTTCATGTCGTCGCATGTCCGTTTAGATTTGTATAACTCTATAAACAAAAAAATGTTGGTTTATTTACAGTATTTAGGGTAATTCTCTTCAAATGTACACAGTTCACAAGTCAGAATAACCATTATCATGTTAAGTCATAGATATTAGGCCTAGTTTGTGTTTAAGATTATAAATACTAATCTTTGTGTGTCCCGCACCCCCCCTCCCCCCTCCCCCCCTCCCCAACCATATACACTATACTTATTACGTACATGTGTTTGTGTATGTTAGTTTTATGTACACAGTCAATTGGTCTCTAAAGAAGATCTTGTTGAGATCGAAATATTTGTTTAAAACGATGTTGAAAACGAATTTTTTTTGACCAATGTTATGCATCCTGATTAAAGGTAGGATAGGCCTACACCATTTGTAGATATCAAAAATATTTACTACCGAATTATTAAGAAATATCTTACTCATTTGAAAGTAAATGTTGATTCTAGGCATCCAGAAAAAATGATTGCGCTAGATAGCTATCCTGTAATTATTCCGAAAAATTGAATGTATAATGAAAAAACCCGCTGTTTTTCGTGCTTTTCTGGGCATCCATGATTGTAAAACTTTGGACAGCTGAGTTAACGATATTCACTATAAAATACACCCCCCCCAAAAAAAATCCACCCATTCATGATAATTAAAGCAATTACCAATGGTGTATCCTACCTTTAAGTGCATGCTACCGACAAAATCGCTCGAAAATGTATTTCAATTGTAATGAACGTTCAGTAGACACCCAAAGATGTTCGCGTTGGTAGCAAATGTTTTCAAAATGGGTTCCACCAGCCTTTCAATAAGAAACAGTTCTTTGTTTATTGCCCTGGAATTATTTTCTCCAAACAGCCATTATATTATTATTATATACGGACTTTATGATACGGTGAATACTAATAAACTAATGTACTAAAATAAGGTACTAGACAAATATGTCTTTCTGTAATTGTAGTCTATCTTTGCCGAGGTTACACTCGTATTAACACACTCGTATCGTATGACACATGTATTAACATTTAGTTGCTTAACATTGTTGGTTAACATTTTTAAGGTAGGATACATCATGGGTAATTGCTTGAAATGTAAGAAATGGGTGGGTGTAAAAGTAGGATACACCATTGGTAATTGCTTGAATTATCAGGTATGGTTGGACTGTGGGGTTGTATTTTATACAATTTAACTGACCTGTCCGAAGTTTTAAAAACATGGATGCCGAGTAAAAAATAAAAGCAAGACAAACGGCGTCTGTTTTCAACCGGCGCCCGTCAGCTGTTTTTGCTGGATGCTTAGAATCATTATATTTATAAAAAAAAATTGTAAGATATTTCTTAATAATTCGGTATTAACGATTTTCGATATGTGCAATTGGTGTATCTTACTTTTGACCAACAATGTGTAATTTGTGTTTCAATTTGACCAATGTTGGGTAAATTTTACCTAACGTTGGGTAAATTGTTTTTACAATTTTTTTTAACCAAGACAGTGTTGTGTTGTTGGCCTGGTAACAAACGGTTGATTAAAATGAGTAAATTTACCTCAACGTTGGTCAAATTTGGTTAAATTTAGTCACAATTGGTAAAATGACAAATGTGTACCAACCGTTGGTTACCAGGTGAACCACTAAATTGTTGGTAAAACAAATTGTTATAACGTTTGCCCAACGTTGGGTAAAATGCACCCAGCATTGGTAAAAAATACCCAACATTGGTCAAATTGAAAAATTATACACATTGTTGATACACATTTTAACCAACTTTTGGAACCAACTATAAATCTTAATACATGTTTTGAGAGTGTATGCAAACTGCAGAAATGCTCATTTGAGCTCAAATATAATATCAGTGTTACTTTAAATGTTGAACTATATGGTAGATTTACATGTTGACTTACATGTAAGATACATGTGTATTGCTATATCAAGCACGACACGTAGCAGAGGGCTAACGAGGCCATGTACGTGCATCTCGTGTCTTTTATAGCCAGGTAGATTGGTGGACAAATGTTTAATGAAATGATATTAAAACATTTGCGTTCAGTCAACGATCATGATGTTAAATGCCAAGCAGTTTGTTTTCATTAGATGTGCTCCAAATTAATAACACATGTCAGTCTGTAAGAGAAGATATCGAGCTTGAAAACATTCAAAAACCAAAATGCTAAAAAATTGCCCCAACAAGGAGTTATTTAGAACATTACAATAAACTACATATATTCAACCTATAATTTCTTCATTAGTTTACACTTCAGAAGAACAAAAATGCGGTATACTTATTGTGCACATGCAAAGACGTTAACTATTAGACTAACTTTTAGCCAGTTCGCGCCGGATGACGTATACAAACGTAAAATTTTCCCCCAGATTGAAAACGGATGACGCATAAACACGCCATTAGCAAGACCGGAAATGCCTGTCCACAGCGAGCAAGGCCGGTAATGCGTGGGAGTGCTTCCCGGTACTAATCGGCCTGAACCCGCGGGATCGAGTTTCGTTAAAAATAATCCCGCGCGTCGGCTCGATGATGTTAAAATAATCCCGGCGCGAACTGGTAATTTTTTTTGTAAAATGCGTTCATACAAAACATCATTCCACTTAAGGCTTTCTCACTTGGACAAAAAACCGTTATATGTACAAACTTCCAGCTTAACACATTCTCTATGGGTGAAACATTTATAAAACATGCATAATACACGCGCATTTGTTAACCCTCTTATATACCGTGCAGTTACCATAGAGCTGTCAGACCTTTCAAAACCTTTCAAGTTTCCTGGACTAAAGGGTTTTGAAAGGTGAGAAAGCTGTCCGACAAAAGAAACCTATGAAAGATTTTGAAAGGTAAAACAACTCTCTGAACAAACTGGTGTGAGGTTTTGGAAAGTCTGGCCGTTTTCTGATAGACTTCCCATACCTTTATCATAGGGGCATACCATACCAAATAAAAGTTGAAATGTTTTGAAATGTTTAGCTGTTTTCTGTGAGAGATATTCTATATAATGTGCTGGGGAGTAATTCTACCTTTCAAAACATTTCAAAAGGTTTTGAAAGGTCAAACCATGTATGCATAGCAACCGTACTGATATTTGGTTGAGCAATAGCTCCACCTTTCATTTTCTTTCGCAAGGTTTTGGAAGGTCTGGCCGTTTTCTGATAGACTTCCCATACCTTTATCATAGGGTATACCATAGCCCAGTTTTTCTACCTTTCAATTCCTTTCAAAAGGTATTGAAAGGTGTGGTAGTGCAGTAGGAACAAATTCTGGAGCGTTTTGAAAGGTTCATACTTTTTTATATCCATTTTGCCCTGTAAGCAGATTTTGAAAGGTTTTGAAAGGTGAAACCATAGGAGGGTTAAACAAAATGTCTTCGAGTAAGTCAGTTCCTCACGTATAATATATACACTGTGCCAGCAGTTTACACTTAAATATTTATAACAAAGGACACATTAATTGGAGCACGTTCATATGCATATTTTGTTGTTGTTCTAAACATCAATTTGTTCGAACTAATACGGAAGATATTTGGTTATTTTATGAGACAGTTCAAATAAGCAGTACATGTATACATGTATTCAGTAAGGTGTGTAATCACATTCAACAGAAATAAAATGGTCGTGACGGCACCAGCGTCAATTTTGATTCAAAGCGAATCCAAAATGACTGCAAAGTTAAACCAACCATCGTAATGTCCCGTCCCTTTACTGATTTTTTTCGGGTAAAACTGCCAACCAATGTTCACAATTAGTGAATATAGGTCTCAAAAAAGTACAACATGACTCTATTTACAAGTTCAAATATTGTGTGTATATAATTTAAACAATTTCTAAATTTTTTTTTTTTTTTGCAAACAGCCATTCGTTTGTTCTACGGACGTTTGCGCAAAGCTGTTTTAACAACCATTTATTCCGATGACCTAAAAACCGCGTTTCAGTAAGTGTAATTCAAAACCGCCATCGCGTTGGCGGTACCGTTTTAGTAAGCACCAAAATGGCTTTTGTACACTTTATACGCGGCGTGCATCGGTATCCAAAATAACCGATTGCCCAATTGCCCTCTGGTAAACTCTGCGTGTTCGGTTTCACTTTGTTTTTTTCACGAACAAACTTCTCCAACCTAGAATCTAACCCCGGCATTGCCAAATCTGAGCTTCAACCCAATTTACAAAATTGTTGAGTTCACGATAAGTTATTGCATAATCTCCAAATTCTTCATCAAAACAACGCTCCATAATCACAGTTCGGGCCATTATAGTTACCCATAATCACCACGTGCTGGACCCGATTAGGCCCACTTGAACCATTGCTGTTTCTCTTTTTTTTTTTTTTTTTTTTTATTCAGCTAATATTCACCGAAGAAGATATCACAGAGCCAATTCTGACGGTGAAACACGGCTTGGCCATTCAACTTTACCTTACATACGTACTGTGGACATTCCTTTGTCTTCGTGTAGTTAAAAAACGTTGACTAAATACTCATTTTTCTCGCTTCCCCAAAACAAATTTACCCTCAAATGTTGATTCTGGGCCTCTCAGCTGTTCCTTCTATCTTTTCTATATATAACCCTAACCCGTTTTTCCTCTAGCGCTCTTTTTCGGAAACTGAAAAACGGATTGTGGACCTGGGCAAGTCCACAAACCGTAACCTTTTCCCGCATCGTGTGGACCTATATTGTTCGGAGATCCACAGTGCGTATGCAAGACTAACTCATCTTAGTTTACCACAACCTTAGTTTAGCACAACCCTGTAAAGTCACTTACTTCAATCATTGCTGTACCTCCCTATTTTCCCATTATAGCCATTAACCAGTCACGAAGTACTCTTGAAGTAGAACCAGTTGATGCTGCCAATCACTAAACCATCACAAACCGTAGTCATAGTTAGTATAATCCAACAAAGTCACTTACTTGAATAATTGCTGTACCTCCTTATTTTCCATTATTGCCATTAACCAGTCAGGAAGTACTCTTGAAGTAGAACCAGTTGATGCTTCCAATCACTAAACCATCACAAACCGTAGTCATAGTTAGTATAATCCAACAAAGTCACTTACTTGAATCATTGCGGTACCTCCTTATTTTCCATTATTGCCATTAACCAGTCGCGAAGTACTCTTGAAGTAGAACCAGTTGATGCTTCCAATCACTAAACCATGACAAACCGTAGTCATAGTTAGTATAATCCAACAAAGTCTATCACTTGAGTCAGCGATGATCGTTACAAGTCTTTCCTCCATAATCTACCCGTTTCAGTCGAACCGCCATTGCAAACCGTACACCGCTATCGTCCGTAGACGAAAAACGTTACAGAAATTATTCGGCCGATTTCAAGGCCTCGCCGGATGTGATGCCGTGATCCTGGAAGATCTGCATGCCGATCACCACGTCCATGACCACCACGCAGATGATGTAGGCGCACAGGAAGAATCGATCCATGACCTTGGCCACGTTCTGCCACTCGTTGGCCATCTCCTCCTCGCGGTCTCGCTCGGCGAACCGCTGGGCCAGGAACCGGACGTTGGTGAGAGTGTCCATCAGGGCTTGCTCCTGTATCGTATAAGAAGAAAATGTATAACCGTGAATACGCAAAACAAAAACCAGGAACGCATTTAAGCTTTCCATCTGCAGTATCAGCGTCGCATACTTAGAATCCGATGGTTTGACTAGGTAAAGAATTTTTTTTCAAATCGCGCACGGTATATACAGACTGCTTTGCTAAGGGTTGATTGAGTTCTCAATTTGGTTGGGGTTTGGTGATGAGGCTGTTTAAAGGAAACTTAAAAGATTTCGGTTTGGATCCATCAAAAACAGAAACGGCAGGTGTTTTAGATAGCGTTGTAGCTTATGTAATTACCACACAGTCACTAACAAGTTACACCCATCGTCGCCGATTGTTTTTCAGAGGCAGCATTTCAGAAAACATTTATATCCATTTTGTTCAAATGTTCCATCAGCTTGTTCGGCTTGATTCCTCCCAGCAGTTAGGGTGTTTAAGCGTTAAATTCGGCTCTCTGCCTATTAACGCAATTACACTCTAGCTGTACCCAGAGGTAGAACGAACAGATATGCCAATAACTTGTTTCCCTCATTGTGTAGCTCTGTGGAATTCTTGGCCTGATGCATGTTTTGCCTCATCGTGTGGCCTCTCGTGCTTAAAGATGAATCCTAGATTCTATACTTTTGCTTCAATGACCTGTTCTCCTTTGTATAGCTCCATACATCGATAGGCTTTTACCTGGCGAACTTGCATTGAACAAATGGCAAAGCCCACCATAATCGCACTCAAAGCTTACCTTCCAGTCCCATGGCTTCCGAGGTTGGTTCTGATGAGTGTTAGTGGTGTACGCTGTCTCGGTCTGCCCGTGATGACTAGGCGTGTTGTTCATGCTGTGGCTTTCCTCTTTGGACATGTAGGAGTCCTGGTCCAGGTACGTGGTTGCCGTGCTTGCTGTGGGAACCAGCTGGAAGTGGGGCTTCCGGCTGTTGTAGATGTTCTTGGTACGGCGACTGTTTACCTGTCGTGGAAGAGGGAAGCCTTGTTGTAAGGTCGAGAGAATGGCAAATTGGGTATTTCACCCATACCATAGTGGGGTCACTGAGATAAACCCTCATCATATATGTTGAAATTTGTATGAAGAAGTGGTTGGTCAAATCGTGGAGGAATAGGAAGAAAAAAGGGCTTCTTTTGGCTGCAACATACGGTATTGCTTGGTTTGATTTAGTTGAGTTGGTGAATTAGAATGGGGTAGGGTAGGATATGGGGTTGGTTTTTGGTTCCGTTATGTTGGTTGAGTTTTGGTTGAGATGTTTTGGGTTAGGTTGGCAATTTACATTTGGCCGAGTTGGGTGAGGCTGGGTGAGGATGGTTTAGCGCACTGTTAAATCTTCTGAGTCAGATTGATCTTGAATCTGAATCTATATGCTCTGGCCTTTTTACGATCACAACAAAAATGGCACCTGATGCAAGCGTGCTGGGCGCTGTGTGCCGTACGGAGGCGGATTAGACAAATCAGCTGTAGTATTGTAGCAGCGGCTTGAGCTCGCTCGTTCAGGGAACAAGCTTTAATGATAGCCTTGGCCAAGGCTAGGTCGAATGGTTATGTTTGGGTGATGTGGATCGAAGGTGATGTGGTTGATGCGTCTCTCCCATTCTTGGTCTTCTTCTTGCGGTAAAGTACATCCCTCTTGTAGAAGATTAACTCCTAAGGACAGTCGATATTAATCTGTGATTACCTTGAGGCAGAAGACGGGAGCCATACCGCCTATGAATACACTGTGTACCCAGTTCGGCACCCGGTACTTGCGATGATGGAGGTTGAGCACCATCACCGTCATAAAGGTTGAACAGGAGACGAGAAAGATCGTCACGATGTAGTACCGTGCTGTCAAAAACAAAAACCAGAAGCAACCATGTGGTAAATCTGGGAACGAACTTTACCATCAGAACTCAATTGTGTACTGAATACACCAAAGCTGTTGTGTGTGCTTTGATGTGTTTTGGAGAGTTTTGGTACCTAGTCACTATATGTTTCGCTAGGACCCCTTGACCTTTAGCTTTAGATACACAATCTGAGCTGTCTTGTTTCTCAAGAACCAACAGAAGAGATTTCTTATCAGTGCCCATTCTGAACAAACATATTGACTAACTTATTATGACCAACATCAAGCTGGATAGCTTAGGCCAATTTCATATAGCTGCTAAGCACACAAATTTGCTTAGCATGAAAATATTTGTCTTTGGCAAAAACAAGGTTACAGACCAAATTTCTACGTGATCTGTATTGTATTCGATTGATAATCAGCTGGTTTGTGGCTTAGCATGAAAAACCCCGTAGAATTATCGCTGGTAACCTGTTTTTAATGAGCAAGACTTGTTTGTGCTAAGCAAATTTGTGTGCTTAGCAGCTCTATGAAATTGGCCCCAGAGGTCACGGGTTTCAATATCATTGTCAATATCTAGCAATATTATTAAGTTGTTTGCGGTAGCACCATGTGGCAATTCTCTTTTGTGTGTTGTGTGGTTCTGAAAAGAACCCGATTACGAGGGGAACCCAGCGTTTCGCACAGTATACTCTGCTCGTCGCCAGGAGACTTTATATAATAATAATAATAACAACAGGCATTTGTACTGCGCTTTTCCAAAACATGATCAAAGCGCATAACAAAAGAAAGGATAAATTAAAACAAACTAGAACAAAACTTAAATCTACTATTTAGAAAAAAGATAAGTTTTAAGTTTACTCTTAAATGCAACAACACAAGTACATGTAGAATCACGGACACTAATGGTGAGACTGTTCCAAAGTTCAGCAGCAGAGTGTGAGAAGGCGTGTTTGCTTTAAGATAAACTTGAGTTGAGAGTGTTAAGCCGAGCTCTATCGGAGGAAGAACGGAGTCCTTGACGATTGCTTTGGTGAAGATGAAACATATCAGAGAGATAAGGTGGAGCAATGTCCTTCAAACATTTAAAAAACATATAGAAGAGTTATGAACTGGATGCGTTTCTCCATGGATAGTCAACTTATCTTATTGCCTTTTCACCGTGCAAACCTTTAAAATCTCATCTGATATCTATAGCAAGAAGAGATTCCTTACCGATGATGGGTATATCGTCACTGTTGGCCGGCATGTTCTCCGCCACCACCAACATGAACACCGTTAGGGACAGGAGCACGGTGATGCCCAGGGATACCTTCTCTCCGGAGTTGCAAGGCAGGATGAACTCTACCATTGACATGGCCGAGATGAGCGCGCAGGGGATGATCAGGTTGATGACGTAGAAGAGCGGCTTGCGGCGCAGGATCAGTGTAAAGGTCACGTCTGGGTACTGCCTGTCCGGGCAGCAGGCGTATATCTTGACGTTGCGCTTGACTGTCATCTCTGCATAATGTGTTCGGTCGGGGAAAGAAAACATGGAGGACATCAACACGAATGTAGAAACCCTAACGCTACCTCAGCGGTTGTGTGCAAAATATATGGAGAGTCGAGTATTCCGTAACAAAATTGGAAATGTTCTCGGTCCCAGATTTGTCTTTTTAACATTTGTTGCACTGAATGACCTTCATTGAGATGAAGAAAGGGGAAAACAGCGTCTTGTATAAAGGGTGTCATATGTTTACATGCCTTCTATATTACTTTGCTATCTGAGCATTCTGTAGGCCATGCACGGCTCAGTGAAGCCGTGCACAGAACTGTCAGCTGATGTAACTGTAACATTCAGATGAAATTGAGCCATAAAGGTAATCCGTTTTGCAATGGAGCGGAGGCATCATTTTCAGGTTGGCGATAGGCCTCCGGACCTCTTTTCGGGGTGGTCATCTTTGAATGAAAATTTATCGACAAAGGTCATTGGTTACTCCTTCAAAATTGAACAGAACCTGAAGTTTTGAAACTCGAGGGGAGTCAGGTTGGCGTAGCGGTTCTTTCCTCGCCTTCCACCGCTTAGAACCGGGTTCGAACCCCACCTGGGCCAAAAATGTGGATTTGGTTTTCAGTCCCTGCCTGATTCTGTGGGTCTTCTCCAGGATATTATCCTGGGGCTTTCCTCCCACCTCTAAAACTGTACCTTCTTCTCTCTGTAGGTTTTTTCAGGCTTACGAGCTGTAGCTGTGGTACATGCAGCTACAGCCGTAGTACCTAGAGCGCTTTTGAGGGATCCTTGGTTTCATTACCAGAAAGAATTAATAATAATAATAAAAGTAGGCGTATTTTGTTATGGAGGCCGTGTTTCAGCCAGCCAGGATAACAAAACAGCATGAGATGTGTTATAAGGAAGTGTTTGTGTTTACTGGTGTGCAACCTTAAGGCCGTTTTCCCAAGCCCAGCTTTGTCTCCGTCTGTGGTTTCGTTCATGCAGTTTAGCAATCGTGATGGAGCTGAAGACGGAGCTTAGACTGGAGTTTGGAAAACGGCCAATGACGGATACAACTAGGACTTTTATTAGGACGCTTGTTGGCAGCAGACTTTGATTCTAAGCTTGCGCCCATGCCATTTATAAGAACTAAGTGATAACATTGCCGTCGCCAAGAGTGTTCTTAATTTTTAACCTTCCAAGTTTCTAACTTACATCCGGATTAAACCGGATTGCCCCTCATCCTGTTATGGAGAGGTTCATAATTTGACGTTATTAATTACAGTAGGTCTCTGGTTTCATAATGTCGAGCACATTTGGTGGTCAAAATGTGCGAAGGCCTTCCAACGTACCTGAGTACGAGTGTGAACGTTCCTTTTTGTTTACTGTGAATTTACCACCAATTAACACAACCGAAGCAAATACTTGTGGAATCCACTTGTTACTTCAACAGTGATAACATATATTATCACCTACCAAATGTGTCCCATTCTCCGTTGTGCTGATACATGGTTGCGTCGGCAATCGCTCCCGGATAGTCGATATAATGTGCGTCGTGCTGCCACGAGCCGAATTTCAGCATACACCTCTGGGCGTCGAACGGGTAGAAGTTGACGTTGACACTGCACTGGCTGATCAAGGTGATAGGAGCGCTCCAGTCGATGCTGCCGTCGTGGTTGATGATCATCGTGGTGTGGATGGACATCAGCTGCGCGTTGGACGTCTGGCGACTGCGTAGAGAAGATCGCGACCGATGGGATGGCCGGGATGAGGTGGGGTAGGATGAGATGGTATGGAAGTGGATTAGATGGGGTAGTAGTTGATGGGGAGGGGTAGGATGGTAGTGGATGGGATAGGGTTGGGGTCGGTAGAGAATGGGGTTGGTTGTAATGGGATGGGGTGGGTTGGGGTGGCAGTGAATTGGAAGGGATAGGATGAAATGGGGTTTGATGGGATGGGATGTGATGGGGTGGTTTGATTTTGTTTAGTTTGGTTTGGTTTGGTTTGGTTTGGGAGTGGAATGGGAGTGGATTGGGGTGCATGGGAGTGGATTGGAGTTAGTTGGGTTGGGTTGGTTGGGATGGGATAGCATTGGATGGCATATAATGGAATGGAATGGAATGGGGTGGTTTGGGATGGGATTGGGTGGTAGTAGATTGGATTAGATAGGATGTCCGTGCCCTCATCAGAGATCATACCAGACCCTCCCTTAAAATCTCGAATTGCACACTATTTCCCCCCCAGGCCTCCCCCTTAATACAAAATCAGTGTATCCCTGGTACCATCTATAGACGTTCAACCCCAATACGCCGCTACTTGTGCGACCCCCCACCCCCCCCCCCCCCCCCCCCCCCCTCTTGCCCCCTCTAGGTGTTAGCAATTTATCACAAGTCTACACATCCCGAGTCACAATAAGCCAGTTTCGTTGCAACTGCCCATGTGCATATCACGATTTGACGATTTATCTGTCGGTGTATCTTCTTCTTTTGTATGATGATGAGCAGCTTAACATGTTACTACATATACATCGGTTTGGTGGCATTAGTGGAAACAGGGTGGACCGCGTGAAGGTTGTCATCTCCAACCCCGGGTATAAACAAATTTTAAGAGATCGTCGTGTTTTGGAGTCACAATTAAACAAGTTTGTACAGCGAAGTGTTTTTATTATGTCTTGTGTGTTCAAACTTTTGTTCGAACAAACGTTTCCGGTCGTCTTTTCGATTGCACGAAAAATTGCACAGAATCATTCTGTGCAATTTTTCGAAATGTTGAATGCAGACTTGGTTACCACGAGAGAAAACAAATCTTGGTCTGCACATGTGCAGTTGGAATGCCGAACTGGCTTATTGACATTCAGTTAGTCACTAAGGGCCTTTTTGAAATCCTTTGCTTCGTCTTCGGCTTCGGCTTCGCCTACGAATTCCGAATTACTGTTAAGCAAATATAAATTAAAGCAAATGGAAATAGTCTAGCTTTTGGGTCCATATCAACCGATTAAATGTTTCTGAAGCACAGCAGGCATCAAAATGTGACAGGGGATCTTGCAGTTGGGAATCTAAAAACGCCTTAAGCCACAGACGAAACGAAGCCAGGGATTAGAAAAGGCCCATAGTCTGTCAGTAAGCGAGGCCACTACAGGGGCCAATTTCATAGAGCTGCTAAGCACAAATATTTGCTTAGCATGAAAATGTGTCCTTGCTAAAAACAAGGTTATAGACTAAATTTTTACGTGAAATTTATTGTTTTCGATTGATATTCAGCTGGTTTGGGGATTAGCGTGAAAAGCCCGTAAAATGTTGACTGATAACCTGTTTTTAATGAGCAAGACTTTTTTGTGCTAAGCAATTTTTTTGTGCTTAGCAGCTCTATAAAACTGGCCCCAGGCTTGTCATTAGTAACTCACGTGTTGTAGAGCACCGTGTCGGGTAACCAGACCATACTGGACGGCAGCCGCAATGTCATTAGGCCGTTGTAATCCTCCGGGTCCCACTGTAGGTATTCATCCGTCCAGCGCTTCATCACGCGGGGGCAGGAACGAAAATGGCAATCGATAAAAGGGGAATTCGTTGCATAAGTGGTACTGTATACATTTATCGCGAATTAAAAGAAAAAGGTTCTCTATACAAACAGCGAAAGTAGAGTGGAATTCCGAGAGGAAGCGTAATTTAAAGGTAGTTTTTTGTTTAAGATTGTTTTTTAAATGGATGGGTTAGGAGATTTATACTAAATATTGTGACGCTGATCTGTTTAAAGTTTTGTATTCATAAATAATAGAAAAAACAAGAAAAAAAGTGCTGTTTTTGTTGTCTGGTTTCTTGACTTCCTTCAGACAAAACAGCAATTATCAGATTAGGAAACCAGACAAGTTGGCTTGCACCCATTCACGGATGTGCACCAGTATTGCAAATAAAACGTGGACTATAACTACATTGAATAACTTAGGGGCAGTGTTAACAACAAAAGTCAGGTATTTTCAATTCATACAAGATTTTACTTTTCTTAAAAACCCTAGCACACCAGATGCTGTGATTTCATAGGGAAGTTCAGACTGTTATTCACTTACAGTCAAGTAATATATTTAATATTAATTCAGTATTTTTTTTTTAAATATTTTTGAAAATGATGTATATACTACCTTCAAATACGATGATAATTCTGAATGTTCGTCGAGAATTAGAAATATGAAAGGATAATTCTTCTAAACAAGTTTGCCATACACATATGGCGTTAACTGAATTACACAAATAGATTTTTTGTTTGAGCGATCTGTTTTTTTTAAGAGGCCATCGATAGACGAATTGGGGAATATCTTGTTATGCAGAATACTGTGTAATCATATACTCTTCATTCTTCAATCATTACGATTTTTTTTATAGTATCGGAAGGATTTGTGTGTGGTCACCCCAAAAAGAACGACTTAGGTAAACATGTGACTGAATCCCTCGACAGAAGTCTTAATGACAAGGTCGCAGTTATTAGGTTAAAAGGATCGTACACGTTTGGTAATTGGAACCCATTGTTTGTTTCAATCCTATGTAGTTATAGATATATACCATAAAACTAACCTGTAAAAATTTCATTTCAAAAGGTGGTAGCGATTTTAAGATATTGCCGAAAATCTGGAGCGGTTATGTCCACGCAGGAAAAAATATTCTGCATTGGAATACACAGTCTGAGAAACGTCACTGCAGTAACGCTTCTCAGATTCAGACTTTTGGGGATAAAAAGTGATATCTTTTCCCATAACCGCAGCAGTGAAAAGTTTCAAAAAATGCATTATACTGTCCAATGCTGCTGTACTTCTTACCAAGTTAGTTTTTATTGCCAATAATTTTTGGAGTAATTACCAAACGTATACGATCCCTTTAACATGTGCAGTAGAAAGTACATCGTTGGCTCTTCGTTTTTGGTATATCACTCAGATTGACATCTACATAATATACAAATGTTTTTTCAGTTAAAACATTGATTGTTTCCATTGATTTATATTGTGTAGAATACTGTGAAAAAGGCCTATTACTCAAAAGTAGCTCTCGTGACGCGTGACTCATTTTGTTGGGTTGGGTCGGGTCACAGAATGTCTAATCGAAGCTAAGGCCGTGTCCGGAACGCGATAATTTTATCTGCAGGTAGGTTGGTACATAGTGTACATTTATTAGCCAATCAGAACACAGATGGTGTTGACGTCATCGATGAAGTTGTCTGGGATCTGACTAGGGTTAGGGGTTAGGGCATAGAGAAAGGAATTTTCTTTATGGTTAGGGTTAGGGGTTAGGGTTAATTTGTCCCAGACAACTCTAACATCATCGATGACGTCAACATCATCTGTGTTCTGATTGGCTAATGTACCAACCTACCTGCAGAAAAATTATCGCGTCCGGAACGGGTGTCTTGAGCTACAGCTACGGCTATTGTCTGCGTCGGCCATTTTGTAGCGCTGTCCGAAATGCTGTCTAGAGCTACAGCTACGGCTACAACGTCACAAAATTCTAGCCGTAAAAGAAGTTGTCTAGCTCAGGCAAAACAAAATTGCGGCTGCACTAACCTTAATTTTGGAGCAAATTTTCGTTAATTTTTCAATGATAGTGCATTGAATTGAAACTAACAGATCGACAGATATGTCAATATCATCAGGTATTTCGACTGGCTGTAAACAAACATTGCGTAACATCTAGCAGACGATTGTTGTTGTAAATTCTTACATTGTAATTTTGCAAACAATAATTCAAGCATCGCTTGGGGGCGCAATAACTAGTCGTAGGCTCTACCGTAGCCGCGTCTGAATTCCATTTGCCTTAGCTCCTACGTAGAAGTAGCTGTAGCTGTAGACGTAGACCGTAGCTCTAGACAGTCGTTTCGGACACGGCCTAAGTATGATTAGTAAGCATCATGCCTGATTTCGACCATGACTTCATCATGCACGGTGTCACTCCCATTAGGTTAATCTACACTCTGCGCTCAAGTCAAGTACACGTTTACACAAGGTCGTTGGATGATTTTTGATGTAATGACTTCAAGCCCGACTAAAGAATGAGGCCTGGCCCCTGCCGTCGGCATAAGTGTCGCCGTTGAACATTTACCAATCGCTACTCAATGAACGATTTAGATGGTAATCATTCAGGTTTTCTCGATAAACGAGAGAGACTATTATGGACGTCACAGAGGTTTTTGGGACAAGGGGAATTAAATATCATTTAATTCCTAAAAGCAGGGAACTTTTTACACAATAGGGCATGTAATAGCTGCGACTCGCGTGTACGTACGACTTACATGTATATCTCGTACGTACGACTTATACCGGGAGTACTCCTCATTCGGCAACAGGTGCACGACAATTAAGTTTGTCCGCCATCTTTGTTTATGGCTATTGCCGACCGTTTATTAGAAGGTGATTAAAATGGGATGACTTGACTAATACTATAGACTTAGAATTCATAAGTCGTACGTATGACATATAAGTTGACTTACGAATTACATTTCATAAGTCGTAAGTACGAGATACAAGCCGTACGTACAAGTTCAAATATATAAGTCGTACGTACGACACACAAGTCGTACGTACGGTATATACGTCGTACGTACGAGATATAAATTACACGTAAGAGATATAAAATAAAATATTATTATAAAAAACGATATTTGGGAGCTATTTTTGTCCTAGAACGACAGATTTTGGTCTAAATACCATAAATCTCAAAAGTCTTAGAGAAAGGGGTTAGGGTAAACAAGTTAGGACTGTTTTAAGTTTGTGTACGTCTCTATGGCATTGCCTATTTGGAGGTATTACTATATATATTATTATAAAATATATAACTCGTACTTACGACATATAAGTCGTGTGTAGGCCTACGAGTTAGCTGAAGTGAAATATGATTTGTATTCAACATTGGTCCGTGTTCACAGTCTCTCCCATTGCTAACTTATTTGTCCATACAACAGACGATGCTGGAACTTAGCGGCTTATTGGGATTGAAGTAATATACAGCGCGTGCAACCACTGCGCCCTATGATCCGATTCCAGGTCTAATACTTCGCGTAATGTTCCAACTAATGAATTTAAAGGGTAACTGAAATTCAAAACTTTAATATGGCGAAATATATCCTTTAATAACGCTGAATACTTAACAACTGCACAAACTTCATATTTGTTTATGTTTGCTCATTAATCGTGACCCTAAAATGAAAACCAATATGCGCCGTGCCCCGCCCACAAAAGATGACGTCACGGTAAGAATATAGCGTGGCTATACCAGGCTAAGCCTAGCCTTGAATACAAGGCTGCACTGTTTCCACATCGTGGGATCATCGTTTGTCATAACACCAAACGTGTACATAGCCCGCATTGCATTATTACAGAGAACCAGCTGAGTATGTATAATAATGCACTGCGGGCTATGTACACGTTTAGTGTTGTGGCAAACGATGATCCCACGTTGCGGATACAGCATAGCCTTGTATTCAAGACTAGGCTTAGCCTGGCACAGCCACGCTCTATTCTTACCGTGACGTCATCTTTTATGGGCGGGGCACGGCGCATATTGGTTTTTATTTTAGGGTCACGATTAACCCTAACTCCCTAGGGTGTGTGCAAAATCATATTGATTTTGAAGGATTTGGGAGGGTTAGGGTGAACGAATAGAAAGAAATATGAAGTTTTTGCAGTTGTTAAGTATTCAGCATTATTAAAACGTTTTTCTCGCCATATTAAAGTTTTGTATTTCTAGTACCCTTTAACACTCACCTGTGTTAGCCACACCATAGTGCTGATCGTCTGAAATTTCATATTCTGCATAAGAAGAGACATAATAATAACACTTTAATAGGTAGGATACACCATTTGCAGATATCAACTTTTTTAATTCCGAACTATTAAGAAATATATTTTCTAATTAAAAGTAAATGATTCTAGGCATCCAGCAAAATGATTGCGCTAGATATTCTGTAATTGTTCCGAAACATTTAATTATATAGACGATGTGCCCTCTGTTTACATCTGTATTCAAAATGTGCCCTGCAGTATGCCATGTCATAACTACCCCGATGTAGATTTTGTACCCTTTTATACCCTATCATGACTACCCCGATGTAGGTTTTGTACCCTTTAATAGCCTGTCATAAGTACCCCGGTGTATGGTTTGTACCCTTTCTATACCCTGTCATGACTACCCCAATGTAGATTTTGTAAGTTAATACCCTGTCATAACTACCCCGATGTAGGTTTTGTACCCTTTAATACTCTATCATAAGTACCCAGATGTAGGTTTTGTACCCTTTTATACCCTATCATGACTTACCCCGATGTAGGATTCGAACCCATTAATACCCTGTCACAACTACCCCGATGTAGGTTCTGTACCCATTAATACCCTGTCATAACTACCCCGATGTATGTTCTGTACCATTTAATACCCTGTCATAACTACCCCGGTGTAGGTTTTGTACCCTTCAATACCCTGTCATGTCTGTCATGACTACCCCGATGTAGGTTTGGTACCCTTTAATACCCTGTCATAACTACCCCGATGTAGGTTTTGTTCCCTTTAATACCCTGTCATAACTACCCCGATGTTGGCTTTGTACACTTTTATCATTGAAAGGGTGAAGTACCCATCCTAGATTCCAACAAACATGCTTCCGGGTCTTAATGGGTCGGATTATTCTGTGGGACTCCTATACACTCTAAAAACACTCTCGTAGAATTTCACGAGAAAACAGTCAAACCTGCGCCACGGCTGACTACAGCGAGGTACATTGAGGGTACATCCTAAAACAAATTGGTTAAAAATTACCAATTGATTGGCAGATGTATCCAACCAATATACAAATGTATTGGTAATTTTTGATCTAAATAGTGGTTATTTCGATTTTTTGTGGTTAAAATGAACATTATCATTGGTTATTTCGATCAATATTTTGGTTAAAATGAACAATATCATTGGTTATTTCGATCAGTATTTTGGTTAAAATGAACAATATCATTGGTTATTTCGATCAGTATTTTGGTTAAAATGAACAATATCATTGGTTATTTCGATCAGTATTTTGGTTAAAATGAACAATATCATTGGTTATTTCGATCAGTATTTTGGTTTAAATTGAACAATATAATTGGTTAGACACATATTTACCAATCAGTTGGTTATTTCAACCAATCTGTTTTAGGGTGTAATGTCAACATTCGCACGGTAGTTTTCTACCTATACTTAGTTGGAGAAAAAAAAGCTGTTGACCTTCATCAATCTAATCCCAACAGCGTGTATTTCAAGTGAAATTCTTTTTCGACCGGAAAACAATCTGCGATCTTTTTTTCTTTTTTTAATTTGACATGCACATCAAAGGTTCAATTTACCGACACCAATCATCCGCATAATACCCGTGCATAATTCGAACCCGTAGCTAGCTAGCCCCGCGTATAAGCTCCAATATATAAGATTCTTATCTGTCTGTGATGACTGGATATGTTCCGTTATCTCATAAAGAACAATCGCTCGTAATGATTTAAAGGGGAGGTTTAAAGCTGTGCGAATCAATTACTTGTTGATTTATTCCACGGGATTGGAGAAATGTGTTTGAATAAATTAGGGTGATTCTAAAACTGCTATTAAAGGTGGATACACCATTGGTAAATGCTTGAATTATCATGAATGGGTAGATTTAGGGGGTTGTATTTTATAGTAAATATCGTTTAACTGACCTGTCCAAAGTTTTACAATCATGGATGCCGAGAAAAGCACGAAAAACGGCGTTTGTTTTCAACCGGCGTCGAGCAGTTATTCTTATGTTATCTTTGTTTTTTCGCGCTCGCTGTCCGGCGATCGCGAATTTTTCTTTATAAAATTCAATTTTTCAGAATAATCACAGGATATCTAGCGCAATCATTTTGCTGCATGCCTAGAATCATTATTTACTTTTAAATGAGTAAAATATTTCTTAATAATTCGGTAGTAAATATTTTCGATACCTGCAAATGGTGTATACTACCTTTAACTTGCAGAATAAAAGGATTGTATATAACACCTCACCAGATTCTTGTCATTTGATTGGTGGAATTTAGTCACATGGCATTGAATCATTTCACCCATTTCATTGGCCAATATTCCATTGCATGATTGCGTTATACATCGTGCAATATATTTGTTTGCAGAAGGGTAACCGTTTTAAAGGTAGGATAAACCATTATATCGGATATCCTATAATTGTTTTAAAATATTGACCGCAATCGCGAAAAAACGGGGGGAAAACAAGAATAACTGCCCGACGCCGGTTGAAAAAGAACGCCGTTTGTCTTGCTTTTTTTTCTTCGGCATCCATGATTGTACAATTTTGGACAGGTCAGTTAAACAATATGAAATACCAGAGTTGTATACGAGTCCCTGCAAGTCCTTTCACAAGTCCAGTCACAAATCCAGTCATAAAGCCAGTCGCAAGTAACTGGTTGAACAATGACAAAGGAATGCTTTTGTCAAAGCTCATTTGAATAGCTTGTGATTTGAATTGAAACTGGAAGACTTGTGATGAACTTGCATGGACTTACAGAGACTTGTGATGGACTTGCAGGGACTTGCAGGGACTTGCAGGGACTTACAGGGACTTACAGGGACTTACAGGGACTTACAGGGACTTACAGGGACTTACAGGGACTTACAGGGACTTACAGGGACTTACAGGGACTTACAGGGACTTACAGGGACTTACAGGGACTTACAGGGACTTACAGGGACTTACAGGGACTTACAGGGACTTACAGGGACTTACAGGGACTTACAGGGACTTACAGGGACTTACAGGGACTTACAGGGACTTACAGGGACTTACAGGGACTTACAGGGACTTGTGATGGACTTGACTACATCACTGTAAAATACAACCCCCCCCAAAAAAAAAAAAAAAAAAATAAATAAATAAAAATAAAAAGTAAAAAAATCCACCTATTCATGATAATTCAAGCAATTACCAAATAATGGTGTATCCTACCTTTAAGTGCACTATAAATCAGGCTTACAACATTACAATAATCTGAGCTTCGTGTTGTGGCTATTATTATCTGATGTTCGAAACACGTTAATTTGTTAATAAGTATTGTGTTTATATTTTACTTTTATTATATTATCCTATATTCCCATTTTTTTTTAAGACGATTCTTCAATTTAATGTGTTGTCACAGTAGGCACGGTACGGTCATCATTAATGCGCCTATTAATTGCTCTCCCCCGATGGACCGTCTCACCCAAGATGTGAGCATAGTTATTTTTTAATTGAGCAAATTCCCTCCACTGGGGGCACAATTTTAGGGACAATCTCACAATTTTCTCTGCGCCGGAAATAAAAAAATGTTCGAGAGTGACCTTGGGGCTTGAAAATGTGATCAAACCCTGACATAAAACCTAGGGGCAGCCGCGATGGGGTTGGGGGAAGCAATTGATAGGCGCATGATATGTTGGGAAGTGTTTATTTTTCATTTCAGTTCGACTCCCAAAAGCAAAAAGCCGTACCGATTACCGGTGATACGATAGTCGTATTTATTTCGTGAAAATAACGGACTCAAAATTAGATTGCGCGCCCCTACGGAAGGGGAACATCACAGCTTCAGAATTACATCGTAAGTATTTTTTTCCCTGGAAAAAAGGTTCGGGGCATTTTTTTCCGATATCGTCATCGCACGATTTTGCATCTGAGCTTTTGTGAATGTGTATACTAGTGTTTTGCAGACTTTGTTGACACCTATTTTCTACTTTGAGTAAACAATTGTCTCCCATCACAAAATAAACTAAAAGGTAGGATACACCATTTGCAGAAATCGAAACATTTCACTACCAAATTATTAAGAAATATCTTACTTATTTAAAAGTAAATAATGATTGTAGGCGTCCAGCAAAATGATTGCGCTAGATATCCTATAATTGTTCCGAAAAATTAAATTTTATTTAACTAAAAATAGGATCGCCGGACGACGATCGCGAAAAACCCCCAATAAAAACATAAGAACCACTGCCCGACGCCGGTTGAAAACGAAACCCATTTTTCTTGCTTTTCTCAGCATCCATAATTGTAAAACTTCGAACAGGTCAGTTAAACGATATTTACTATAAAATACAACCCCGTTTGACCGCCAAATGCCCGTTTGCGAGATGTCGCGAGATTATGAATCAACGAGAAAGGCCAATTAAAAAACCGCCCGTCGCTAGACCAACAATTTCTTGCTCCAAGTAGAAAGCGCGCGAACGAATTCGCCCCGATACCTCCCGTTGTACGCGCCCGTCTCTTTTACGCTATAGAAACAAAATTATGTGAAATTTTTCCTTCCCGCCACTCACCACTGAATCTCAACATTTAGCTCGGCCACGGACAAAGACTCTTCAAAAAAAGCACCCTTTTTATTCATCAGTTCGTCGGAATACTAAAAATAAAAACAACTGTGAATTTGTTCTGAGCACAAAGATCATGAATTTTAATGACCGGTGCATCTGGAAATCTGCGCTGTGGTGCATTTTGTTGTGTTCGTCTCAATAGCTCAGACGATCGACTGAGGTTAACATCCTCACAAGCCCGGCGTATTTACCATTATGCATACTATACATACTGTACACCGATTCGCATTTGTGTATCACTGTGGAGACATGGCTTTGTTCTCGTGTACAAAATGGTTAGAAAGTCGAGCACGTTTTTCAAAATGCTCCCATTTTAACTA
Organism: Crossaster papposus; assembly: GCA_037893245.1. Lineage (NCBI taxonomy): Eukaryota > Metazoa > Echinodermata > Asteroidea > Velatida > Solasteridae > Crossaster > Crossaster papposus. The sequence continues at coordinate 1,372,033 of JBAIAA010000507.1, read as the reverse complement.
CAATTATTTTCCTGGGTTGAAATTTTGACCCAATATACTCTATACCCTAACCCAAACACGTAGCTTTACCTTACATACGCACTGTGGACATTCCTTTGTCTTCGTGTAGTTAACAAACTTTGACTAAATACTCATTTTTCTCGCTTCCCCAAAACAAATTTACCCTCAAATTTTGATTATGGGCCTCTCAGCTGTCCCTTCTATCTTTTCTATATATAACCCTAACCCGTTTTTCCTCTAGCGCTCTTTTTCGGAAACTGAAAAACGGATTGTGGACGTGAGCAAGTCCACACACCGTAACCTCTTCCCGCATCGTGTGGACCTATATTGTTCGGAGGTCCACAGTGCGTATGCAAGACTAACTCACACATTCTGAATTTTGCTGGACATTTTCTGATTGCACTTTCACATTGTTCCTGAGTGTGTCTCCTTTAATTAAAGGTGGAATATACCTTTTTGCAGCTATAGGTAGAATACGCCATGGGTAATTGCTTGAATTGTCACGAATGGGTTGATTTGGGTGGGGGAGGGGTTGTATGTTATAGTAAATATCGTTTTACCTGTCTGAAGTTTTACAATCATGGATTCTGAACAAAAAAAACCAGAAAAACGGCTTTCGTTTTCAACCGGCGTCGGGCAGTGGTTCTTATGTTGTTCTTGTTATTTCGCGATCGCCCTCCGGCGATCGTAAATATTTTTTTATAAAATTATAATTTTTGGAACAATTGATATCTAGCATAATCATTTTGCTGGATGCCTACACAAAATATTTACTTTCAAATAAATAAGATATTTTTTTATAATTCGGTATATTTTGTTTCGATATCTGCAAATGGTGTATCCTACCTTAAACGCAGATTGTGGTCGCATTTCAAATTGTGACTTTTGAATGAAGATAATTATAATATTGTTTTCGCGGTATATGCAGCATTCACAGAGCTAAAAAACTTCATCAGGTTGTTGTCAAGCACCTTTTTATATTTTAACTACTTTTGCTTCTTCACTTGCCCAATAGCACCTTAAGTCAAACTTTGAGTCTGGCCAGGGCTCTTCTAATGTGGGGCTAGCCGGACGTGTCATAACTATCCCGATGTAGGTTTTGTACCCTTTAATACCCTGTCATAACTACCTCGATGTAGGTTTTGTACCGGTACCCTTTAATACCCTGTCATAACTATTTCGATGTAGGTTTTGTACCCTTTAATATCCTGTCGTATAACTACCCTGATGTAGGGTTTGTACCCTTTAATACCCTGTCATAACTATACCCTGATGTAGCGTTTGTACCCTTCAATACCCTGTCATAACTACCATGATGTAGGACGTACCCTTTAATACCCTGTCATAACTATTTCGATGTAGGTACCCTTTAATACCCTGTCGTAAGTACCCCGATGTAGGTTTTGTACCCTTTAATACCTTGTCATAACTATCCCCTGATGTAGCGTTTGTACCCTTCAATACCCTGTCATAACTACCTCGATGTAGGTTTTGTACCCTTTAATACCCTGTCATAACTATTTCGATGTAGGTACCCTTTAATACCCTGTCGTAAGTACCCCGATGTAGGTTTTGTACCCTTTAATACCTTGTCATAACTATCCCGATGTAGGTTTTGTACCCTTTAATACCCTGTCATAACTATCTCGATGTAGGTTTTGTACCCTTTAATACCCTGACATAACTACCTCGATGTAAGTTTTGTACCCTTGAAGACCCTGCCATAACTACCCTATATAATGTAGGTTTTGTACCCTTTAATATCCTGTCATAACTACCCCGATGTAGGTTGTGTACTGTCATAACTACCACGATGTAGATTCTGTACCCTTTGATACACTGTCATAACTACCTCGATGTAGGTTTTGTACCCTTGAAGACCCTGTCATAACTACCCTATATAATGTAGGTTTTGTACCCTTTAATACCCTGACATAACTACCTCGATGTAGGTGTTGTACCCTTGAAGACCCTGTCATAACTACCCTATATAATGTAGGTTTTGTACCCTTTAATACCCTGTCATAACTACCCCGATGTAGGTTGTGTACTGTCATAACTACCCCGATATAGGTTTTGTACCCTTTAAAACCCTAGCTGTCATAACTACCTCGATGTAGGTTTTGTATCATTTAATACCCTGTCATAACTATTTCGATGTAGGTGTTGCACCCTTTAATACCCTGTCATAACTACCCCGATATAAGTTGTGTACCCTTTAATACTCTGTCATAACTATTTGCCGCGTGCCTTGAGACAGGGCTCTTCTATAGTGGGGCTAGACAGACACTGACGAAAACTTTCAAGAAAACCATTAACGCGTAACACCCCTCTACCCGAAAAATGGGACACTCGCAACCAAATTTATCGGGCAATAATTATTTTGAAGCCGGATAAGAAAGCCGTTGTGCCCAAATATATAATATATCACCTCTCCAACTCCTCGACTATAATCACGTCTAATTATACCCGTGATAATCTCCTCGGACCATTCCGGGCCAAGATTTGCCCCGGAGATTGAAGTCAATTAAACTCCTCCTATAAACCCCGGCCCGGGCTAAACATTATCGGCGCACTTCGATTCTCATACACGCGCACCAGACCCCGTGTACCGGGTTCAGCCAGCATAAGCGCGGCCGGCAGCAATTTTGGTGTTTTTTTTTCTTTCTGCCCTTTCTGAAGCCTAGTCTAGTTACTTACCATAGTACGCGTGCGTAAAGCGCTCACGTGGTTTGAGATGATTATTATGAGGATTTTTTTAGTTCAGTTGGTGAAAGTGTTGAATCCAGCATTTGAAATATTGAATCCAATTTTAGTGTTAATTCCACAAGTGTTAAAGGTAGGATACACTATTGGTAATTGCTTGAATTGTCAGATAATTTGCATTTAAAAAACCAGCCCCTACAACCCTCATTTGTTGTAAAGATATAAGCGCGCGCGTACTGCGCGATGTACAGTGATGTCGCGCAGAACGCACCTTTGCCGGATTGCCGGCGTAGTTTGATTTTAGCAGACGAAATACGAACTCATAATGGTATAGGACTGCGCATGCCGTGTCAGAGTTCAACTCAATTAAAGGGCAAAACGGGCCAGACTCATAGTCATAGGAGTCAACATTTTACGTGACACCTGAAACAATGTGTTTGGAAGCTGATTGTTGTTCTTATTGGCCGTTTAAAAACACTCACATGACGGGCTCTTGAATAATAGGAATGGCTAAATTGTCTCAGGGATTTATGAATCGTATTTAATCAATTCTTACTTATAATTGAAAACATTAATCAATATGGCTAGGATGTTTACTATTATGGCTCAGAAGAATTTAACTTGAAATCTAATAACTATTTTTCTGAAGGCGCATATATTATACGCATCATGTCAGTGATATGTCTGTTGTCCTTGCAGAAATTGGTTGCTATCCGATAACGTGTACGCATTTTGATCCAGCCCATCCGCGCCGTATATTGGAATATCGCACAAAGCGTAGAGTTTGGACATGTATAAATTAAGCCCTGAAGTGTTGATGTTCAGGAAATCCAGAGTTATCTTCGTAATGCCGGCCCCGTCCCCCCCAATCCCCCGCCTCCACCGCCTCCCCCGCCTCCCCCTCCTCCCCGCACCTACCCAACAATCGACCGCTAACGCACATCCGCTTACGAAGTCAAAACGGTGTGCGTGCGTGAAGTGGCCGCAGGATCAATACGTAAACTGCGCTTATACACAGAACATCGGACAAAAAGCATAAGGGACCATAAACAATTTTCTTGGGACGAAGATGTTTTTTGTTTTTTACATTTTTAGAATCTTTCCAGCGGGGAAGGAAGTACTTAGGGGGAGGATTAACAGCAATGGTTTGTTGACCCGCTTTGGGTTCTTTTTCTTGAGTTTTTTTCCCGGGATACGGGAGGGCGTTACAAATGGTAATTGGGAGGAAAAACAAACGTCAGTCCGTGCGGCCGGCGGAGGAAAGTGCTCCGCGTCGCCGTAACGAGATTACAGAATCGATTAGGCGGAGGCTTGATTCAACAATGGCGACTTAATTCGGGAAGTTAAAAGTGAACGAATTGCTTGATATTTTTGTTGGTGCGTGGTTCCACGGAAGTTTCACGGAACGCAGTTTTGTCGAAGGAGGTTACATTTTCTTTTTTGTTAAAGTTGGGTGTTCGTGCTTTTTTTTCAAAATTTTGGTTTTATTTTCCAAACGAGTTTTGAAGGAATAACATGTACTCTGACGAATACATTTTGCTTGTTTTCATTAGCAGACCTTTCTACAGTTTAATTTTTTTTTATTATCATTGCTCAAGCAGTGCGCTAAGTTTTGAACGAAATGCATTAAATATTCATATATTCATATAGCACACATTTATGCTAATTTAGGTCGTTGACAGGTACGCAAGACAACTGCTCATGTACGTGTACATACATGTACATTTGTGACCTGCTCCCACAGAACCAGACATAAGTGTTTGTTTTTTTGAAAAGTGATATATTGTTATTTCCATTTATTTATTCCAATAGAATCGCGTGTACAGGGCAGTCTTAAAATCATCATCAAATTGGAAGTATTTATGGTATAAAGCTGGTTTTGGTTCCAAATGAAAGCTGAAGATGTGTACTAAATGGAAATATTTATATCTCACTTTAACAAAAAAACCCACTTATGTCTGGTTTTGTGGGAGCGGGTCACATTTTACAAATACAATGCTAGATAATTGGTAGTGCCCCTACTGGGCAGTTGCTGTGGTGGGCGTGGCCTACTGGATCGAGTACCGATATTAAAGCACATAAATTACTAACCGAGACTTTAGAAGACATGGCAACACCCACGGCCCATATACTTACCACGTCATTGATCTGGCTTAGGTACAGCTCCGTGGAGATCAGAATGGGCGTGGTCTCGTTAATGACGGGCCGCACCACCCTGTTGTACCGCTTCTTGTAGAAGATGTCGTCGATAAGACGGAGCTGCTCCTCGGAGGCAAGAGCTCCTGTAGAAAGAAACGGGAAAATACCCAAAGGAGATTAGGGCGTTTTCTTTAATTTTTGAGAAGACACTTAACCAGTTCGCGCCAGAATTATTTTAACATCACCGAGCCGAGGGGCGGGATTATTTTTAACGAAACTCAACCCGAAGCGTGTTCAGGCCGATAGTGCCGGGAAGCACACCCACGCATTTCCGGCCTTGCTCGCTGCTGACAGAGATTTTCGAACTTGAACTTGGCGTGTTTATGCGTCATCCGTTTCAAATTTGGGGAAAACTTTGTGTTTATATACGTCATCCGGCGCGAACTGGTTAATACTAATACTAACCGGTGTAGCGGTTCGCGATATTTTTTTCAGGAGCTGGGTGGTGTGTGAATGTATATTCATGAGAAAGAGCAATGGCAACTCGTATAGACGATGTGCCCTCTGACGTCACGTGTTTACATCTGTATTCAAATGTGCCCGGCGATATGCGCACACATCGGGTTTTGCATAACATTTGGTTGAGGAGTGACGCCACAGGTCAGACCACCTTTGAATTATGTGACCTCTGATGTCGCCTCTTAACCAAATTTATGTAACACACGATGCGTGTGCATATTGATGGGCACATTTGAATATAGATGTAAACAGAGGGCACATGGTCTATACAATAAAGAACTATAAGGAACTATAAAGAACGGCTTCCTCAACCAACTCGCCAATAGCATAGTTGGTAGAGAGGGGAACTATGAATCGAAAGGACTGTGGTTCTAATCCAGTTATCGTTAACGTTTGTCTTTTTTTCTTCGAAGCATTTTCTTATTGGTTAATTTTAACCATAGAACAAGGTTGAAGGGAAAACCTGGTTCGGATACATAAGTGCCTTGAAAAATACAACAGGAACCGCTACACAAGTTAGTTTTAGTGACTTCCTTTTTTCTGTGGTTCTCATTTGTTTGTTTGTTTGTTGGTGGTATTTGTTTGTTTGTTTGTTTTCATGTTTTGCCTCTGGGGAGAGGAAATTGCAGTTGCACCCATAAACGATTGAATGAAATGTACAGACATTTCTTATCCTCTTATCCGTAAATGTACTGTGGACCTGCAAACAATTGACCATGTAAGTCTCCCCAGTTCAAGTTCATTTTTTCTGTGAGCGTCTTGGTACCAAACACTGACTAGTCTAGCCACAGACTCCCGTGTTATGATATGCGTGATCGTTGAACGGAAGTTGAGGCCAACCAAGTATATATTTTATAATAGTCATAAAATCGCAGTATTTTTAATATGCTGTAAATTGGAATGCTTTGTTTTCTTTCAAAATATCAATGTATTGCCTTTGATCGGGGGGCCCAGTCATAATTATTATGCCACAGAATTGCCCTAAAATAAATAGGGTGTTTGACACGTTGTAGATACTATTCATTGGTGGGGATTATCCGGCGCGGAGGGTCAAAAGTGTTCTTCCTTAGAATACTTTAAATTTGCTTTACAAAACGCTGGTACCTCCACATTTTGACTGTTGCGATGCTGTAAGGGGCAAATCATCTAAAGTGCTTCTTACTCTTAACTTGATAAAATTCAAAACAGCGCTGATAGAATTATCCTGGGCGTCCCCCGAAGATCCCCAACAGATATATCCTTTATCCCCTCTTAGATGGCAACCTCTATAGTGAAGGAAGAGTTTTTCATCCAACTACCTTAGTCTATAAAGGTTTAACATCTAGATTGCCTCTTCAACTCTGCAACTTTCTGATACCCACTCGACATAATACCAGATCAGTCAGTCTGACAAGGTAATCTAGCTCCGCCAGTATCCAACATCTAATTCAGGTAAACGCAAAGTTGCCTCTCGTGGGGTTAATTTATTTAATGATCTCCCTGTGGCACTTAAACATCTTACCTCCCACTCTAGCAAGTCTTAAGCACCACTATAAGAACCAGGGGACAATTTCATAAAGCTGCTTAAGCACAAAGTTTTGATTAAGCACAAAAACCCTTGCTTAATAAATCAGGTAAGGAGCCAACATTCCATGCGATTGTTATGCTAAGCTAACAACAGCCAATGATCAATAACAAAAATATACATCACATTGAATTGTGGCTGGTAAGCTGGTTTTACTAAGCAAGAATGTTTTGTGCTTAAGCAATTTTTTATGCTTAAGCAGCTCTATGAAATTGGCTCCTGATATCTTATTATTATATGGTACATGTAGATTTAGGAAAAGGAAGAAGAAAAGGAAAAGGCGAGAAAAAAAAGGAAAACACTGTTTATTTATTTTTGTAATTAAATGTTTGTTTTAATTAATGTTTTTATACTGTTTAATATTTCTACTTTTAAACTTTCAAATGTCTGCAATTGCTAGGCAACTTTGAAAAAACAGTGATCCACTGAAAGGTTTCCCCAGGGTAAATAAGAAATAAATAAAATAAATTGTGCCCGGATGTAGGATATTCTCGTAAAATCTCGCACGAATGTGAGGTTTAACTTACACCTAATATAATGATTGACATCCACAGTTTGCGGGAAGAGGTTACGGATTGTGAACATGCACACTAGTCCAGGAAAAATAAGTTTTAACCTCACACAAATTGCAATAGAATATTTTTCACCACACTGCACTTCTAAAAGTTCCCTAGAATAACATACTAAAAATCTCCAAGAAAAATCCAAGTGGCGGAAATATGAATAATTTGCATAAATCGTTAATCCCTGCCGCGTAATATATTTATTCCTATATTTGGGTATTTTATTATTATTATTTTTCTAAATAACATTTTCTAAAGCATATAAGTGACTGAATAATTATGTGAGCATAGTAATTATCAAAAATTACAACTTGTGACCCTATAAATGTGCGCACATTACACTGTCTCCAGATAACATCAAGTAATCAGTAATTGGTGAGCTTCAAATTCACCAAGTTGTTTAATGGCACAGTTATCATATTAAAACCTTATGGACAATCATATGAACAATATTAACATTGTGATATTTAGCCCAGCAAACAAAAACTGTATTTAAGTATTTTCCATCGACTACACGTCCACAGTCCGTTTCAACCCTAAGCAAATGGGGTTAAGGTTGTAAGTACAAAGGGGAACACCAAAAGGACCAGAGTTAAAATTTGGTCTTAATTTTTTCCTTTTTTGAAAGCAAGACAAAATAATTAGTATTTAGCGAACGTTTTTAACAAATACAAAGGAATGTCCGCATGACCTTTTCTGACAATAGTTCATTATCGTCCAAAAGAATCGTCGAAAATTGGACAGAAAAAGCGAATGACGAACATTGCAAAAAGACAAGCCAGAAAATATGAGAGTATAATATTAAAAGTGTGGGCAAAATCGCGATCATCGACAGACTAAGGACCAGTGTGTTAGTAATAGCAGAATAAATTAATGGTGTACGATTATAACTTAAGACGAAAAAAACATCGGTCTTGCTTATCTAGCCTAAAAGTCAAACTACAGTGTACATCCTTTTCCAGTATACACAACATATTGAACTTGTGCTTATCAGAAACAGGTGTGATTTTTTTTAAAGGGGTTTAAAGGGATCGTATACGTTTGGTAATTACTTCAAAAATTAATGGCAATGAAAATTTACTTGGTAAGAAGTACAGCAGCTTTGGATAGTATAATTCATTTTTAGAAACTGTTCACTTCCAAGTACTGCGGTTATAGAAAAGGATATCACTTTTTATCCCTAAAAATTTGAATCTGAGAAGCGTTACTGCAGTGACGTTTCTGAGATTGTGTATTCCAATGCATATTATTATTCCTGCGTGGACATAACTTCTCCAGATTTTCGGCAATATCTCAAAATCACTACCACCTTTTGAAATGAAATTTTTACAGGTTAGTTTGATGGTATATATAACTACATACGATTGAAACAAACAGTGGGTTCCAACGTATATACGATCCCTTTGATAATATAATGAAGAAGCTTCCCTCAAAATCATCTTCTGTTTTGTCTCTTAGTCTTACATTGCATACATTCCTAATATGAAACCAATATTTAACCTAAATCAGTCAATCATACCAGTTTAACAAAACGGGTTTAATTTCTTTTGATTTTTCCACACACCAAATAATCATAAAGCATTTTTGTTTCCTCGAAAAAAATCACATCTACATTTTAATAAAAAAAACATTTCATAAATAAACTCACCACTGGCGAAATAAATAACTGCAAAGGCGAAGCTCCAGAAGTTCAACATTATTTCCCGACAGAGAAATCTGCAAAGATAATCTCCGAGAGTTTTTTTTTTTTTTTTTTTAATTTGGGGGATGTCGTCTCAACACACTCACGCTTCAACAACGTCTTGAAACGATGCAAGGCACGGACTGACTTAATCTCTTCGTTAAATCACAGGATGTCTCAGACTGGATTGTTCCATTTGCATATGGGGGTAAATACAATATGAATTTAATCGGTCGTTTAAGCGTATAACTATGTTTTGTTTTTTATTCTTAAAAATAAAAGTCCGAAATCTACGAAAAGCTAGAACTTATTGCTTTTGCGAAGCACTTTCAATAGAAAGATAATGTATTGACTCTGTTTTATTCGTAAATGACGTGCGCCATTGATGTCACATTGGGGGGTGGGAGGGAGGGGAGGGGGGGGGGGGGGGGGGGGTGGGGGCGAGAGGGGGACTTTTAGATAGAGGGCGCACTACTGGTTTTAAGAGTGTGGAGCAAATTCGAAAGAGGAGAGGTGTCGTATTAAATTAGGACTCGTATGAATTTTGATCAAATTTACCTTATAATGAAAGCTAATTTTCCACGTGATCTGCCACTATTAATATGTTCACAAGGTCATGCGTATAGTATAACCAATACGATAGTTTAAATTTTATACGACACCGGGTTGCGATAATGTTTTCTGCAGGTAGGTTGGTACACAGTGTACATTTATAAGCCAATCAGAACACAGATGGAGTTGACGTCATCGATGATGTTGAGTTGCCTGGGATCCGACTAGGGTTAGGGGTTAGGGTTAGGGTTGCCCCAGCCAACTCTAACATCATCGATGACGTCAACACCATCTGTGTTCTGATTGGCTAATGTACCAACCTACCTGCAGAAAAAATATCGCCACCGGGTATGATTTCATAAGACTAGTACTGCTTAGCACATTTGGTTGTTTTGCCAGCGTCGGCTTAGTTTATTTCACAAGAAAATTCCCTGCGGCTCCCGCTTCTTAACCAGTTCGCGCCGGGATTATTTTAACATCGCCGAGCCGAGGGGCGGGATTATTTTTAACGAAACTCGATCCGAAGCGGGTTCAGGCCGATAGTGCCGGAAATCACACCCACGCATTTCCGGCCTTGCTCGCTGCTGACATACATTTCCGAACTTGAACTTGGGGTGTTTATGCGCCATCCGTTTTGAATTTGGGAACAAATTTGCGTTTATATACGAATTATATGGGCTTGGTTAGACCATAATCAAGCAAGATATTAAACGTATATCTGTGGTGGTATACCTCCTCTGTGGTGGTCATTGTGCTTGTGGAATGTTGTGTTTTTTTCAGGAATTTTTTTAGTTTTGTAATACCCCCGTCACACCGGACTGGCGTCCTTACTGCGTTCCTACGGCGACCCAGGACGCGGTAGGGACGCCATGGACGCCGCGGGGTCGTGGTGAGAACGCAGAAGGACGCCGTGGGGACCCCAAGGACGCCGAAGGTCGCAGAGCGACGGCGTTTACTTCGGACATGTTCAAAGTAAACGCCGAGGTTTGGCGTCCTGGCTCAGGACGCGGTGGGATCGCCCTGGGGTAGCCATGGTCGCCGTAGCAACGCAGTAGGAACTCGAAGGACGCCCTAGGGACGCAGTATGGACGTGGTAGGGTCGCCGTGGAGACGCGAATAAATGGATCGTGGACCCCGCGGCGACCTTACTGCGTCCTTACCACGTCTATGGGGTTCTTACCACGACCCCACCACGTCTATAGAAACGCCAAGGACGCGGCAAGGTCGTGGTAGAAACGCCAAAAACGCCGTGAGGTCGCCGATGATCGCCGTGGGGACGCCGTGCAAACTCAATAGAAACGCCAAGGACGCGGTAAGGTCGTGGTGAGAACGCCGTGGGGACGCCGAGTAGACGTACAGATCGCGGAGCACAGGACCCCGGTGTGACGGGTGACCGAAATCTTGATATTTTAAAGAAAAAGGATTGGGGTTCTCACGGCGACCATCGACGTCCTCCATTTTAGGACGCAGTAAGGACGCCAGTCCGGTGTGACGGGGGTATTAGAGGGAGGGGGGGGGGGGGGGGGGGGGGCGTCAGGTAACAATAGTCTAGAGAGTGTATATAGACATGGGGGACCGAGCGACTCCCCATACCTATACTGTTACACTCTCCAGACTATTGTTACCTAACGCACGCGCCCTAAAAACCTCAAAAGAAAGCACAACATTCCGCAAGCACAATGACCACTCCAATGGACGGGGGGGGGGGGGGGGGGGGGGGGGGGGAGGGGTTCGCTCTGTTTTATTTGTTGCTTCATATGGACTAAAGGGGGTTGGGAGGGGGGGGGGTCTCATATCGTGCTGGGTATATTTTTGCCCACACATGGCACAGACACGTTTAAAGTTCCGTTACCATTGTGTTGAGTTCTATTAGCCGGCTTGGGCAGGGCATTCTATTGTTCACATTAGGCAGAACTACACGCGTTTTAAGAACATATTGGATATATATATGAAGCGCAATATGTGGCAGTGAACCCCCCCCCCCCCCCTTTTTTTGTGTTGACCATTGTGTTCCCGGATTCTCAGGAATTCCTTTTAGGTTTCAAGGGGGGATGGGTTAGGTTACAATAGTGTTGAGTGCATATAAAGTATAGGGATAAGAGGGGGTACCCCTCTGCCACATATCGTGCTGGGTATATGGATATGAAGGCTATGATCACAACTGAATTTCTGCTGTTGATACTAATTAAGCAGCGCCACATACGACCGTAGCAGTTGGTTTGTAACTGCCTTGCACCGCGTGCAATTCAGTAAGCGTCTTATTTAAGTGGAAATCAAGACAGACGCAACTACACGCACTAAAGAGTTGAATCAACATTAGTGTGCGGTCAGTTCCTATACCCTTAAACAAGTTGGGATTACATACATAAAATTGATGAAATGTTGGAAATCTCAATTTTTTGAGTGTTGTCACTGGCCGCACACTTATAATGTTGATTCAACACTTTAGTTTTAAGCGTGTATCTGAGACTTGCCTATTCGGACTTGACGACCCCCAGCCTCTGGCTTCGACTAGTGCCGTTGAAACCTCACAGCTGGCGGTGCACCATCCGTGGCCGACTCGGCCCCCTATGGCTGATGTTGGAAATGCTCAGTATCGCTCGACCACGGTGGCGCACTTTCCCATTGATGGACGTCAATGCGGCGGTAAGTTTACGACGACTTAACACTTCATAATAATACTAATAATAATACTAATAATGTCAAAAGAGGGCTTTCGCAAGCATGTTAAACATTTTGTAATAAGGCCACGTTCGAATGGTTGGCTTTGGCTGTGACTTCGGCCGTTGCTATGCTGTTTCCAAGGGCGGACAATGACTGCCCATAGAAACAGCATAGCAACGGCCGAAGTTGCAGCCAAAGTCTGCAATTCGGACACGTCCATATCGTCAGTGACGTGCCTCTTGGTTAGGCCGAGTCCGAATTACTTGTGGTTGCGCACATCCAAATAAATTCCCATAGACAACAATGACAAATACCCCAACTTCAAAAAATTGGGGAAAAATACTCACAACTTTCAAAGGTGACTAAACTATACACCAAAATGAAGCTTATTTCACCATCTTTCATTTTCTTTTCAATTTGTGTGGGGTCATCTGATAACTTTTGGGTGATATTTCCCTCCAAAGGAGAACACCCCTAAGACTAGTGCTGAAGCCCAATCTGCAGAGCGTCCATTTTGAAAAAAATATCCTCTCGCTCAAGAGCCAAGTAGTGCCAATTCCAGGGCCATATTCATCCCAAATGTGATCTGGTCGGCGCAAGCAATTTTGGGCCTATTTACAACCCTGCACCCTTGTATACAGCTTGAAATTACACATGAGTCTATGATAGGTGGCTGTATCCGATACCATAGATATAATCAGGGTTGTAGTCGAGTCCCTGCAAGTCCGTTCACAGGTCCTTTTGTGAAGCCAGTCACAAGTCCCTTCATAAAGGCAGTCACAAGTAACTGGATGGACAATGACAAAGGAATGCTTTTGTCAAAGCTGATTTGGATAGCTTGTGATTTGAATTGGAACTGAAGGACTTATGATGGCCTTACATGGACTTACAGGGACTTACAGGGACTTACAGGGACTTGTGATGGACTCGACTACATCCCTCAGTATAACCACAGAGGTCCTAACGCTATGCTATAATCGATAACAATATCGATATCGTTCCTATGCTTTAATTGCGTCGAGAGAAAGAAAACAAAAATGCATTTTCAGTTTTCTCAAAAAAGTCTATCTATACTGAGTCAGAAATTTTGACACGTTATGTTTTGTTTATAACCTGCCTCGGTTTCATTGACTGGTTATTTAATCACTTTAATCACATTTCGTATATATTAAAAAGGAGTTATAAATTCTTCCAAATAGGCACTTTGGGAGACAAATTAGCGTAAGTTTTTAGGTAATAAGGAGACAGTGGCACTTAGGGAGACGTTATTTTCAGTGTCTCCCTAAGTGTCTAGCTACCCTAAAAAACGATATTTGGGAGTTATTGTTGTCCTAGAACGACAGGTTTTGGTCTATATAGCATAAATCTCGAAGATCTTATAGAAAAGGGTTAGGGTAAACAAGTTAGGACTGTTTTAAGTTTGTGTACATCTCTATGGGATTGTCTCCCCAAGTGCCTATTTGAGGTATTATAATAACACAATTATTATTTGAATATATATTTGTATTGCAGCCACCCTTTAAATACTACACGAAACATGTATAAATGTATAGTGTATTTCTGTGTTTCGTTTTAATCAATGCAGAGTTGTGCAAGGGCACGTCGGGCCGATTCCGCAGCCCAATTTGACCAACAATTCAACTTAAACTGGGTATAGGACACACCTTTTGCAGATATCGACAATTGTTGACTTTTTCCCAACAACAATATTCGGTATTTGTGTACACGAATACCGGGAGCCAACTAGGATGTTCGGTATAATCTGAATGTTCGGTGTATAGGTCAGCTCGACTAGCCGAGCTGACCTGCACCTCGGGACCAGTAATCCCCACTACTTCCCCTCAAACCATGCTGTATTTGTATATTAATTACCCTTGTATTTACATTCAAGGGTTGTAATAAGGTCTAACAAAGCAATGAATAATGTAGCATATGGTGCTATACTGTATTAATGTTACTTTAGCAATTTGGTTTCACACGTTTCAAACGATGCCCCCAAAACGGTTCATGACTAAAAGTAAATATGATAATTATATACAACGGTTTTACTTAGAATTTTGTTTTAGAGTCTCAAGCTAGGCATAATATAATACCTTGTAGTTAAAGGTAGGATACACCATTTGCAGATATCGACAATTTGTATTACTGAATTATTGAAAAGTATCTTACTTATTTGAAAATAAATAATGATTGTAGGCATCTAGCAAAATGATTGCGCTAGATATCCTTTAATTGTTTCGACAAATTGAATTTTATATAAAAAAAAATCACGATCGCCAGACAGCGATTGGAAAAAGAACAACATAAGAACAACTGCCTGGCGTCGGTTGAAAAACGAACGCCGTTTATTTTTGGCTTTCCTCGGCATCCATGATTGTAAAACTCCGAACAGATCAATTGAACGATATTTATTATAAAATACAACCCCGCAATCCACGCATTCATGATATTTCAAGCAATTACCAATGGTGTATCCTACCTTTACACACTGATTATTCGATGTGTGTAATTTCAATGTATAGGCCTAATGTTAGTCAAACACTCTCAATTCGTATATATACGTTTCATCGGCAGAGACCAGTAGACCCAGAGTCTTATGCTAAAATCATCAACAGGGCTGTCGGGGTGGCCACCATGCACTGTAGCCTAGCTACGGTGGTAGCTCAACCAACTGAGCAAAACTCGGTTCGGTTGCGAAGCCTGTTGCGAAGCCTCGTCACACTTTAAAGACCTTGACAGCTTCGTTGCCGTAGTCTACCACGACCACCTTGCCGTGGTCTGTGACGGTCACCCCGAGCGGGTACTGCAGGGCATCCGCGTCGCTGTCCAGCCTCCGCAGGAAACGGCCCTGCTGGTCGAACATGAGAACCCGGTTGTTCCAGTCGTTGCAGACGATGATGTTGTCGTGGCGGTCCACGGCCAGCCCCGTCGGGTACCGGAGCTGTGACTCCCCCTCGCCGGCCGAGCTGAAGGCCGCCCGGAACTCCCCGTCCGGATCGAAGATCTGGACACGGTGGTTCTCCCGGTCTGAGACGACGATCTCGTCCCGGCTGTTCACGCCGACGGCGATGGGGCAGCGGAACTCGCCGGTGGCTTTGCCGTATCCGCCGATGTTTTTACAGTAGCGGAAGGCACTGATGAGGAAATAAAAGAAAGACAGTAGCCTATTTCATTGTTTGGTTGAAATTGGGTTTGCCTTCAATCCGTACCAATGTCGAGAGGTCATTATACGCATGGCCGTACAGCGGCCTTTGTCCAGTAGCTGCACTGCACAATGGACCCGAGTGTGCAGCTGTTACACAGGACGGCGTTAAACGGCTTAACACAGCTGGCAACACGGATTCGCGGTTTTTTGTGTCACTGTGGAGACATGGCTTTGTTCTCGTGTACAAAATGGTTAGAAAGTCGAGCACGTTTTTCAAAATGCTCCCATTTTAACCACAATTATTTTCCTGGGTTGAAATTTCGACCCAATATACCCTATATTATACCCTAACCCAAACACTAACTCTAACCCACATTCTAACCTTAGTTTTTGAGTAAATTGATTACAATCCAAAAATCTAATTCGTGAAATTCCTAATGGAGACCTATTCATCTATATAAATTACCCTTTGGAGACCTATTTCGCACCAGCATTTCGGTCATACCCGCTCCCCGGTGTCGAGGGGTTAGTCGCTTATGCACGATCTATAAACAATTGACGTTAGTGCAAAACCTAAGAATGATCTTAGGCCTTTGCCCAAAACGATAGACGGTGGATTCTAATTATGTGTCCCTACCTGTCGTATAAATGAACGCAGTGTGTTCCGTGGTCGGCGATGAGAATATTACCGTTGCTGTTGACCGCGACCCCGCAGGGCCGGCGGAGCTCGCTGGCGCCGAAGCGACGCAAGAGCTGGCCGTCACGGGTACACAATAACACCTGGTATACGACAACAGAGTTAAACGGCAATGGTTTAAGTGAGACCCCAGCGTACACATGTTTGATACACCTACTTTTGACGCATCCACTTAAATGGTCAGGTGTTGAACTTCAACGTTTTTGCACTAAGGCCGTGTCCGAAACGGGTGTCTAGAGCTACAGCTACGGCTATTGTCTGCGTCGGCCATTTTGTAGCGCTGTCCGAAATGCCGTCTAGAGCTACAGCTACGGCTACAACGTCACAAAAATCTAGCCGTAAAAGAAGTTGTCTAGCTCAGGCAAAACAAAATGGCAGCAGCACTAACGTTAATTTTGGAGCAAATTTTCGTTTATTTTTCAATGATAGTGCATTGAATTGAAACTAACAGATCAACAAATACGTCAATATCATCAGGTATTTCGACTGGCTGTAAACAAACATTGCGTAACATCTAGCAGACGATAATTGTAAATTCTTACATCGTAATTTTCCAAACACTAATTCAAGCATCGATTGGGGGCGCAATAACTAGCCGTAGGCTCTACCGTAGCCACGTCCGAATTCCATTTAGCTTAGCACCTATGTAGACGTAGCTGTAGCTGTAGACGTAGACCGTAGCTCTAGACACTCTTTTCGGACACGGCCTAACTCTAAACATGCGCATTACGTCCAAGGTTGCTTTTTTTCTATTGAGTGATTGGTTTCGCAACACCTATATTTAAACCTTAACCATTACCAAAAAGGCCGTGTCCCAAATGGGCATTCGAGCTTTGGATCTACGTCGTGTGCAAACATTGTTGTAATAAAGGGTTAGCACAAAACCCCAAAACGAACAACGCGTGCTTTCACTGCACCGAGGCCAAATTGGTACATGTATAACAAACTTTCTGAAAGAAAAAGATACGGTCTTGAGCTAAAACTTCTGGACCAAATCGGAATTTCTTGATATCATTTGTTCATCTGGAAGGACTCTCCATTCATTGGTATTGGTGGTTTGGGCTTCGAGTTGTGCTTGTCTGTTTTCATGTGCCACCAAGTATAGTCGAAGACCCTAAACATTGCTCCACACAAGAGATTCGCACGCGGCTTACGTGTTGGACTTTGGCTAATACATGTACATTTAAATGAACCACACTCCCAACCCATAACAAGTACAAATCGGCATTAAACCAAATCGCCTAAATTTGAAAATTTTGAAAAGGCGTACTTGTTTATTGATGTGATCTGTGACGAGAATGTTCTCCTCATCCCCAACCAGCGTAAGTCCAAGGGGCTCGAACTTGCTGGGGAAATTGAGAAAGTTCAACTGCTTCCGGTGGTTACCGTTCAGGTCAAAGATCCGGATGCAGTTGTTTCCGGTGTCGGCGACAAAGACGTCACCGTTGCGCGCCGACACGGCCACTCCCCAGGGCTCCCGCAGTCGCGTGATGCAGCCGCCCGCTCCGAACTCCAGGACCTTGCGGGTCGGTCGGCGCACGGCGACGTCGAAGGGACTGCCTACGATCTGACGACCGAAGACCGCCACGAAGAGCCTGTGTCTCCCCTCGCCGTTCGAGCGGAATACGATGTCGTAGGTCCCGTCCTCGTTGTCTTTGACTCTGGCCAGGCCGACCTCGTCGGCTGGGGAGCAGAGTTTGGCGCTAACTGCGGCGCCCCCGGCCTGGACTGCGCTGTCGGCGGCGTCCCGGGTTTCCAGGCTTACGCAGGCGTCCTCCCCGACCTGGACGTCTAGGGGGAGCTCACCTTCAAGTTTAAGCACGGACTTCGAGGCAATAGCTGGGTGGCACTCGGTGTGCCCGAGCACGGAAGACCGGCTCAGCTCGAGCTGTCCGCAGGCGAAGCCAATGTGGCCGTTTTCTTCGAGTGCTGTGGTCACATCGACGTCGACGGTCTCCTCGAGTTTGCGCGTGGTCTCTCTGTTGACGAACAGGAGTGCCGTGTCGTTGCCCTCGGCGAGAAGATTCTCTGTGACGCTGCAGACGCTGCTGGTTTTATCTAGAACCTATAGAAAACAAAACTGATATGATATCATGATATGATATCATGATATCATAAAGCTACATGGGGCTGCAATAAGGGCCAAGTTCAATCAACAAGGACTATAGTTAACTATAGTTTGACTAACTCTGATCGAACTCAGGCTAGTCGACGATGGTTAGACTAGTCTAGTCAACTATTCACGACCTGCCTACCGCGGACGTTCGCATCGATGGTAACCAATAGCCGCTTTAATGGCACAGTACAGAGAGGACCAGTTTGGCAGTTAATGGTCCATAGTTCGACAAGAGTCGTTCGCACTTCAACTTCAGTGCGCATGCCCTAATGACATCACGAACTAACCACTATAGTTCCTTGATCGAACTTAACCATGTTTGTAAGCGATGCTAGCCAGCTACAGGAAGTTACTTCCAATGAAGAAACCTCTACAGAAAATGGTACTCGTTTTATGAGAACCTTTCAACAAGTGCAACCTTCCTTTCTCAAAGGCAGACTAACGTAAAATGAAATTCCTCAGAAAAAAGTTCTTTGGGATGATGACCAATCAATCAACTGAAATACTGTTGATTTTCATTTGTTTGGTCTTATTATTGTACGTGCCCAAATAATTCGGGGATACATAATTGCAAACTAATAATAGGCGAAAAGACTAACATGAATTGAAAATGCTCATGAACGGCGTATCGAAATATGGCAGGGGGAAATTAGAAATTAGAGTTTAATAAGAGAAAGCTATAATGTGTAATTGATGTTAACCAAACAACTCGGCTTATACACAACTTTATACCTGTTGTAAGAGTTCTGTTTCGGTGAGCAGTGCCTCCTTCCTTGCCGTGTAGCACTGGTTCAGTTCATCCAGGGCTTCTTGCTCATATCTCGCCAGGGTCTCAGCGAGACTCTCTGCCCTGTCCTGAATCAGGGCTTCGGCCCTGTTACGATTCAGCTGCAGCTGCCTGTTCGTCTCCTTTAGGACAGCCAGGTTGTCCCGGAGTGTCTCCAAGCGTCCCTTTGCTCGCTCCACCAGCTGAGAGAGGACCCCCCGGCGCTGCTGGGCCGCCTCCTGCCGCTTCCGGTGCTTGTGCCTGGGAGGCCGATGGCTCGTGGCCCGGCACCGGTAACAGATGGGCACATCGCAGGTCTCGCAGTACAGCTCGAGCTGCTCACGCTCGTGGTTGGCGCAGTACCTGGCGCTGCTGTCCAGGGAGTCCAGGCGAACCAGCATGCCGCTGGTCTGGTACTCGTCCACCGTGGTCAGCCGGTGGCTGCGAGTCATCCGAAGCCGGCGGTGGGCGTTGGCGCAGTCAACGCACAGGAACTCGCTGCAGTCGAAGCAGTGGTAGGCCGCCTCGCTGTCGCAGCCGTTGCAGGTCGGGGCGGTGGACGACACCCGCCGCTTCTGCTTGATGAAATCGATGATGCCGTTCACGAAGAAGTTGTCCGGGAGGGATGCCACTCCTCCTTCCACCATCGGGTACTCCATGCGGCAGATAGGACACGAGATCTTGCCATCGTTCTGGTTGATCCACAGCTCAAGGCAGCTGGCGCAGAAGGTGTGCTGACAGGAGAGAACTTTGGGCTTCTTTAGGCGGTCGATGCAGAGCGGGCACTGCAAAAATTGTCGGTCCAACTCCTCAGCTCGTAGAACATTGGTCGCCATCTTGGATCAGGAGCTCGACTTCCTGAAATGTTAATAAAATAAAAAGCAGATACGTCAACAAGAAGGAAAGGAACCACGTGTATGTTCTGGAAGTAACATTGGACAAGAGTCATCTTCATTGAAGAATTTTGTTTTACACAGAGACGAGCGATAGCGATGTTGTCTAATTGAGGTGAAGAACTTAGGAACTTGCCACAGTAAACGTGTACCAAATAGCAGAGTATAAAATCAGTTTGTTGCGGTACCACCATGTGGTAAATCCTATTTGTGAGTTGTGTGGTTCTAAATGGGACCGGAGGGAACCCAACGTTTCGGACAGTGCTCCGCTCGTCGTCAGGAGACTGTTGGTTTGATAGTTCGAAAAAATATCAAGTTGGAATCCAACTAGACGGCACGGTAAGCGCCACTTCGTCGGCACAAGCCTAGGGCTACTTTAGCATGCCCGACTGCAACTCAAAAAGCTATGGAGCAGATAACAGAGAGAACAGAGTCGGCTGTGGTGTATTCAGAGCAGGGATGTAGTCGAGTCCATCACAAGTCCCTGCAAGTCCCTGTAAGTCTCTGCAAGTCCATCACAAGTCCTTCAGTTCTAATTCAAATTACAAGCTATTCAAATCAGCTTTGACAAAAGCATTGTTCATCCAGTTACTTGTGACTGCCTTTATGAAGGGACTTGTGACTGGCTTCACGAAAGGACTTGTGAACGGACTTGCAGGGACTCGGCTACAATCCTGATTCAGAGAGCATCACAATCCGTTGCTGCACACCATCATCCAAACGTAATTTGTCGCATACATCCAGTGTTCCATACCAACAAACTAAATATCAAACCGCATCAATATGCCTTCTGAATGTGTCGGTTGTCCGTGTGAATCATTTGAATAATACAGATATGATGTTAACACCGAAGTATTTTAATAGACATCAGCAGCCGCAGCCGGCTTGATTCACCGCCTGGGTTGCAGCAGGATGTTTTTTTTCTGCTGAGCGCACACCGCTTGCTCATCAGCACCGACTGGAAGCAATTCCGTGCAGCTGTCCCGCGGGGCACTTTTGCCGGCCCCTCTTCCGTTTACTGTCCTACCCACGCCCTCAGACCGCGGTGAGAGACCAGCATAGACGATGATGAGGATGCAATATGTTTGAATCCGCTTACTCAACAAAACAAAGTCGAAAATTACTAAATTAATCATTGGGATAGGCATTGTCTTTTAACTTCTTCCTTTACCAAGTTCGTGTCAAATGCTGTGCATGTATACACGCACAGTTTTGGTTTCCGGAATTCAAAACGGATGACGGCTAAACACGTAGCACGAGCAAGGCCGGACACAAATATCTGTGCAACCGGCTCGCAGCAAGCGGGGCCAGAAATATCAGGGTGTGCTATCCACAGCCGCCGGCCTTAACCCGCCTCGGATCGAGGTTCGTGAAGAACTGCCCAATGTTGGTTTAAGATATTGGGCACATTCTTTCCAACACTTGGTCTATTTTTACCCGAATTAACTAACTAATTAACTAACTAAATTCATTGTTAGACAAATAACATTACCCACTGTTTTTTACCTAGCTCCTTTTGACCGTGTATACTGTTTCCTATCTCAACTTAAAGGGAGACTTGTTCACCGTGATGTCGACAACGGATAAGGGCTTGGGCCTGTTTGTTACACGCAGATCCCAAGTCGCGATCGGTGATCCGACCGCTGGTTCGCACGATCGATTAGGCGGGGTTTGGTTGCGAACTAACGGCCGGATCACATTAATCGCGATCCGGATCTGTGATTGGCCCGAGGATTTCCAAATTTTCTCACTATTTATGCTAAATTCGAAGCATTGTATTAAAATTACGATTTGTCTCAGTGTCGGATGACAGATGAGACATTTGACGGGTCAAGTATTTGGTAGGCGCTGTCATCGACGATAATGTCGGCGCTGGAGAATGCGATGAGCTCCAGTCGCTATAGGGTGCACTATCCTATTCAAGCCCCATTGAAAACAGTGTAAAATCAACAAAGTTTAGGGCCAAGTTTCATGCAAACCAACATCACTGGGGTTTATCAAACAACAATCAGATTATTGTCTTGGCCTTTATCTTTCCATTTCTTTTAAATTTTGGGTGGGTTAGCCGATTACATTTTTTAATATTCACACCAAAAGAAACACACCTCCCGAAAAGTGATACTTTCCCAGCCTGCACGCAGCCATTTTACAAATGGCATCCCTCCACGTTCTAGGGCAATTAGGACCCATTTTTCAACCGTAATTTTGTCAAGTCTGCCCTCAGATTGAAGCTCAGAAACCAGGGAGTTGATCCCATGCTATATTTACACAATCCTACCGTTTCTTTTACCAAACGGCCTCCTTTTTTAAAAGAAATTGTTGGGGCACATTTCATGCTAATGAGATCGCGGAGAAATTCTCCCTTCAATTAGGGTAGTGCACCAATTATAGCTCGTTCCTGGCCGTGCTGTGGACGTCATCATAATGTTTTTGATTTATGAGGTGTTTGGTGGACAAGTGAACCGTTGAAACTTTTTTTAATACTGGCTTAATCATAAAATAACGAGGGGAGGGGGGGGGGGGGGGGGTGTTAGTCACTATAGTACGCAAGGTAATTAAGTCAGTGCTTGCGACAGGAATGATACGCTGGTAGAGCCTGAAGGGGATGGGGAAGGGTTAGGATGAAGTTAGATTAGTGAAGGGGTCCGGGTAACTGAGCTAATTTCATGATGCTGACGGTGAGAATAAAGTCTCCAAACTTTTTTTATGTGATGGATTTATAGACATCTAAATAAAACCGAGGTCTGTGAATGGATTATGTCCGAGGCATTATGACAACGACGTCAATCCTTGATACGGCATTATAGCTATACCCAGCAAGATATGGGACCGAGGACTCGCCCCTTATTCCCCTATACATATACACTCCTTAGACTATTGTTGCCTAACGCACCCCCCTAAAAACCTCAAAAGAAACCACAACATCACGCAAGCACAATGACCACCACAAAGGAGGGGGGGGGGGGGGGGGGTCTCTCCATCCCATTATATTGTTTCATATGCATTATGGCTGCGTCATTAATTATAGCTTATAGCTGCGTTATGAATCACGCGATCACGTGGTAGTGGTGGTGGTATATAAATTACGTATGGTGTTATTGTTTCAACAAAGGTCATGCGCACAAAGACGGCACTATGAAAAAGACTAAAATTTACAAGTCACAAGTCGCATAACAGGAAGGGGTCGCAATAGGACAATAACGAATTGTAAAAATGTAATGTTACTTATTTATTATTTATTAAAATATCTTTGCATAGGATAAACAGATCAGCACCAGCTGTTTTACATCAATGTCCTGTATACATTGTAATGTACATAATCGCTGAGATATATATTTTTAATTGGTGCATATCGATGGTATATTTTAACTACGGGCAAAATAAATCATATTTAGAATTGATGATAAACAAGAATGAACAAGTAATAATTTCTCGGGGCGCGAGAATGCCGGCCTGTTTCATCACGGCATCGTAAACCCGTAAATCGTGGTTTGAATTATACTGCGATAAACTGGAAGCGGCTTGGATGGTATTGGGTTTCGCGCGCTAGCAAGGAACAGGGAATCCGAAGAATGCGGCGCGCGCTAACAATGTCTTGGCCAGGCACACGCGCACTGCCAACTATAAACAGCAATATGAAGCCAGACGGCTGTTCTGTGTATTGACATTATATTTATATAATTGTGCACTTGCATGGGTATTTATATATGGAAATGACGTATGTGATGTAACAGTATTTGTCTAGTTCATTGATTAATCATTTGTATAGCGAAATTTACATCATGACATATTTTAAATGCGCATTCCATGTTAAAAATATATTCATTTTTAAAACTTAAATACAATTTTTTTTAAATAAATTAAATAGTACAAAACTCTACCATAAAAAAGACCTATGTTTTACCTTTTTTTTTAAAGGCCTCTCATAGGTTCTGTACACGATTGTTTAATCGTAAATGGTAGGTCAATCGTGGAGTAGGTCAACAGTGAACGGCAGGGTCAGTCGTGGACGGTCGGTAACTCGTGGACTATTCCAATCGTGTATTTGTTCATGCCCTATAACCCAATTGTCCCTAGTCCATTGCCGGTGTTTACATAGTCACACATAATACACTCACATTATTGCTTCTTTGAATCATTTAATTATTTTGTGAAGCACGGGCAGTTGGGGGTCGTTTCGCATTGAGAAATAACTAAAACCGCTGTTTAGTTATTTTTCGGTGCGAAAGGACCGCCGACGTCACTTCACAAAACCGGTCTGGAGCTAAAACTAGTACTAGCCCAAATCAAGATATCTTGGTATCTTTTTTTGTTCTAGAAGGATTCTCCATCCATTTGGTACAGGTAATTTTGACCTCAGGATAGTAGTAGTGGAAGTGCGCTTGTCCGTTGAGATAATGTTTGCCCGATTTTTTTTAGGGGCACCCTGTTCCACCTCTAATCATAGCCCCGCCTACCAGCCACTGATTAATCTGCCTAAAAGTTGATCCCAACTCACCTCTTCTTCATGATTCGGTCACAAAACGGTCGTGTGGCCGCCATGGCGGTGCATAATGCATTGCAGTCAACACTCGCTAGCTGCGGATGATCTACGTGCGTTTATGAGAAATGGCGGAACATCGCTCTGTCGTGACATGAGAAACTGCACAGAGACGCAACCCTCATCTCCTATCATGCTCCTCACCCTTCAAACAAAACCGAGAATCCTCTTCACTAATCTTCAGAATTCTCCTTTACTAAAAGAAAGAAGTTATAGCTCCTAGTCATGTTTCGCAGACTTTGATCACCCGTATGTGAGGTTTGCGTGTTCGTGAAGAGTCGCGGCCCGTCCTACATTAAATGCACACAGCGATCGTTAATAACTCATATCAGATGTTAGGCACGCACGGCTATGTTCTATATGTCCTATATTTAAACTTGGCTGGTATTTATAGCTTGTTGTAACGGTCCCTATGCGGCCTACTAGCTGCGACACCGTGTGGGCGTTCGTTGGGGGCAAGATAGCAGTGCCTCTGTCGCATCCGTCTTCCAGCGTCATTCATCAAGTTTGTTAACTATCGTCTGGTTTTGGACAGCGAAGCTTGTGCGTAGCCTATTGCCTAGCTAGATTCAGAATTAAAGCCATATAGTCGAGAGTTGGTGATCCGAGACCGGGAACATGCCGACCTAGACCTGTCAGTGGCCAGTCCGATACCGATACCCGCATCACCCAGACCTCCTCATTCTAGACCGAGACCAGACTTGACGGTCCCGAGACCTAGAACCAGATCTAGGTCATATAGATCGAAAATCCGAAACTAAGCTAGACCAATTAGACCCAAGACCAAGACCTAACGATCCGACGATCCGACGATCCGAGCCTGATCAAGTTCTGGAGGTTTAAGCTCGAACGATCCGAGACCATGAGTTCCGAGACCGAATCAATGAGACCGAATCAAAATTATGAACCCGAATCGAATGAACCCAAATCAATTAGACCAAGGTCTGAGGTTCCAAGACTCGAGGACAAGACTAGTTCAACCCCTAGAGGTCCGGGACCCGGAGGTCCGAGACCCGCATATGCAGTTATGAGACCCGAGGTCCGAACCTACCCATAGGTCCTGACCCACCTGGAGGTCTGAGACCTGGAGGTCCGAGACCTAGAGGTCCGAGCCTTTGAAGAGATCCGATCGAGACTCGGAGGTCCGAGCCCGAGACTAACTCGAAGGTTCGAAACCGAGACCTGAAAGTCCGAACCCGAGACCTTAAGGTCGAACCCAAGACTAAAAGGTCCGAGACAGGCTGAGATCCGGAGGTTCGAGGTCCAAGACTCAGAGGCCCGAAACAAAGACCCGGGGGTCCGGAACCCGGAGATCCGAGATCCGGAGGTCCAAGACCAAGATCTGGAGGTTCTAACCCGAGACCTGGAGGTCCTGAGACCTGGAGAATGCGAGACCGAGACCCGGAGGTCCGTGACCGAGACCAGGAGGTCCGAGACCTGAGACCAAGATGTCCGATAGCGAGACCCGGATGACGGAGGTCCGAGACAGAACCCGGAGGAAGGAGGTCTAAACACGAGACGTGACTTGGAGGTCCATACCTTCCCGGAGGTCCGAGACCGGAAAGTCCGAACCCAATACCTGGGGTCAATTTCATGGCGCTGCTAACACTAACAGAGCCTCCGTCTATTTTACGTAGACCATAAGCGTGTAAGCGAAAGGCACACCAAACCTAGCAAACAAATTGGCATAAATCAGTGACGTAACAATATAATCTTTATGCGCGCGCAAACGTTAGCACAAACAAATACGCTTTGAAATAGCGTTAAGGTTGGCAATTTTTTTTAACCGTGCAGTTCGCGCCGGAGGACGTATATACTGACGCAATTTTTTTTTCCAGATTCAAAACGGATGACGCATAAACACGTCACGCGCAAGGCCAGAAATGTCTGTCAGCAGGCGAGCAAGGCCGGAAATGCGTGGGTGCACGTGCTTCCCGGTAGCATTGGCCAGAACCCGCCTCAGATCGAGTTTCGTTACAAATTATTCCGCGCCTCGGCTCGCGCCGGTGATGTCAAAATAATCCCGGCGCGAACTGATGCAGCGCTGTTTGGACTGGTACGAACCCCGGCCGAGACGGGGAGGTCTGAGACCGAGACCTACAGGAGGTTCGAGACTGGGACCCATACGCCTGGATTATTACACATGTATCGTTATGAGGCTGATGACGGGTAGAATCACCCATATAAGTTTCATCCCCACCCCTAATATTTCCCCACTCGACCCGGCACGCAACCCGATACTCCGGCTACGCTAGCGCCACCAACGCGCGCCGCGCGCGCCCCACATCATGGGCCTTTTCGAAACCTTTGAATCGTCTTTGGCTGTGCCTCCACATTCCAAATCTCTAATGAAAAGCAAATAGAAATGGAGGCAAATGTTTAACTTGTTGGTTTACATCAATCGAGTAAATGTTTCTGAAGCACACCAGGGATCAGAATGTGGCAGGAGAGCCCACAGTTAAGTTAAGAATCTAAAATCGCCTTAAGCCCCGTACGCAACGAAGCCAGAAATTTAAAAAAAGGTCCTCAGCATAATGAAAACAGCGCCCTCTACAGACCGGTTGACTTTTTCAAAACATTTGTTGACTGCTTCTTGCTCGCGTGCATCATGCATGACGTGAGTACAAATTGTGTAATTTCTGGTGGTACTGCAGTGCTATTCTTAACTAAGCAGGTAGGCCTAGTACTATAATTACTGTAAAAAACTTTTTTTTCGTATGGCTGAATCGTGGAGAAATAAGAATAACTGTATGTTACGCAGGCTAGTGCCCTGGGTTTGTCCACTCTATGTCACTGTCACTCGTGACAGTCAGTGACACCCATGATGATCATGATGCTGACAGAGTCAATGACTCGACTCAGACTCCAATTTTGTTGGCGACTCGATCAGCTCTACTCTAGACTCTAGAGTCACTGCAGGCAAATTAACTCGACTTGAGTCCCTCATCAGAGTGACTCGGCTCGACTCAAGTGAAGGATAAGACTCAAGTCCCAAAAATAAGAACAAATTAAACTTGGCTTTAAACAATATTTGCAATAACTTAAGATTAGTTGTAATATCAGTGCCAGTGGCAGTACGGTTTAATTTATGTTCAAGTCACATTTATGTTACTGTGTACTGTTAGCAATATATTTTTCATCCTCCAGTACTACAGTACTAGTGAGACAACAAACATACACTAGATTTGCACCCGGTGTTTATTTAATGTGTAGTACTAGTACTAAATCACATTATTTGTGACTCAAATTGACTTAAGCTTACATGACTCAACTCTACTACATATACTCGACTCGACTACACACTGTGACTCGACTCGACCTTCTTGACTGGTTGAAGCCGGAGACGAAGCTGAAGCCAGGGGTTTGGAAAACTGTCCTAGACACCCCGCATTAGACTCTGTGTTGTAGTAGGCAATAAATACCACTTTGACTGCACCTCAAGTTGTACGTTTGTCACTATAGAGCTACATAGCCCTGATTCAGTGATTGTGTCTTGGCATCTTCTTTCACAATGAAACTTGGTCAACTAGGCCTACATTCAATCTTCCTTTTCTTTTTTTCTGGAACAGTATGAATCATGGGCAACATCATCTCAACCAGCCTCTTGGGTAAGGATCGGGAAACATTAGCAACTGATGACGAGAGTGAAGACTCATCAAGCCAGGAAGGTGAAGGATATGATGACGTCAGATACGACGGACCTCTGGATCTCGACCAGATCATCTTTTTTCACTCGCTGCACAGAATCCCTTCATCATCAGAGGGGAGACAGAAGTTACAGAAGCAAACAGGTATTTGCTAGTCCAAATTGGTGAACCCTAGTTATCGCTTTCTTAACATTTCGACCAGATCATGTGTAAACTTAGCCCATAAATGTGGAAGACACTTAATACTAACCGGTTTCCAGGAGCTGGGTGGTGCGAGAATGTATATTCATGAGAAAAAGCAATGGCAACTCATATATGTTAAAGAACTATAAAGAATTATAAAGAACGGCTTCCTCAACCAACTTGCCAATAGTTGGTAGAGAGGAGAGCTATAGATTGAAAGGTCTGTGGTTCGAATCCGACTGTCGTTAACGTTTGTCTTTTTCTTCCACAAATGTTCTTATGGGTTATTTTAATAATAGAACAAGGCTGAAGGGAAAACCGGGTTAGGTTACATAAGTTTCTTGAAAAATACAACAAGAAACGCTGCACTGGTTAGTTCTTAGAGACTTCCTATAAATGTGACTCAAATACTAGACTTACTCCATATTGCGAGACATACAGCAGCCACAAAATGGCCGAAGGTCCCAAAAACATTATGTTGCTATGGACATCAACATAGCGCCACCAACTGCCCAACAAAATTGATGACGCATTTTCGATATCCACGACCAACGCTGCCGTTGGTGGCGCCCTGCGATCTTGTGTATGACTCTATCTTGCTATAGAAACTGACTAAGTAAATTTGCATAAATTTCAAAGTGAACAAAACAAATTGGCAAGGCAGGACTCGAACCTGCGACCTCTAGACCTCTAGTATACCGGACCGGCGCTCTACCAACTGAGCTATCTTCCCCAAATGTTGGCAGTCTCCCAAATTGTCAGTATCTTTGTTCGAGGGCGCTTATCAGAAGTCATAAACACCAGAATGCCGTGTGGCCAGGGATCACGTCCAATTTTACGATCACATAATGGGGATCACATAATGAAGATACAACTTTTTACAAAAATAAACAAAAATAAACCACAAAAATACAAAAATAAACCACAAGGGAAATTGACTAGGTAAATTTGCGTAAATTTCAAAGTGAGCAAAAACAATTGGCAATGCGGGACTCGAACCTGCGACCTCCGGAATTAAAGAATATTTCTAAACAATTAAAGATATCTCTAATTTCTGTTACAGGCTATTTGGACGACGCAACACTAACTGGACAAGTAGAATCTTCCCAGGATATTCAAGATGGAACAGATGCGATAGATAGCACCTCCGTTCTTGATAGGACAGCAATTCCTTTCGTCTCGACTGAGGAGAAGGCCATCCTGACCGAGGGCAGCTGCCCCAGAGAACGTGGGCATGGTTTAGTACTTGCTGATGAGCCACAGTCAGCGGCGGTTAACGCCAGCTCGAGAGAGGGGCCGACCACAAATTTGCCCTTGTCGTGGGAGATCGATGTGACTGACTTAGCTGAACACAAAGATTTGAAGAGAAACAAATTTGCAAAAGGTAGTGTTTTTTTATTTTATTTTTCTCCTTTTAAATTTATACTTCGAAAAGAATGTTGCAACCTGACGTCATATTTTTCTTCATAAATTATCTCAATAAAGATCGGTCATTGCAAAAATATTGAAAAAATACTGAAAAACATTTCCAATTTTGTAAGGAAATCAGGGTTCTAGCTAGGACCTTTTTAGTGCCGGGTAAATTATCAGATTGCGAAGCGTTGCGAGCGCAGCGAGCGGAGCTCTCGCGCCTCACGGCCGGGGGTCCAGTTCATTTTTGCATGTTTCTGTGAAAGTCTAGCTAATTTAATAAAATAAATTACTACATGAACGTGATTAACGTGCCCATAATTCGATTTTTAAAAAAATAACAAATT
This sequence comes from Crossaster papposus, assembly GCA_037893245.1. Lineage (NCBI taxonomy): Eukaryota > Metazoa > Echinodermata > Asteroidea > Velatida > Solasteridae > Crossaster > Crossaster papposus. Next base: position 1,341,901 of record JBAIAA010000507.1, on the reverse strand, counting down.
TAAAAATAAAATAAAAAATAAAACAAAATAAAAAAACTGTGCCGGGCACAGGCAATTTGAACCCGAGTGCCGGGCGAAAATTTGCAGTGTCGGGCGGTACCGCCCGGCGCCGCCCACCGTGGCTGGAACCCTGAAGAAAATACTGAAGTGATGTCAGGATACTATATTTTTTTCCCCTATTTTTTGTTCTTCAACTTAGAAAAATGAAATCTCATTGAATAATTTTATTTACTGTGACACACTATTTTAACATCATTGAATGATCCCAACAATGTCGCGTCCCAGATATTTTTCTTAAAATCGGGCGTTATCCCTGGCCACACGGAATTCTGTTGTTTATGACTTCAGACTAGCGCCCTCGAACAGAGATACTGACAATTTGGGAGACCGCCACCAACATAAGGCAAGATAGCTCAGTTGGTAGAGCGCCGGTCCGGTATTCCGGAGGTCACAGGTTCAAGTCCGATTCACAATTTCTTTGTTCACTTTGAATGTTATAACCCTAACCCCCTAGGCCTTACTTTGGGCTAAAGAACTGCGTACTACATAATACTACTTAGTGTTTTGTAGCACTGGGTCTCTCCGTGACTGATGATTGGGTGTGCACTGACAGAGTACAGATACTGCCAACTACAAAATACTAATAGTGGCAATACAGGTCAGTAATACTTAACTGGCAAAAAAATGCAGTAGTCCAGCCTTGACCCATTGCTGTGTCCCAAGTGACAATGTTTGCTGTAGAGTTTAGAACACCCTACACAGCATACATGGGCCATGCACACTCAGCAAGCAAAGGGACTTAATGCTAAAAAGTACTACGAGTGCAATAAGGGGTGAAGTACCAAATACTAAAAATTACTACAGGCATTGCACACAAGTCAGTGAGAGTACTGCATACTACTTTTTACTACTAGTAGTAAAAAGTAGCATTATAGGTAGGGTTAGGGTTAAAGACGCATACAGTGTTATAAATGTATTGTATTTTGTTCCCTAGGTGTTGCTAAGAAGGTGAAGAACAAGGACTTCTCTTCAACCACAAGTCCTGGAGAGGGCTTGTACGTCTCTCCGACGGTAACAGTGACAACCGCCATGCTGGCAGAGAGGAAGGTCCTTGACCAACGAAGATGGTAAATATTAAGGATGAATGGTGTCAGAAAAGTCGATGTGGTTAATTTTGTCAGGGCAGATTCAATTAAAGGGATCGTATACGTTTAGTAATTGGAACCCACTGTTTGTTTCAATCCTATATAGTTATAGATATATACCATAAAACTAACCTGTACAATTTCCTGTAAAACTAACCTGTTTTATTTCAAAAGGTGGTAACGATTTTGAGATATTGCCGAAAATCTGGAGCGGTTATGTCCACACAGGAAGAATAATCTGCATTGGAATACACAATCTGAGAAACGTCACTGCAGTAACGCTTCTCAGATTCAATTTTTTGTGGATAAAAAGTAATATCTTTTTCCATAACCGCAGTACTTCGAAGTGAACAGTTTCTAAATATGCATTATACTATCCAAAGCTGCTGTACTTCTTACCAAGTAAGTTTTTGTTGCCATTAATTTCTGGAGTAATTACCAAACGTATACGATCCCTTTAACCCTATAACAATCCTTATCCACATCTCTTCAAACTCCAATACCAGAGACCAATTTCATGGAGAAAAAAAGTAAGCACAAAAATTTGCTTAGCACAAAAAAGTCTTGCTCAGTAAAAACAGGATATCGGCCCAAACTCCAGGTGCTTTGCATTTAAAGCAAAAAACAGCCGAATACCAGTCACAAACAATGAACATCTACAAAAATGTTGGTTTTAACCCTGTTTTTTCCCAAGGAAGAATTTTCATGCTAAGCAAAATCTTGGTGCTTACACGTTTTATGAAATTGGCCCCTGGTTTGGTTGAAATCTGTTTAACCAGTTCGCGTCGGGATTATTTTAACATTGACCGGGCCCCGATGCAGGCGTGGGATTGTTTTTCACCAACCATGATCCGAGATGGGATCAGGCCGTCATCTGTGGGTGGCACATCCTGTTTCTTCCCGGCCTTGCTCACTGTGAGCTGGTCGCTGACAGATATTTCCGGCCTTGCTCGTGACCTGTTTATCTGTCGTCTGTTTAAAATTCCGGAAAAACTTGGTGTGTATGTATACTCGTCTTCTGACGCGAACTGGTTAACAAGATTTTTGTGAAAGGCAAATCCTGTGGTCTATACTGTCTAGTCAGTATTTGGCAATGAATATAATACTAACCTTCTTTAATCCCATAGGTTCTGCATCTCCAGACCTCAGTACAGCAAATCCTGTGGTCTATCCTCTCTAGTCTCCTGCTGGAACTTTCTGTTTTCCACCTTTGGTGCTGGCGACCACCGACCAATCACACAGGAGGAGGCACTGACAGTGTTAGGATTCAGACCACCCTTCGGCGAAATCCGATTTGGGCCTTTCACCGGAAACGGAACATTGATGAGGTTAGACTATGTCAAATTTCCAAACTAAAACTGACAACAAATATGTGACCCGCTCCATCGAAATCAGGAATAAGTCTCAAAATGACTTTTGGCGATATGCACATGGTGAGAAAGAGAATTTCATAAGCTTTCTAATGATACCCATCACAAGTGTGTATCTGTTTAGGTTAACGAGTTATGGTCTGATGAAGATGACAGGTGTATATTTATTTGCCGAAACCACATTCCGTGAAAAATAGCTTTGAAATAAACGAAATTGCCCAAAATCATACGGACAGCGCACACAAATCCTCTTCATTTTCGTCTTTATTGATCGTTTTTACATACAAGACATTAATGACAATAATCTGTGATAACTGCACTTCCTAAAAATACAATGTTCAGAAAAACGACTTGGTCACGATTTTCACCCATGCGTTCACTTCAACGGCCGATTGCGTAAAACGGCCTCAGCGACTTATTCCTGATTACGATGGAGCGGGTCACATATTATCTGAACTATTTTGCCTACTAGTGATGAAGAGGAACATTCAAGAATCGCGAGCAAAAATTGGGGTTGAAAGGATTTTTATGTTGCGAATAAAAGTGGAACATGGTGTTTGTGCCCTTGGGCAAGACACTTAACTACATTTGCCTCTCTCCACCAAAAAGTATAAATGGGTACCTGTTAGGGTCGAGATCGATTGAGCGCATATGTGACCTGTCACCACAAAATGAGAGTAAAGTCGGAAATTTTGAAAATTGAGATATTGGTATTTTCAAATTCTTGAAAAAGAGAGCTTTCCAATGGTACATAACACTTGGGGGTTTTGCGATAAATACTTTTTACAGCGCTCTAGAAAGTAATGGGTTTCTCAAAACGTGTTTGTGAGAAAACTTACTCTAAACATCTTAAACAAAACACGCAAAAGATTACAAAAGAGGACAAGTAAGGTTTGGTTGAGCATAGCAATGACTATGCTCTAATCATTATTTCTTCTGGAAATTTTCCACATATACAAACTATTGTATAAACAACAAAATATCAAAATTTCGAATACGTAGGATACTTACGAGGACCTGATTTGCATATTTAATTACCGTGTTAATTAGATCACTAATGAACTTTAATCCAAACACTAACTGCGCAAAATCGCGTAATTTAAGAGGTTTTCGATCATCTGATCTCACCCAAAAAATGGGAATATGTAGAGGAAGACTTGGGCTTTCCAAATTACGCAAAATCTCAAAATTGACCACCCTTTCATATTTTGACTTTGGATGGCCATATCTCTGAATCACATTTTGCGACTTTACTCTCATTTTGTGGTGACAGGTCACATATGTTCACAGCACTTCATCAACAAATTTAGAATTTGTTTTTTTCTCAGATGGTTTCGGAGGCTGAACAACCATTACGGGACCCGGGGCAAGTCCTATCACGTGTACAAGCCGGTCGGGAAGGCACGAACTGTCGGGCGGACGTCGGAGGAAGCCCGGCGCCTGCTCAAGGCTGGGCTGCACGATGCCGGGACCACCTTCATCTACCACTGCTGGAATCACTACTTCTGCCCTGTGGGGTTTGAGGACGTGCCCAAGAAAGCCACGGACGCCTTTAGGTAAATCAGAATTTCACAACACGGTCACAAGTCGATCAGCAAAGTTGAGTATCAAAGGTGTTCCTTCCTTTCCCCTTGTTTATAAATGGTTCCTGCATGTGACATTACCCAATGAACTAGTTGCAGCGGCCGATTTCACCAATGTTAACCAATTCGCGCCGGAGGACGTATATACACGCAAAGTTTTCCCCGGATTCAAAACAGATGACGCATAAACACATGTCTGTCAGCAGCAAGCAAGGCCAGAAATGCGTGGGTGTGCTTCCCGGTACAGTCGGCCTGAACCCGCCTCGGATCGAGTTTTGTTTAAATCCTGTGCCTAGGCTTGGGGATGTTAAAAATAATCCCGGCGTGAACAAGTTAAGATCAATCTTAGGAAGAGTAACTCCTCTTAACTTGCAACAGATCCAATGCAAGTTAGGATGAGTGAGTCTTCCTAAGTTATAGTTTGAGTTAGTCTTCCTTCTTATTAGTTTTGGGTGAAATTATCCCCAGCACCTTGAACCCAACCATCCCAAATCCTTCAAAATCCTCTTTGCAAATTGCAAGATTTTGCAGGATTGAGGTTACTTGGAAGTTGATGTATTGGAGGAATTTGCAGGATTGAGGGCGTTTTGGATTTTTGCCACTGGAGGATAATGCAGGATCCAGGTCATCAGGCGCCTGAACTAATGCTGGATGATTTTGCAAGATTGAGGTTTCTAGGGTATTTATTCAAATGAGGATTTTTGAGGATTGAGGTTATTTATTTGTTACCTTAGTACTTTCACACTGCTCATACTCTATGCACATTCTCCAGGGAGCTTCAGTTAAGGTGTGGGTCCTGGATAGGAACTGTTTGCATACCAAAATTAATAATAGGGCACTTTAATAGCAGCTGTTTGTTCCATGTTTGGCTGCTTTATAGCTCAATGGCAAACCCACCGCAGGATTTTGCAGTATTCAGGCAGTGGTCACCAGTAATAAATAGTGGAGGATTTTGCAGGATTCAGGTTACATGGAGTTTTAACACTTTGGATCCGGAATTGCAGGATTTTAGGGAAAATAGGGTAGGGAGTTAGGGTTAAAGATGAAGTACACCTTTTTGCAGCTATGCAACAAATAGCTTTTACCTTTGACCTCTTGACGTTGGGGAGCGGACGAGCGGCCATGGCCATGGCCTGCGAATCTGTCCAGAATGCTGTTGTCAGCTGTGCTACGCAGAACACGGCCTGTGTCACAGGTGCATGCCCGGCCCATTGTGCAGTGCAGTTACTGGACAAAGACCTTTGTGTAGTCATGCGAATAATCCAGTGAGTGAGGACTTAACTGCCGGCGTCAACGAGTTTCCAAGATATATATTATTTTTTTTTTCATCTGTTTCTCTAAATCTTTGTTTACAGCTAGAGTTACAGCTAAACAGTTTAAGCTAAAGTTAGAGCCTTTATGTCTGAGCATTGGCGAGCAATGTCACATTTAAAAGATAACCCATAAAAGAATTCAAGAGTTATTGTTGGGGAGGCTAATCATTCTTACTCGCAGCTGAGATGCTGAATTGCGAAGGATGCGGCTGCAACGTAGTCGAGCCACTGGCGCGTAAAGGCGCCTATGGCAGCCGGCCACATCGACTCATATATGACTGGCTCTACAAAAAAGGTTTCTAAAGTCGCGCTATGCACTATCATGTAATGGCCTGCTCAATGCTGAGAGGGTAAACATTTCATCAAAATGTGATTTTAATTTGTTGTCATGAATGACATCTTCAGTACCTACAGTTTCAGGTTTCATTCAAAGAAATGTTGATTTTGATGAATAAAGTGGAAAAAACTACCATTTTGTGTGCATCGTTCTGTTGTAGTACAACAGAGCCGGCTATTTCAAAGCCCGTTTTTTCAGTTGTGTAATTTAAACTCCAAGGAAGAAATCAATATGTAAAAAAGTCATATCTCCAAAATGAAAGGGGCTATGGAGCTCTGTTATATACCAAATGAAAGCTTACGTTGTGGGTTCTTCAACCATTTATATAACTTTTTGTAGAGCCGGTCACATATATAACTACGGAGCACAAGCCACCCATGCCACCAAAAGAGAGATAATAATGATTGTCACCTGGCCTTTCCTTGATTGCAGAGGACCTCTCTCTGAAGATGAAGTCGACACCTGGATCTTAGTAGCCGACCCGAGTCGTAAGCAGCCTGGTCTTCACTGCTTCAGGTAGGAATCGTTTCCAGAGCGATCACAAATATCAGAATTTATCGTCTGAACTTGTTTTATTTGGCTCAAAGACCCAGTAGACCATCTAAAAAATGGACTTGTAGAAGACTAGCCACCGAGTTGAAACGAAAGTTAGTTCAAGGTAGGATACACCATTGGTAATTGATTGAATTATCATGAAAGGGTGGATTTGGGGGTTGTATTTTTTAGGAAATATCGTTTGAACTGACCTGTTCGAAGTTTTACAATCATGGATTTTGAGGAAAGCAAAAAGAACGGCGTTCGTTTTCAACCGGCATCGGGCAGTAGTTCTTATGTGGTTCTTAGTGTTTTTTTTCGCGAGCGCCTTTTATACGATTCAATTTTTTTGAACAATTATAGAATATCTAGCACAATCATTTTGCTGGATGCCTACATTCATTATTTACATTCAAATAAGTAAGATAATTTCTTAATAAATCGGTAGTAATTTTTTTTTGATATCTTGCAAATGGTGTATCCTACCTTCAATGACTGGCTGGTTGGTTGGTTTGAATCTGATCACGTGGGCATTGCAACCAAAGCTGCAGGTTGTGGGTTCGAATCTGGCCTGGGACTACACAGTACGTGTGCCCTTGGGGAAGGCACTTTGTCACTCATTGCTTCTCTCCACCCAGGAGTAAATTGGTACCTGTGAGGGCAGAGATGGTTATTGTGGTTATAAATTTAGCAGCTTTGAGTCTAATAAATGGCAGCATCGAGCTGTATACTCCCCAGGGAGCTGAGATCGTATTTAGAATGTTTCATGTGCCCAATGACTGGGGTAATAATGTGAGAGCGCCTTGAGTACCAGTCTTGGTAGATACTCGCGCTATATAAAAACTACCTATTATTATTAATTAATCCAAGTATTTATGCCATGGACATGATGGAATTTGTGTCGGGATGATGTACATTCATCCTATGACATTTCCTCCGTTAACATCTACATTCAAATGTGCCTGGCAGTATGCGCACGCATCGTGTAAGGAGTCGACATCGCAGGTCCTATCGCCGACGTATTTTATACATGCTCCTATATCAAATTCGTACCTGCCGATCCCGGCAAGATCGGTGTCCAGTGGCAAGACTACAATCAAAATCTCTCGGGGAAAATGGAATATCTAACTGTAATTTTGTCCGTAGACTCGTGTGTACTATAACAAACCAATTGTGCGATCTAATTAGATACATAGCCTAGTATGACTACGTTGGTTTAAATGCCAACAGGTGGGAAGATATCTCGACCGATCTGAACTGCAAGAGTCCCGAGTGCCTCAACATCCGCAAGCTGCATCTCGGCGTCCAGACCAGAAAGACCAAAAAGGTCGGCGGGAACCTCCACTGCCTCATGGCATTCAAGAGAAGCAGCTACCCCCAAATCGCCTCGGTGACCTCGGGGAAACTGGACGGGAGACTGATCAGTCGGGAGAAGGGAGGAAAGATGGGGAGGGCAGGAGGGTTGGTGTCGCGAATCAGAGGACTGGATGAGGTGCACCAGGCGAGAGGTTGTGATCAGGCACAAGAGGTTCAAGGGATGCCGGGTTTGTATGAGGTTGACGAGTCTGAGGTCGGCACAAGGTTCAACGTCAAAGGTGGAGAGGCAAACGGGGAAGTGCAGATGGGAGGTTCAGAGGCAGGAAACGAGGTATTCAGGACAGGTGGTCGCAGTGAGGTTTTGCCCGAGGCAATTCGCCCCAACACTAGCGACAAGGTGCCAAACAGGCATTGGGTGGTGAGGAACACTACAGATGAGGATGAGGTAAATAAGAGGTTTCCTTTAGAAGAGAGAACAGATGATGACGACATGGATGATGAACACACGGATTCCAGTGAGTAGGAGGGTTTGGCTTCTATTATCCAGAATGCTTCTCAATTTTTTGTTTCAAGAATTGAAACATCTTTCCTTCCAGCTGCTAAAACATTTCTACCCGTGCTGATTCCAAGCATTAGGGATGCTATCAGTAAATGACAGTGCTCATGGAACACGGTTGCTCGCTGGATAACCAATTTAACGTTAAGCAAACTTAATTGACTTATAGTAAAGATCGAACTAAGTTAAGTTATCGTGCTCTAAATATATTCAGTGGGAATGGAACGATTGCTCGCTGGCACGTGTAGCGTAGCTTGCCCCTTAGTTTGTCTCAAACTGTTCTTCGTCAATTTGCAATTCATGCGATTCAGTGGACACTATTTCACAAGCTCTGCAAACCCAATTCTATCATGATGATAGGTCAACGGCACACGCATCTTAAAATAGTGGGAAAATGCGGAGAGCAATGTACATTTTATAGCGAGTTTAGTATCGCCCTGTTTTTGCAATGATCGCCTGATCAGGATCAAGAATTCAAGTTTGCTTGAATATAATAGCGAGTGCAGTAATAAGCAGTTGTATTTGAGTCCCTTTAAGTCCTTCATCAGTCTCAAGCTATTTACGCAGTTCGCACCGAGATTATTTTTAACGAAACTCGATGTTTAGGCCGATGGTATCGGGAAGCACACCCACGCATTTCCAGCCTTGCTCCCTGCCGACAGACATTCCCAGGCCTTGTTCATGACGTGTTTATGCGTCATCCGTTTTAAATCTCAGGAAAAACTTTGTGTGTACTGTATATACGTCCTCTGCTGGAACTGGTTAATTGAACTGTAAACAAAAGCATCCCTTTGTCATTATTCAACGAGTTAGAAGTTACTTGAGACTGATTTTATGAAAGGGCCTGTGAAAATAGTTGCAACTCTGGTAATAATTGTGTAATCCGTCCAATATGGTTGTTTAGGAGTAGGGGGGAAATGGCCAATTACCAAAAAGTTTAAAACATGTGGAAAGTTGCAAAATTGACAATCTCCATAATATTATTTTAAATGTACACATCAGCTTGTACATGTAAGTCCTCGCATTCTTTAGTTTGCGACTACTCGTACAGTGCGTAGTTTAGGGAGTTCCATTTTTTTTTAAATAAGGATAATTATAAATAAACTTTTTGTAATTAATTATTCTTGGTCAAAATAACATGGAGCTTTGCATGTTATTCGTTTGAAGTGTCATGTGAAAGGAATTTTTTTATATCAAAGATATAACACATAATTTATTGAAAACTTTTTGATTGATGTCTACATGTATAGTGCTCTTGTGACATGTATTCTTCTGTTCTGTGACCTATTTTAAAGGCTGTATTATAACAACAATTGCATTAATAAAGACTTTTGACAGTTAAGTTGTAGATTTTTTACAGAAACACTGCGGATTTGTAATAAAACCGTTTTAAATGAGTACATTTATTGCATTTTTTTGAATTTGTTACATAAGTCACAAATTTTTTAAAAAATGTAAAAGAATTGCATTGACTACAGGAAGCAAATGGTATGTACATTTTTTGGTACAGGAAATCATCAATTCCTATGAAATATTTTGATGATTAGGAAAAATAGGATAAAACTGCAATTAATTATTTGCCAGAAAGTTTACAGGTGCACATGTTTTCTTCGAACTTCTTGAAACTGAACACATTTCAACAATTAATTGTCTGCAACTACAATCCAAAACAAAACCCATTTGATTTTCCATTTGAATACAAGTTGGTTGGTCGATTTAAAGGTAAGATACACCATTGGTAATTGCTTAAATTATCAGAAATGTGTGGATTTGGGTGATTGTATTACACAGTAAATATCGTTTAACTGACCTGTCCGAAGATTTATAATCGTGGTTGCCGAGATAAAAGCAAGAAAACCGGCGTCGGGCAGTTGTTCTTTTTGTGATTGCCGTCCAGTGATCGTGATTCACCTCAGATTGGACCACAGAGCATCTGGAATCTAAAACTGTACAGGGCCCCTTAAGCGGGCCCCCGCCCCATGCCGTAATTGGCTTTGCGCTGCGTGCTTGCTGTACTTTAGTTTTGTAGGTGAATGGTACAACCCCACCCTAATAAAAAGCTAGAATCGCCCAAGGGTTTTGAAGAAAAGGAGGTCTGCGATCAATCATGTGCCCTTCCTTCTAGTTTAAAGTGTGAAGCACCGTGGCGGTTGATGAGCATCGTATGATTCTATGCAATGGAATCGGCCGGAGCAGGTCAAAAGGCGGGATCCGATTCCTCCCCCGAGTCCCAACCCGAAGACTCTATGCCTCCCGCAAAGTCTACGTCTACGTCGTACTGGAAGCCCTCCTCGCCCGGTTTCTTCTGGTTCCTCTCAAACGTCTCGTCCATGATGCTCTTCTTCTTCTGCAGCGCGTCGTCGCCCAGTTTGTTCAGGTCCTCCTCGGGGTCCACGGAGAGCTCCTTCTCGACCTTCTCCAGAGATTCCTCCATGCCGAGGCCCGTCTGTCTACACTGGATGAGGGTAAGCAGCTTGCCCAGCTGCAACGCGCTGACGTGCTCCAGGTACCTCTTGTGGCGGGGGTGAGCCTTGAGCTGGCCGACGAAGCGGTCCACGCTGGAGCGCTTGGTGAAGCTGCGGAGCGGCATGGATCGCTGGCGGTCTTTGCCCGTGGCTTCGTCCGTGTAGGTGAGAACCAGAGTGGGCGGATCGACCCGAATGGCGCATTTCTTTGGCGTTACGGACATGATTTCCACATCGGGAGATGGCTTCCAGTCTATTTGCATGTGATTGTAGAGCTACATGACTTCAGAGATGCTGCTCCAAACTGGTGACTTCAAGCTCAATGGCACGCTATGAATTAGGCCTCCTGAAAATGAAACAGAACAATCGGGAACAAATGAAAAAAAGAAAATCATCTGCCAATGAAAGCCATTTACAGAGTACAAGATTATTTCATCAGGTAGCACCATAGTTCTGCCACCGAGAAAGCGACTATTTTCCATTGGGTTTTTTGTGCACACGATACATCAATTTGTGATGCGGCAACTAGCCATGATACGTCCAGGCAACACGGTACGAGTACGTACCTACCACTTCCATAAGCCATTACGAGTACATGTATACTCATAGACAATGAAAGGTTTTTGTATTGTAAATTGAATACACTGGCTACATGACCGCATCACTGATAACGCAACAAATACGCTGCTGGCAGTGGTGTGGACAAACATGTTTTTCTTTTTTTTTTTCTCTGTGTTAAAAAATTACCATTATTAAGTCTGCGCATGTGTACAATGCTTGGCAAATAGGGGCACCCTGTGATATTATGCACGGCAGTCATCGTGTAAGGAGTTTTATAGTGGCCCTTTAACATTTGTCTCTCGTCTGACTCGGACTGTATAAAGTACTGTACTCGCAGATGAGAGAAAAGAGATAATGACAGCCTATATTTTGTTCCCATTCCCAACAAGTCGCATTGACAATGTAACTGTAAGCGTGAAACCAATAGAACACGCGTTGCTTGCACACGCGCACATTTTAGAATGAACGCATGTGGACTTGGAACTGGAAGCGCAAAAGTTTTCGATCGACGATTGCGTACACAGCACAGCAACGCGTGTAAATTTGCTAAGACAAAAAGTATAGTATTAGTAAGAACAAACGTGAAACAATAAGGTTGTTTCACGTTCCAGTTGCACATGCTCAGTAGAGCGCCCTCTGTAGACCTACTACATGTAGGAGAGGGGAACACCCATATAAACACGCTATCATCCGGGTAAGTTGCGTTCCCCTTTTTGCGCTGAATCCAAGATGGCCGCGGAACGTGAAACACTGCGCAATAGTCGTAGCCTTGTTGCCATTTTGTGATTGAACAATTAACGACATTCGTTTGTTTTCATATCTCCAGTTAGCGCGCTAGCTCAGCATGCATACAGCAGGCTCGCACTGCGCGCTGCATGCTTTCTAATTCCACACATCATATGCGGTATCCAGAGCTGCACCATATAGAAAACTAAAAAGACCACGCGCACCGTACCAGTCTCAAACGTCCGCTTTTCGATATACGGAACGGCACCTCGCAATCACTGTCATTGATTTATTTTTGTCATTTAAGGATTGACAGGCTTTCGAGTCAGAGTGTTTAATTATACTTTTGTCAATCCTGGCCAGCTGGAATTGGATTGTTTTTGTTTAGTTAAATCTGTTTATTTTGTGAATTGTTTTTTGTATGTTGCTATTGGCCGAATAAATAATAATAATAATAATAATTTATTAATTGTACAGTTGATGCATTAGCCGAACGGCGTTATTTGTCCAATCACAAAATGGCAACAAGGCTACGACTATTGCGCAGTCGTGAAACAACCTTATTATTATATTAAATATTTGCACCGTACTAAACTCTGAATCAATCATTCATCTCATTTTTTTGACTGACGTATACATATAGGCCTACAGCTTGCCTTACAGGTTTTTCCACAATCAGTTAAAATCTATTCAATATTTGCCTTGGCAAAAGCTTCAAAGTTTGCGTTTAAACCAACGCAGTACAACTAGTCAACTTCAACAAGTCACGGGCGCAGCCATCTTGTTCGTGATAAATCTCTTGCATTTATAACGTGTATTTCATGTTTCCCGCTTAAATTCTCCATGCTTCAACAAAGATTATATCCTAACGTATTTTTTTCTTCAGTTTAACGTAAATACGACAAATAAAAAGATGACCCGCAGTACACATCGTGCTCTTTAATTCTGTCAATGTTATTAAACTTTAAAGAAATTGGACGAAATGCAAGTTTAAAAGATTCCTAATAAAAATAAACTGATCAAAAGAGTCAACAGAGGGCGCTAGTACAACAATTGTTCGCGCCCTGGCCGGCTAGCGATTTTTTTTTCCGTACCACTAACGCGTCAATTTGCCCGTTTCATTCGAATTGGGCGACTTGAATGGAGACCAAAGCGAGCGCTTCAATATACGAATCGATTTTGATACGCGCGGAACGTATGAAGACCAACGACGTTGACAGCCATAATTCACCAAAATTAATGGATACAGTCCCTAGTTAATTGTATACAGTCCCTAGTTTTTCGTATACACGACTTTTATACCTTTTTCTATTAACCCAAATTATTGGTTAATAATCTCATCTAGATAGGGTCTTATAGAAAAAGTTATAAAAGTCTCTATTCAAGTCGCCCCATTCCAATGAAACGGGTAAATTGACGCGTTAGTGGTACGGAAAGAAAAATCGCGGCCGGCTATCGCTGGAGTGGATGCGCACGTGTGACTAAATCTCTGAAAATCACTGCGCGCGAGCTCATTAATATTTTGTGATCCCCTCCGGTAATTTTGAATAAGAGGTCCAGGCCTATAAATTGGACTGATTGTAGAAATATTTGTGGAAATTAAGAATTGGCGACCCGTGGCGTCCAACTCGGGGATTCCGTGAGGCGGGGGGGGGGGGGGGGGGGGGGGGGGGGGGGGGGGGGGGGCTGCTACATTGAGACCTGGGCCCAGAGCTGTACGTAGCATCGTGTAACATTTCGTTTGTGCACAAGTCTATGGAGTAGTACTGTTTTTTGCTACAGAACACAACCCCTTCCTTTTCGTTCGCTGAATTACACGTGTAGCATCGTGTAACATTTTGTTCGTGCACAAGTCTATGGAGTAGCACTTTTTTTGCTACAGAACACAACCCCTTCCTTTTCGTTCGCTGAATTACACGTGTAGCATCGTGTAACATTTTGTTCGTGCACAAGTCTATGGAGTTTCACTTTTTTTGCTACAGAACACAACCCATTCTTTTTCGTTCGCGCACGTACGTGTAGAGTCGTGTAACATTTCGATTGTGCATAAATCTATGGAGTAGCACTTTTTTTGCTACGGTTTGGCGTTGGTATGTACTCTTTGGTCTGGTTCTTCGACTCTGCAATGGCCCTGTCCATTCTTCTACAATTTATCAACGTATCAACCAGACTAAATGCTTCTGTAGCATGTAGCATTGCTACTGGCACGAGCCACGAATTCGTTGGTCTCATATCGTGCTGGGTATACAGCATGTGCACACAATATGTAGCAGAGGGGTACCCCCTCAATAATATAATATACTGACCTGTCGCAACTGATGAGGGCGATATTTAACGCCAAGTGTATGTTTGCTATAGTTTTTTTCAATTACTCATGATGTCTGACCAGAGAGAAAGGAACAGAGCTTTCTCTGGTCTGACCATGGAGCAATAAACTAGATTTATTGCTCCATGGTCTGACCAAAGATCTTAGAGCTAGGGGGGCACCCGGCGGCGATTTTTCTTTCCGTACCACTAACGCGTCCATTTGTCCGTTTCATTGGAATGGGGCGACTTGAATAGAGACTTTTATAACTTTTTCTATAAGACCCTATCTAGATGAGATTATTAACCAATAATTTGGGTTAATAGAAAAGGGTATAAAAGTCGTGTATACGAAAAACTAGGGACTGTATACAATTAACTACGAACTGTATCCATTAATTTTGGTAAATTATGGCTGTCAACGTCGTTGGTCTATTACGTTCCGCGCGTATCAAAATCGATTCGTATTGAAGCGCGCGCTTTGGTCTCCATTCAAGTCGCCCAATTCGAATGAAACGGGCAAATTGACGCGTTAGTGGTACGAAAAAAAAATCGCCACCCGGCGGCGATAATTTTGTCTGCAGATAGGTTGGTACATATTAGCCAATCAGAACACAGATGGTTTTGACGTCATCGATGATGTTAGAGTTGTCTGGGATCTGGGTTGGGGGTTAGGGTTAGGGGTTAGGGGTTAGGGTTAGGGGTTAGGGGTTAGGGTTAGGGGTTAGGGGTTAGGGGTTAGGGTTAGGGTTGTCCCAGATAACTCTAACATCATCGATGACGTCAACATCATCTGTGTTCTGATTGGCTAATGTACCAACCTACCTGCAGAAAAATTATCGCCCCCGGGCACCCGGGCTATAGGGGGGCACCCGGCGGGTCTGGCACCCACGGTGATACTTAAGTTAGTAATGGACTTTTGGAAGTGGAAACCTTTCCCCACCTTGCATAGGATTACACTTTTGACCATAACTATCGAAATCTTGAGAAGACATCAAGCTGTCTGATCATAGCTTTTGATATCTATTAGTACTGGTATCGAAATATCCACCTTGAACAAGACGAACCCCCAAGCACCCGGGCTAGGGGGGCACCCACGATACTTTGTTTGCAATGGACTTTTGGAAGTGGAAACCTCTCCCCACCTGGCATAGGATTACACTTTTGACCATAACTATCGAAATCTTGAGAAGACATCAAGCTGTCTCATCATAACTTTTGATATCTATTACTGGTATCAAAGTATCCGCCTTGGACTGAATGTTCATATTGTAAATAGGTTGAGCGCGGGAGGAATCAAGGAGTCTTGACATTGAAACAATGACTCAGTGACCAGTTTGCTGAGAGAAAAGCAAGACTGGATAGATTCAAGGTTTAACTTGCATATAGAATGTTGGAATATTCAAAATCAAATCACCACTGTGAGTTAGAGTTTGGAGTTTTATATTTCTTTATTTGTCTAACCGTCCATTTTAACATTCTTAAAGGTGATGGGTCGTCTCAAATCGGAATTGATGAGCAAATACTCGTAATCGGTTGACGTCACATTTTGCTTTTCAGCAATATGATACTCAGACTCATCTCTACTATAATTACAGTATATTTTAGCAACCATTATAGTCACCCAACTTTCGAACTATAGGCCTATATTATGAACATCATTCTCCCACTAAATATGACGACCCGTCATCTTTAAAGGTGTCGTATATACGTTTGCGTTTGGTAATTGGAACCCATTGTTTTTTTGCAATCCTATATAGCTATAGATATAAACCATAAAACTAACCTGTATAAATTTCATTTCAAAAGGTGGTAGCGATTTTGAGATATTGCCGAAAATCTGGAGCGGTTATGTCCACGCAGGAACAATAATCTGCATTGGAATACACAGTCTGAGAAACGTCACTGCAGTAACGCTTCTCAGATTCAAATTTTTGGGGATAAAAAGTGATATATTTTTTCCATAACCGCAGTACTTCGAAGTGAAAAGTTTATAAAAATGCATTATACTATCCAAAGCTGCTGTACTTCTTACCAAGTAAGTTTGTATTGACATTTAATTTCTGGAGTCATAACCAAATGTATACGATCCCTTTAACCTGATTAGTTATTTAAAACATAAATAAAAATTGATTGGAAGGAAAGTATCATTTGTAAGTGCACGTGGCTACCAAATGTTGATTCGCTCTGCTGCATCATACCATAGCGCACAAGTCATTTGGTCAGGGGGCACCCAACCCATTCTTGCCCCCGCGTGCAGCGAATTTCTTTTTCCCAAACAGGTTTGCACAATTTCATGAATTATTCAGTAGTTGCGTTGATCGCTGTACAACACTTAGGTTCTAGGTCTCCTTTTCCCCTTAAATTAAAAATACTCTAAAGATATCAATTTGACTAGGAAAAACGAGGTGACCTACTACACCAGGATTCGAACCCGGGATCTTTGATCCATAGCCAATCCCACTATCCACTACACTACGTATAGCAGCTCGACAACAGCTGTTCTTTAAAGTGATTTATTGTAACTAGTTAAGTAATAACAACAATGCTGTGAGTGTGACGTCATGTTTTTTTCCGATGAATAAACATAACTTCTCATCCAAACTACTGAATAATTCATGAAATTTTGCAAACCTGTTTGGGAAAAAAAAATTCGCCCGCGGGCACCCTGAACCAAAGTTACACCACTGATCAATGTAAGGTTTTTGTACTCTACATAATATTTTGATTATAGAGCTTGTGAACTCGAACATGCATGTAATTTGGGGTATTTTGCTCGACCTTGGTTGAACTGGATTATAGCCTAATATTCAAATTGGCTACATTTTACTCGTACTTCTTTATTTTGTTATTGTGTAGATATTGTAAATAAATATTTGTATATTGTATATTTTGCTTAGTTTGATTTATGTCTGAGAGTCCAAAATGATGAGACCGGGGGCACATTGCCTGTGAAGAGGGTAATGGGGGACAATAGCTATAGCTTCATGTCTATCTACACTATTGTTACCTAACACGTCCCCTCTTGAAACCCCCAAAATATTCCTGAGATTCCGGGAACACATTGGTCAACACAAATAAAGGAGGGTTTTCTCTGCCATATATCGTGCTATATCGTGTCTACTATAGGTACAAGGCCGACACGTAAGGTGCCAAGGCTGCGCGCCCTCTAGCAACATTCACAAACATGCTTACATAACGAACAATATTTAGGCCACAAGAATGAAAGTTATAGATTTGCGTCCACCCCCCGCATGCCTGAAAAGCTACCGCACATACATTTTCATTATTTAACATTTTTTCATTATAAAAAAAAAATAAAAAAAATTGATTTGATTACATAAATTCTGTTCAAAATCGCCCTAGTACTAACGGAAAGATGATCTATGAACAGCTATGAACGCAGTATCATCATCTTGCCAATATCTTGCGGCGGCGTCGGGGTCATTGTTGAAATAGGGCTAAGAAGTTTATTGACAATGACATTGCATATACTGATATAGTCCGAGTTACTGGACTCTAGTTATCGCTTTTTTTACATTTGGACATCATCTGGCGCTACTAGTAGCTCTAGTAGCGCCAGATGATGTCCAAATGTTAAAAAAGCGATAACTAGAGTCCAGTAACTCGGACTAATACATATATTGATCGATGGCATGATCGAAATGTGAAATTTTACGATTTATCACTGATCGATGTTCGGCGGTGTTTTCGATCGCCTTCTCGATATTTATTCCATATGTGCGTGTTTGTGTAAATACCTGTCCACGTAGTACATGGGTGCATAGGCCCTATATATGTATAAACTCTGGCTACGCCACTGCTCGTATATGTAAAACAACAGTCATTAAAAAATAATGAATAATGAAAAATGAAAAAAAGCCTCATGTGTTTTCAAGAAAGTCCGGACACAAATCTATAACTTTCATTCTCGTGGCCTTAGCTTCAACTTCGCACTATCTGAACCGACCACTCATCATGGAGTTTAACCGTAATGGATGTTTCATCACACTTCTGTTTTTTACCACTGAAGTGATATGGGGATGTGCTGTCAAAAGTATGGGCGTTTTACTTCCGACCCTCCGAGATCAATTTACAACGCAAACATGGGTAATCGGTACAGTGCTAGCATTGATGGGAGTTGCGTCTGATGTTGCAGGTACGGTAGGCTACACGACCCCGAAAACAGCACAAATTATACTTTGGGGCGCGCGGCGCGGCGCGGCGAAACTAACAGCGGATCAATTAGAAAGCTATTATTATTATTATTCTATTATTTCTTTCGGCAATGAAACCGAGGATTCCTCAAAAAGCGCCCAAGGCACTGTAAGCTCGTAAGCCTAAGAAAACCTGCAGGAGGATGAACGAAATGCCAGAAACACCAGGGCGAACCCCTTCTCTTAGCGATAAGCGTGACTGGGTTCTTTTACGTGCGTGTCCAGGTTCACATTATACACACACACGGGACCTACGGCTTTACGTCCCATCCGAAGGACGAAGCAATAGTGGTTTAATTGCCTTGCTTAAGGACACACGTGTCGACGGCCGGGATTCGAAGCTGACTGCTCTCGTCCATTTTTTTAACGAAATGATTGGTTTGTTATGAAGGTCTGCTTACGATCCCCCTGGAAAAACTCTTCGGTTGTCGACGATTATTAATCTTCAGTAGTGTGGTTGGGAGTATCGGTTTGGTTTTGGTGGCATTTTCTACAAGCACCGTACACATCGCACTTGCTTTGGCTCTTCTAACAGGTAAGCCCGTAAGCGGGGTCGTTTGGGGTGGGGTCGTTTGGGGCGGGGTCGTTTGGGGCGGGGTCGTTTGGGGCGGGGTCGTTTGGGGCGGGGTCGTTTGGGCAAGAGTTTCTCTTTAAGACCAAATTGTATCGATGGCCGACAAAATGCAAACTCCATGTGCACGTGACCAATGGCTTCACCCAGTACACGTACAGCATATCGATTGATGCTTACAATTCTCATGATGTCGATTTTGTTACATCTTATTTTCAGCAAATCCGATTTGTCTTATTTTCCAGGACCCAACCTTGGCATTGTTACAATTCTTAATAAAGTCCTCTTAGCACGTCATTTCAATGAGTATTTTGCTGTGGCTTGTGGCATAGGTCACACTGGCAAAGGATTGGCTCTTCTTGCAATCGCCCCGCTGACACAACTATTCCTGGACACTTATGGTTGGCGGGGTGCAGCTTTGCTCATTAGTGGACTATGTATGCATTTGATACCTTCTGCTGTAGTCGTCCAAGACGTCAAACCACAATACGAGAACGTCGCTGGAAGCTCTACAAACAATGACCAAGAATTAAGTAGCCCTTCTCCGAAAGCATCCTGCCTTGGTATCTGCAAATCTCTAGACCTCGGAATATTCACAGAGTTCAATTTTTGGATCGTGTTCATGTGTAACTTTGGAGTGACTTGTACCTTTGATGCCTGGCAGTTGTATTTCGTTCCTCATCTTGAAGCCAAAGGTTTCTCGGGCCAAGTTGCTGCTTCACTTAGCACAGCAGCTGCTGTTGGGTACCTCATAGGAGCCGTCTTCTGGTCGCCGTTTACCGATAGAGGTCTTATCAAGTGCTCCACAGCGATAATTATCAGCAGCCTCGCTCTGACCCTCTCATTCGTGGTAGATCCTTGGCTGAATGACGTCATCAGTTACATCATTGTCACCTTTATCTGTGGCCTGTTTGCCTCCGCGATTTACACTCTAATTGACATCATGGCCAAAGACCTCCTTGGCTCGGAACGTCTTATTAGCGCATACGGATGGATGAGGGTATTCTTCATTCAGAGACTCGTCGCAGGTTTTGTACCAGGTTAATATTTACAATTCTCTAATAATAGACACAATGAGGTCACCCTTTGATTACATGTGAGCTTTCCTATGTGAACTTTTATTATTGCCAATGTACAGACAAATGTCACTGCAGTTGCCAAAATAAGTACAGTGTACTGTTGAATTTTCTAATTCTTGAGGAAGTCATTGGTTGTCATTTCTGTTTCTGTTTGACTTTACAGGCTGGATATATGACGTAAGAAGAAGCTACGACTTGGCGTTCGTCATCATTGGCCTCATACCAACCATTAGCCTTATTCCTTTGCTTATTGGTCTCGTGCGAAAAACAGTCTAGAACTTCCGGGTCATTCTCGGGTTTTGGATAAAACTACAAGAGAAGAAATGTGTTTAGAGAAAGAAAACACTTTCTTCCAATGCCAGATGGTTTTCGCATTGATTTTTGCTTTTTCTCCTAGTACACATACCCCATGGTGTTAACAAATGGATTTTTCCTATAACAAAGTTTAAATTTGTACATCTTTCGTAGTTTACAGTTTTCTGAGGTTTTCACACTTTTACAATTGCAATTTTTTACAATTTAAAAAAAATTGCACACGGGCAAACTAGAATAATTTGTTTCGCATAATTCATCGCCGAAACTGCTCACGTGTCATTGGTGCTACAGTTACATTTTTTCCTCTATACATGTACATGTACAATAAACTTAACCACTGAACATAATTTATGTTAAAATAAAATGCGATTTCAATTCATATCTCTTGGCTTTGGAAAATTAATCTGACACATGAATAACCATTAGTATATTTATTTCTGGGAAAAAAAAATGTATTACCTATAAAAACTACTGTAATCTAGTCTATTTATTTATTTATTTATTTCATTTTTTTATCCAGCATGTTAATTGAAGTAGTAAAATTGTAAAGTAGTAAAAGTAGTAAAATTGTATTTTGTTGGTGTTATTGTACTTTAGAGTGGTATGACAATACAGACAGGAGTTTCTGTTTGGTTGAGCCAAGATGAAACTGGTTTTTAATTTAGTTGGCCCTAGGTAAAAAACAGCCTTTAATTAACCCTAACCCCCTAGGCCTTACTTTGGGCTAAAGAACTGCGTACTACAGAATACTACTTAGTATTTTGTAGCATTGGGTCTCTCTGTGACTGATGATTGGGTGTGTACTGACAGAGTACAGGTACTGCCAACTACAAAATACTAATAGTGGCAATACAGGTCAGTAATACTTACCTGGCAAAAAATGAAGTAGTCCAACCTTGACCCATTGCTGTGTCCCAAGTGACAATTTTTGCTGTAGAGTTTAGAACACCTTACACAGCGTACATGGGCCATGCACACTCAGCAAGCAGAGGGACCCAATGCTAAAAAGTACTACGAGTGCAATAAGGGGTGAAGTACCAAATACTAAAAATTACTACAGGCATTGCACACAAGTCAGTGAGAGTACTGCATACTACTTTTTACTACAAGTAGTAAAAAGTAGCATTAGGTAGGGTTAGGGTTAATTAACGAACCTAAAGATAAATAGCAGTTTTACTGAAAGCAGCACCATGTCGTATTTTCACAAGAAAACAAGTATTTTGATAACCTGCCATGGTATACATGGTATAGTCTCTGTGTGAATACCCATTCATATCATCAGACACAATGATACCAATAGACACGTTGCGTTTGAATGCACACGGTATTTCCATGTTATACGAAAGCAATTGCCCCAAAGATGGCTAACATGTAAAAGAAATGAACCGGAAATATTAACAAAAGATGGAAGCGTTATTACCTATGTTTGTCTGCTACAACTATCAACATTTTAATTTCTACACTTAGTAGTTTTTAGGATACTATTTTTTAGAGTGAATGGGATGGAAGCTCAGAATCTATTACCAATCCTGGCCAGCCTGGTTTCAGATTAAATACACCATGCAATCTATCGTTAAATAAATTCAGCCAGTGGCTTTTCATATATACCATAATTAAAATATACAAAATACATCAAAAGGGTCAAATAACTTGAGTTGCTCAAAATTAAAACTGACATGATTTGAAATGCCATTTATAAATAAAGTTAGGATACATCATTTTCAGATATCAAACATTTTTAATACTAAATTAATAAGAAAAATGTAAAAGAAAATAACGATTCTAGGCATCCAGCAAAATGATTGTGCTCGATCATTATATAATTGTTCCGAAAAATAGTTTGTTGGTTTGTGTGGAGGGGAGTATAAAACAAACTGAAATTCATTCAGTCAACCCTCATAAATTTGAAAAGAAAATTATTTTAGGAGTCTTATGCTGCGTTCCAATCGCGTCGTGTTTATCGTGTTCACGAGTCGTATAATGGCGTTCTAATCACCTGGTAACTCGTGTTCACCAGTGGTGAACTCGAGGTGGACTTTTTTCTCCATGTTCACTTCATAACGAATGGAATACTCGCGCATGCGTGTTGGTTCACGTACGAGTTCTTGCGCGATAAATAATGTCCTTACCGCACGACCAACTCGACTGTGCGCGTGCGTCTTGGTGAGTAGCGTTTGGAATGCAACCTACTCGTGAACATGGAGAAATTCACAGTGAAAACGATAAACAGGGCGCGATTGGAACGCAGCAAAGGCCCTATAGGGGGAACGAATTTCGCGATAATTAAGGGCGCCCCCAATAAGCCCGGATATATACGGACGGCGCGCCCACTGACCTCTATACATGGACAGATCATCATTGTTTCATTTTGAAGTCGGCATGCGGAGAAGTGCAACATGGCGGACCCACGACGTGACTCTGTGAGCCAATGTAATGTCCAGGTGTTGGTACGATATGTATTACGTAATGTTTATAAATACAAAATGTACAGAATAAATCCGCTGACCTCCACACCTGGACATTTCATTGGCTCACAGCAGTGACGTCTCGGGTCCGCCATGTTGCACTTCCAGTTCGCGCCGACTTCAAGTGTTAGCACAGCAGAATATGGACAATGGTCCGTCCAGGTGTAGAGGTCAGTGGGCGCGCCGCGGAACAAATGAACGGCTAGCTTGGTCTTGGATCAAGACTAGTACATGTTCGTATTGTGCAGTGTCGACGTCTTGCCACTTGACCATCCAGTTACATGTAGCCAGCGTCTATACCCAGCACGATATGTGGCAGAGGGGTACCTCCCTCTTATCCCTATACTTTATACGCACTCAACACTATTGTAACCTAACCCATCCCCCCTTGAAACCTAAAAGGAATTCCTGAGATTCCGGGAACACAATGGTCAACACAAAAGAGGGGGGGTTTTCTCTGCCACATATCGTGCTTCATATGCCAGCGTCGGCTGATGGGCTGACTGTCTGGTTCGAATCTAATCAGCAGCTATACCCAGCACGATACGTCATATATGAAGCACGATATGTGGCAGAGAAACCCCCCCCCCCCCCCCCCCTCTTTTGTGTTGACATTGTGTTCCCGGAATCTCAGGAATTCCTTTTAGGTTTCAAGGGGGGGATGGGTTAGGTTACAATAGTTTTGAGTGCGTATAAAGTATAGGGATAAGAGGGGGTACCCCTCTGCCACATATCGTGCTGGGTATACGATACGTGGCAGAGGGGTACCCCCCTCATATCCCTATACCTTATACACACTCAACACTATTGTAACCTAACCCATCCCTCCTTGAAACCTAAAAGGAATTCCTGAGATTCCGGGAACAAAATGGTCAACACAAAAGAGGGGGGTTTTCTCTGCCACATATCGTGCTTCATATGATAGCAGCGGGTATACCGCAAGCAAAATGTTTCATATAAAACACTAACAGCGTTTCAGTGAGGGATCAACCACCAAATTAACGGTTTTTATTTTCCTAAATATGTTCCAGCAGATTTAGCTATTGTGTGTACAAAGCAATAATCGTCCAAGCTTTCCATAATTTAGTTGAAGATGCTCGAGACAGTGTTTTGATTAGTTATTGCACTTGTTGTTTTTTTTGTTTATTTTATAAAATTCACCATTGGTAACTGCTTAAATTATCAGGGATGGGCGGATTTGGGGGGTTGTATTTTATAATAACTAAATATCGTTTAACTGACCTGTCCGAAGTTGTACAATCATGGATGCAGAGGAAAGCAAGAAAAACGGCGTTCGTTTTCAACTGGCATCGGGCAGTGATTCTTATGTTGTTCTTGGTGTTCTTTTCCGTGATCGCCGTCCGGCGATCGTTATTTTGTATTTATTTTTAATAAATTGTTTTGATACAATTACAGGATATCTAGCGCAATCAATATTTACATTCAAAGAGGTAATATTAATTCGGTAGTAAACATTTTTGATATCTGCAAAATGGTGTATCCACCTTTAAGTGACGCTCGGTTCAGACAGGCGTTCCGTAGTCGCTCCGAACCAAATGGTTGAGTTTGTCGAACGTCCGACGTTGAAACGAATAAGGGCGATAAGCTAAGGCGCGCCAGACGGCGAACAATGGACTGCTGGAGTTGTTAGAGCGACTCGGAGGATCGGAGCGGCTTGATTTCAATTTGGTTCGGCGCGACTGTGGAACGCCTGTCTGAACCGAGCGTAAGACGGCCGGGTTTTGTAGTTGGGACGTTGTGAAACTGCATTGCAATGATTGTGCCCTGTTCCTTGAAAGCCTATTTCCTAATTAGAATGTGACTTTTGTTTGGGACAATGGGAGTTTCAAAGCCACGCGGTCAAAGGTGCGAGTGATTAGCGGCGGTAACAGCTCGATTGAATACCGATCCACACCTACTGTGTCCCGATATAGGAAACTAAATCTGGGACAATGTCATGATGTGTTTTTATTTCTCCTTGATGCCACGAAGAGATACCGTTATTGTAGTCGATACAAAGTGGTATGGGGAGCTAAGGTGTCCGTGACAAGTGTTTATAACAATGCGTTCACAATGTGGTCGAGGTCATACATTCTCTTTTAAGCATGGAGGAAGTCGAGCCTTGAGCCTTTCTTGGGCAACGTGTTCATAACTTTAGGACTTTAGGACTTAATTGCCCCGGTCCTTAATACTTTCTAAACACGCCGCGGTTTCCAACCCGTTTCTATACAGGACTCGCTTCCATTGTAAAATAGTATTCATTGACTCCCGATATTGTGTGAACCTCGCTGTCAATCATTTTCACCGCAGTTGCCGAGTTGCTTGGAGCTGCCAACAAAGTGTTGACCTCGAGATTTTACGAGAGCACATCCCGGCAGCGATTTTTTTCCCTGTACCACTAACGCGTCAGATCGGCTTATTTTATTCCGCAGAACGACTTGGTCAGAGACTTTTCTGCCCTTTTCTATAAGACCCTATCTAGATGAGATTATTAACCAATAATTATTTTTGGTCAATAGAAAAAGGTATAAAAGTCGTGTATACAAAAACTAGGGACTGTATACAATTAATTAGGGACTGCATCCATTTATTTTGTTGAATTATGGCTGTCAACGTCGTTGGTCTTCATACGTTCCCCGCCTATCAAAATCGATTCGAATTGAAGCGCGCGCTTTGGTCTCCATTCAAGTCGCCCCATTCCAACGAAACGGCCGATCTGACGCGTTAGTGGTACGTATCAAACTTCTTCATGTTTCATTTTGTTTGCATCACTTGACTGGGCCCGGGCACTCGATCATCAAGGGCAAAATATCATCATCAAAATAGGTATTTTGAATGAAATTAAAGCATTCCAATTTACAACATATCGAATATACTGCGAATGTATGACTACATGTATTATAAAATAACATTGGTTGAACCTCAACTTCCGTTCAATCGAACGCGCAGGTAACAGTTGGGTAAATTCAAACGCGGGAGTCTGTGACTAGACTAGTCAGTGTTTGGTACCAAAACACTCGCACAAAAAAAGTTTAACGTTAACTGGCAAGACCACTGACCTCTACACCTGGACGGACCATTGTCCATACTCTGCTGTGCTAACGCTTGAAGCCGGCGCGAACTGAAAGTGCAACATGGCGGACCCAAGACGTCACTTCTGTGAGCCAATGAAATGTAGAGGTCAGTGGATTTACTCTGTACATTTTGTATTTATAAACATTACGTCATATGTACCATACCCACTGAACTCTACACCTGGACATTTCTTTGGCTCACAGAGTGACGTCGTGGGTCCGCCATGTTGCACTTCCAGTTCGCGCCGACTTCAAGTGTGAAACAATGATGATCTGTCCATGTGTAAAGGTCAGTGGGCGAGTCTCGCACGGCCTACTGTCGAACAATGAGCCAACGAGACTGTACTGTTTGTGCAAACATCTGGTTCCAAATGACGCCCGGGGATACTTTGTTCAGTTATGGAGCTATTAAACCACAGAGGTACCTGGAACTACACTGTTGTCGAAGTGAAACTTCAATCAATTTGATTGGCAGTGCTGTGCAAGAATCATCAATACCACGACATCAAATTGAATTCTTGCAAGTTCTTTTCAAATCAGCTAATTTTGAAAGCTCAGTCGACTCTGAAAAACCTTTGAGGTTGTGGGAATTCGAAGCTATACTGTGGTAAAGTTGATCACCGGGGAGATATGAGACAATTCAGCCCAAGCCAGAGCCACGCCGCCGTGACGTGACCGGGTAGTTTGACCCGTCGAGCGGCTGTACACAACGTCCCTTCCTGGCGCGGCCCGGACCTTCCCACCATAACCTCGTCAGCCTCCCAGAGGAGGGATCTCCGTCTACGTCTCCTAGTTCCTTCTTTCCTCGCTCCTATAGCCTCCATGTCTTCGCTGCTGGAAGTTGCCAGTCCACAGCCGGCCTCGTCGCGATCGAAATACAAAAAAAATTCCAGCAAGGGAAAGCAGTGTCCGCCGAGTGCAAGATTGTGCTTCTTAACATCAAAATGGTAATATCTTTTATAACATGATCCTTTGTGCTGTTTTAATGGTAGCAAGTCAACTCGTATTAATGGGAACCTCGTACCTTGGGCAACTCGTACCGATCAACTCTACATCGTTATACCAACTCGTACATTAATTGCCAACTGGTACATTTTTCAAGTCATAACCTTCGAGTCGTACAAGTTGCCTATATAATGTATCATTGCCCAAGGTACGAGTTGCTTAAGGTACAAGGTACGAGTTGCCTAAGGGTAACTCGTACCCTGACCTCAAAATCGTGCGAGATTTTACGAGAGTACATCACATCCGGGCACCATTGTATAGAAGCTAAAACATATCAAACATTATAGTTTAAATGTCTTTTGCATCACATGACTGGGGCCCATTCGATCACGGGCAATAAATGGGTATTTTGAATGAAATTAAAGCATTCTAATTTCCAACATATTGGATATACTGCGAATTTATGACTTATAAAATAACATTGGTTGACCTTTACAAAACTTCGGACAGGTCAGTTAAACGATATTTACTATCAAATCCCCCAAATCCACTAATTCATGCAATTACGTAGTGTATCCTAATCGATACTGCAACTGCAGTATAGATTTTGCGGTCGATTCGAAAATGATTATCCGATTGTCCTCCGTAAGCCTTATAACAGCCAGAGCACCTATTAGTCTTGCAATCGTTCCGCACTATTCACTGTTGTTTTGCTTCTCGACCCAAGTGACTATAGCGTATGTGTACGACTAACCGATTTTTAAGAAAACGACAACGACCGATTTTATTTTGTTCGACATAAACCACGTGATAGAGCACACCCAGCTAAGTTAGTACGTGCTCTGTGATTGGTCTCTCTTCACGTGATTTTGGAGGGCGCCATTTTGTGACTGCTCGATCTTATATCTTTTAGCGAATATGAGAAAAAACTAAATGCAACAAATTTCCTCCCTGTTACCTTGTAGAAACAAGAGTATAAACAAATGTCAATTTGAAATTCTTTAGGTTTTTTTTTTTCTCCGTAGAGAGGAAAATGTACATGAATTGAATTTCGGTTGAAATTCAGCACCAATTCGCGTTACACTATACCCGTTCAACTTACTCGCGGCACCGAATCTGCATCCAACCGTTACCGGAATTGAGAAGAGAGAGTCAATTAATGCAATGTTATCCGATTGTAGCCTATCTGCCGTATGCCTTTATAATGTGCGCCGAATCGATACCGACCATTCAGAGTTCAGAATTAAGCGCTCGGCAAGCGATCGGAATACATAACACTGAAATCAATCTGGGATATAGGCTACCGAGTCCATTACTTGCTTGCATTGTTAAGTAATACCAACGGTAGTCGAGTTTTGATTATACACATTGGGGAAAATGGGCAGGGTCGTTTGTGGTTGATGTATAATTCTACACGTACATGTATATGCCGCGGTAAATTCTACCGCGTCTGTCTCGGGATGTGATGGGGCCTGTGGGCGCTCAAACCCCGCAGGAATGCTCCGTGTTACGGCGTTGATTGCACGAAAGCCTCGAGCTCCTATATACACGTATAGGTTATTGTCTAGTACATGTATACCAACTTGTTCGTCTCCCTTATGATGGAGTTAACGTATAGCACTTGTGAAACGAGTGCTTGTCAACACTCAGTAAGTTTTTCGCCTCGTTCAGTATAGTATTGAAACAGGAAATAGACATGTTGCGTTCACACTTGGCGCAGTACAGTAGACGTATATTGAGTAAAGGTGTTACAACTGACGTTGCTATGACGTCACTCTATTGTTAAAAGTGTGGATCCGTATCTACGAATCAACGCTTTGGACAACAAGTGTGGATTCGTATATCTACGAATCTTTAGTGTGGTTTCGGAACGGTTTTTATCTTGCCTACATTTTTAACAATTATGAATCCACGGTTATTCATTTCCTCAACCCTAATCCAGAGCTTGATAACCTATTAGCCTCGAGAACCTCCCTTATGTAAATTACGTCTATGGCCACGATACATGCATGCCTTTTCATCTCCACTCAACTGGGTAGTTAATAACAATACTTCTTTTGACGCAATGGTTTAAGTCAGAGAATACACAGTTTGTAAGTGTGGATTCGTAATTTACGAATCCACACTTTCTCGTGTAGTCTCCTATACGTAACCAACGGATAATGTATCACCAACCGAAAACGTCACACAGATTGACCAATAATGTATCACTAAACCATTGCTATGACGACACTCTATTATTAAAAGTGTGGATGCGTATCATTGTGCAATTTGCGAATACAGCCACCCCCGCCCGCGAATTGTATGAGCCCACTTTTTGTCTATTTTGTTTACGATTTGCAATATCATTCCCATACACGGCCTCCTACAAGGTCTGTATATACAGTGTACACAAATCCGATTTTGAAATTACATTGAAGCCAGTGAGTGTTCTGTATAGTGTGACCGAATTCCTCAAAATGAGTCTTAACGGGACAATTGTTTCAGTTTTCATATGCAGTAGAAAGCACATTATTTTGCTCCTCATTTTGGTGTATCGCTGAGGTTGACACTGTCTTGATAGTGTTACAGTTGTTATTTGGGTGAAAAGGTCGACTGTTTCGATTTATTTCTGTTGTGTATAGGTGACCGTCTCTACAAAAAGGTGTCTTAAGTCGCACTATGCACTATCATGAAATGGCCTGCTCAACGTTGAGAGGGTAAACATTTCATCAAAATTTGTTTTCTATTTGTTGTCATGAATGAAATATTTAATACCTACAGTTTAAGGTTTCATTAAAAGAAATGTTGATTTTGATAAATAAAGTGAACAAAAGCAAACATTTTGTGTGCATCGTTCTCAGTTGTGTAATTTAACTCCAAGAAAGTAATTAAAATGTAAACATGTCGTGTCTCCTAAATGGGAGGGGCTATAGATCTCTATTATATACTAAATGAAAGCTTACGTTGTGGGCTTTCTTACCATGTATATAACTCAATTTCATTTTTTTTCGCGACATAAGACACCTTTTTGTAGAGCCGGTCACATTTTATTAGGACACTGTTAAAAAATGTATTATTAACAAGTAGGCCTGGCGACTTGCGACTCCTTTTGTTGGGTTGGTTCAACTATAACTAGTATAGTTCTAAACACGTCTCTGAGGGAGAGAGCATTGCATGGATCACTGATGAAGGGAGCTTTGGGGCGTGGCAGTAATGGTGGCAAGTTAGCATAGTAATCGCTAGAAAGCAGGGATGTAGTCAAGTCCATCACAAGTCCCTGTAAGTGTCCCTGTAGGTCCCTGCAAGTCCATCACAAGTCCCCTAGTTTAAATTCAAACCACAAATTATTCAAATGAGCTTTGACCAAAGCATTCCTTTGTCATTGTTCAACCAGCTACTTGCGACTGGCTTTATGACTGGCTTTATGACTGGACTTGTGACTGGACTTGTGACTGGACTTGTGCAAGGACTTGTGCAAGGACTTGTGCAAGGACTTGTGCAAGGACTTGTGCAAGGACTTGTGCAAGGACTTGTGCAAGGACTTGTGCAAGGACTTGTGCAAGGACTTGTGCAAGGACTTGTGCAAGGACTTGTGCAAGGACTTGTGCAAGGACTTGTGAAAGGACTTGCAGGGACTCGAATACAACACTGCTAAAAATTGGGCAAATCGGATGGATCTAAACAAAAGCCCACCAATTCCAACATCATGCAATAAATGTATTTCTGTTTTCATACTGAAGGCCCTGGCCCGCCCTACAAAATGACGTCATCGCCGAACAGCTCAAACGGTTCGTCGGGTTCATACCATTCCAGTGAGTAGGGGGGTTGTAGTGAGTCATTAGATCATGTGACCTCTGTTTACATCTATATTCAAATGTGCCCTGCGATATGCGCACACATCGTGTTTTGCATGAAATTAGGTTGAGGAGTGACACCACAGGTCAGACCACCTTTGAATTATGTGACCTCTGATGTCGCTTCTATCTTAACCAAATGTATGTAAAACACAATATCCCCCAACGTCTATTAATAGCTTTTGCCGTGGTGTCGGTTAAAGAAAGCTTCGTCCCTAGTCACCCGTTGAGAGTGATAAATATCCCATAGACACCGGAATTGCTAAACGTAAGCGTTTTTAATAATACAAATAGGTGATTACACACCAGATGCGGACAAACTAAAGGACCCGTTTACCCTAACGCTGCACGTTGTCACCGACCCGGGAGAAGGAGTCCACATCAAGAACCTCATTCAACCCCTCGTCAAGTGGTTCGACCCGTCCTTCAAACTCTTCAACGTTGCCGAGCGGAGCAAACCAAACGGCTTCCGGGGGAGTCTCGGCGACGGGAGGGACTCGCTGCCGGCCCTGTCTGTGGTGTTGTTTTTGAGCCATGATGATGATGATGAAGATGATGATGATGATGAAGAAGAGTCCGGGAACAGAGTTGCCGAGGCGCGGCGGTATCTGACGGGGGAGCCCTGGCGGTACCACCACCACGCCGCCACGCCGAGCGCGGTCAACCTCAACGAACCAAACAACCCGGACTTTTACAGCGCCGCCGGGCGCGGGGAGATGCCGTTGTGGGGCGTCAGGCAGGTGCACTACGGCACGGAGCACCTGCGATTCATGCTCTACACCGGCCGCGACACGTGGTACGACATGATCCGGTTCTATCGCCTCGTGCTGGACAGGGACGTGGATTACCGAAGAGACGATTTCTGCTACTTTGTCGCGGCGCACGCAGCCGGCGGAGGCACGGATGTCCAGTTGGCCCTCAAGATTGCACCCCGGGACTGCGCCTGCAGGCCCCTTAACTCCGCCTTCCTGCAGTTTAAAGTCTCGGAGATCGGGGCCTTAACCCCCTTGCTGCCCAATTCGTGCTCTCCTATCAGCCCCCAGAGGTGGCAGACTACGGACCCGGACGGTAACGTGACTCTCCTCTTGGTTGAAAAGAGGAACGTCAGCAATGTGAAGCCAAGGCGTCAGTCCATCGACGCCTTGCAGACCTTATTGTCTCCCGGGGCGCTGAAGTCAAGCGTGGGCGTGGCCAGGAGAAGGGGGAAAGTGGTCGCACCGAGCCTGCCCGCTGTGGAAGACGAGGGCGAAGAGCTGCCCTGCTGAACTAGGGGTTGGTGGCGCCCTAGAGAGGGAGTCAACAGAGGGCGCTGTATTCAAAACCACACAGGTCGAGTACGGCTCATCTTCGCTTGGTCCCACCGAAAGCCAGGCGCGGTTCTACAGGGGGGGGGGGGGGGGGGGGATTACCCCTCCCAAATTGTTGTCTATCCCTTAAAAATGCAATAAAAAGTACATGAAAAGTACAATAATGAGAGACAGTTAAAAGTTGACGTCACGTGCGAAGGGTCTAGCCCCCTCGAAATACTGGCTCTAGAACCGCGCCTGGCCGATGCGCTTTGAGCTCTGATTGGATAGATTGTGTGTGAACTTGAGGTCAGCAGTTCCGCAGCTCAGCTGCGCTGTGTGACAAATTCGAAAGGTCAGGGTACGGTACCCAGTATACCGTTCTACCCAGAAAACTGCACCAGCGCTTAATTCCTATCGCACTGTATGGGTGCAGGGACCGGAGTAAACTAGAGAGCGCACTTATCATGTGACACCGTTCCAACAAGGATGCGTGGACGCCATTTTGTAAGTGGGCAACGAGTACGTCGTTGACATAGCCTATTCATCTATTTTCACAAGTAAATACTTTCTGGGATAGGGGACAGTTGAGGTTGCTAACCACCACGATCATCCCGTTTTCTGGGGGGGAGGGGGATGGAGGAGGGGGGAGGGGGTTGGAGGAGGGGGGAGGGGGATGGAGGAGGGGAGGGGGTGGGAGGAGGGGGAGGGGTTGCCGCACTATTTCACCATGCATCTAGCTTCAAGCCCAATTGACCATTTTGCGTGTGGAATTTAAATAATATCTGGTACACTGACTTGTTCACCGAGCTTGGCGCAGTTTACATTTATATTCTCCAGACCAAAGACACTGTTGCTATATCACGTGATTCGGGGCAAGCCTTACGCTAGCAACCCCTGGCTCTGGAATGGTCTGGTGTCTTTGTACCATTCTCAACCATTGTGAACAATGTATTGGTGCTGAGCGTCTCTAACGTAACTATGCAAGAGCTTGCCCCAAATCACGTGATATAGCAACAGTGTATTTGGTCCGGATAATTTAAAGTCAAACTGTGCCAAGCTGTGTGAACAAGTCAGTGTACCAGATATTATTTAAATTCCACACGCAAATGATCAATTGTCTTTCAATATGTCGTTAGAGTTTAGGTCCACTTATTAGAGTCTACACGTACACGGTTCTAACTTGACATTAGAGGTAGCTATTATGAAACGCAAGAGGGCGTTGTTTTAGTTAGCTGGAGGAAGCAAATTTAACATTTAACCGCACTGATATAAGATGAGTCACTATGTAGGTTTTAATAAAAAGCCTAAATTGAAAACAAAAATGACCAATGCATGACCACAAACTTGTATTTGATGGTTTTACTTGTATTTTGTTGGACTTTCTGAAGTTTTATTTATCTAAAGGATAAAGAAAGAGTTAAAAATAATATAAAACTGGATTTTATGTCTGACTTTTAATATTTTATAAATCTCACACAAAAATACTTCCTAACGATCTGACGAAAGTTGCCCCAACCCTAAATTTCTTTCATTGAGTAAACAAGTCGTGAACAAGGCCGATGTCTGACTCTTAATCTTCTATACCCGAAAGGCTGCGCTATATGGCGATGGGAAACCACCTTTTTTTATTCACGACGTCGCAAAATTGATTGACGACGTCGCGAAAATATTCAAGACGTGTCGTAAATACATTCACGACTAGTCGCCAAAAAAGTTCACGACGTCGCAAAAATATCCTAGCGAAGTCGTAAAACAATTTAAGACGTCGCGAACATATTAATGACGTCGCGAAAATATACACAACGTCGCGAAAGATTTTCACAAGTCGTGAAAATATTAATGGCCGGTTATGTTCCTTCAGGGCCACCATAGTTATGGCCCTTCAGCGCCACCATAGCAGATTTATCCTTCGAGGCTTCGACATCAACTGGCCAAGTGAGGGCAGTAGAACTGTGTTGTCCCTTTCATGTTCTCAACCTGGGCTGTTTCTCGAACCCCTGCTTTGTCTTCTTCTCAGGCTTCAATCATTCTTACAGTTTAGCAATAGGCTGTAGCCGGAGACGGATCCAAAGCCATGGTTTGGGAAATGGCCCTGACGTCCAATAAAACCGTCAGGCAGATTGGCTCACAATATGCTAAAATAGTGTGTTAATTTGACGATAAAAGCATGACATTTGACACACAGTCAGATTCAGTATGTCACGAGAAATACAATTATTGGCTGTTTGATATAGGGCCATCGCAGATTTGACCTTTGTCATTAAAATGACCTATTCCGAATAACCGGAAATTTTGGGCACACTTATTATTTGTGTTTACTCGGCCTATACTTTGTTCCTACACAATAGAAATGCGGGGCAAGTGAGTAGCAAGGCGGGGTGCGAATCTTTTCCCCCAAACGACATCGCCATAGAGCTATCTGTTTTTAGCGCATCTGATTGGTTATCTGTTACGTCATGGTAGTAAATTTTACTTTCAATTTATTGACCCTAGGATTCTCAACTTATTGACCCTAGGACTCTGGGTTTTATTGACCCTAGGAATCTCAGCTTATTGACCCTGACCCTAACCCTAACTCTAACCCTTTTTGACCCTAGGATTCTGGTCTTTTTTTACCCTAGTACACGTCATGCAATGCGACACATGGATAAATGGATGACGTAGATGTTAAACAACCAATCAGATGCGCTAGAAATACTAGTTCTATAGATATGTCGTTTGGGAAGACCTTGAAAGACTAGTGAATTACAATACTTTGCTGCCACCTTGGATGCTTACACCCGGTCTTAACATACTCCCGAGACACCCCCCCCCCCCCCACTCTCCTTCTATAAGTGCCAAACCCTTTCCCATTTAGAAGTGAAACGAAACGACAGATTCCAGGAGCTGGCTCTTAGACTATAGGATGACTTTTTTTAAACGAGCTTCGAAAGACGTCACGTCACGTCAGACCGTCAAATGACTCTCGCTTCTTGATGCAGGACGGTCACAAACAACAGCAAAAGTCGATCGAGGGAAGAGGCTAGATTTTTGTTCATTCCCTTTAATTCTTCCCCGTCGCCCACGCGCGAGGCATTATAGCCTTGAGCGCCGAAACCCCGCCGTTCATCACGGTATAATTATTAAAAAATACTGTTGCAACTCTCGCATTTCCAAATCGTGACCGCGTCCACTTGCAAAAAAGTAATAAGAAACAACTGTCGGGAAGACTACACGGAGAAAGACAGAGACCGGTAGATTAGTAATTCTGGTATTGACGTGTTATAACCCAACCAAGCAGCCGGTGTATGATTGAATCAAGCCTCGTTACTTCCGCCGGGGTGAACGCAGCGCAAAGCCCGCCCGAGCTCACGCACTGAACACCACAACCGCCCCGCTCAGAAATTGACGGGGTTGTGTGGCACAAGCTCAAAAATTATCCCCGCATAAATGCTCCGCGAATCTCCAAGTCGATTCCATCTTGCTCCATCCCTGTCTTATTTTATCTGCTGTCCTCATCTCGGCATTAGCAGCCTTGATGAACGGCGGTGGAATAACAGACGGGCCGGGCCGGGACAAATTCGGTTAGGCAAGGGGCGGCGATCAAGTTAGCGGGCAGCTGCACGGACAATTTGCCCCCTCTTTTGTCCGCTTAATTCAATGAGGGGTGCAGGCAGGCGGAACAAAGTGCCGTTTAATGCCATCCAGATGAAGGATCAAACCGCTGGGGCCTATTAAATGACTGAGGAGGGGGCGAAATAAAAGGAAGAAAAAAAACACCCTTCAAGTCGAAGATTAATGAGTGAAAAACAAATGGAGCAGTAATATTGTCAAGATGGCAATTATCACATTGGATGCATGGAGTTTGGGGTTTGGTGGAGCTGAGAGTTTGGGCATGGGAGTTTCAATACTTGTACGACATTATAACCGATGGCATTGTGCCCTTGACAATACAAGCCTGAAAGTTGGTACACAATCCGAGCAGGTAACGAGAACGTACGATATTTGGACATAGGGCCATTCGCAGATTTGTCCTTAGGTAGAATATAGGTAGAATAGAAAGCAATTTTTAAAATATTTCCAAAATGGCCGCTATTGCTTGTTGTTTTACCTATATTTTGTTCAAAGGTCAAATCTGCGATGGTTCTATATCACAATCATTTTTTTTCATGACATACTTGGACTGGGTGCCAAATTCCATGCTTTAATCATAAAGTGAACAATTCTATCATATTGTTTCCATATCTGCCCCACTATACTAAACACCTCACCAAAAGTAAGTCCCCCTCTCAACAATTTGTTATAACATCGTCAGATAAAACATTTTACCAATAAAACTTAGTTAGAAATAATCCTTTGACTGTTTCCTAAGTGTTGTTTAAAAATAAAAGATGTCCATGACTTCATGGCTGAATGAGCTCAAATTAATGACAAAAACTGCCCTAGTCTCAAAAGTCAAAAAAGTTGATCTGCCACCTGCTTCACAGGGGTATTAGAAAGACCAATGGCAATGGCCCTGTCTTGATCAGACAGTCTGGGCATAATGCTTAATTTAGGAACACGAAAAAAAATCAGTAGGCCTATGCTTGTCAACTGCAAGGTGTATTGGGACAAGGAATGGGACTGATCACCTAACATCTCACTGTGCTAAGCTCTGAGCCAAGAAAGGGATTTGCATGGTTGAATGATCCTGAATTGATTACAGATTAGAGTAATGTACATTTGGTGGGTATTTTAAACTGCATTTAACCCCAGGTGTTTTTTTCCATTCATAAACTGTTGTGACTTTTGAGAAGGGCTTTTTTTTCCCATTCATTTGAGCTCATTCAGCCATGAAGTTATGGACAACTTTTATTTTCAAACAACATTTAGGAAACAGTCATAGGATTATTTTTAACTAAGTTTGATTGGTAAAATGATTTGATTTGATTTATTCGAAATTTCCACAATAATGATACAGATTTTAATACAGAAGAAGAAGAAAAACAAAAACAAATACATATAATGGAAAAAGCAGGGATAACGCAAAAACGTTTAAAAAAACTTATTTCCATTGCGGTCCCAAAGATACCTATTGAGAAGTACATGACATAACACCATATTATTAAAAATAAACGTCTTTTTACGGATCAGATAGGACTGAAATTATTAGCTACTAACCCCGACCTAAAATTAGGGCGTTACAAAAAACAGTAACACTGTAACATATAATGTATCACAAAACCACAACATTTATATTACAGTGTACTTAAAAATCGCCAGAATCTTTAAAAATTTCAATTAATTTTGTTTGTTTTATTTTGGGTGTTTTTCATTTTTTTTTCATTTTGTGTACGTGACATTGCACTAACCCTGATCTTATACAAAAATTGTTAAAATACATATTACCTAAAACCATCAAAAATCTTCAACTTATATCGTATGTCAGTATTATACCACTTAATTTAAAACCTTCCAGGCCTCCTAGAATAATAATAATAATGACATAAAACCTTTAATCATTTCATTGAAGACTAAACAATTGATGTCTTAAAAATAAACTCATAGCATCTTTAGCTAGATTTAACAGCTTGGATTTTATTAAAAAGGAATCCTTTAAGCTTAGTTTTGAACAAAGTTTTCCTTTCATGCTGTTTCAGGTTGGATGGCAGTGAATTCCATAATTTAATTCCAGTGTAAAAAAAAGAATTAGTATCTGATCCCTTAGTGTGTGGCACATAAAAATTACACTGACTAGATCTCGTGGGGTAGTGGTGAACTTCTTTAATATAGGTGAAATTATGTTTGAGATAATTAGGAGATTTTTGATAAAAAATGTTATGAACATGATTTGCTTTAAGAAACTCTACTCTATGGTGAATGTCTAACCATCCTAATTCATGGAATTCTTTATAACCAATATGAGATCTTGTGGGGAGGTTGTTGATAAAGCGGATTGTTTTATTTTGACAGGTTTGAAGTTTGATTTTAAATTTTTGTGACAATGAGGAATACCAGGAACAACAACAATAATCAAAGTGGCAAGATATTAAGGCTGAACACAAGATTTTCCTTGCCTTTTTACTTAGACAATTTTGATGACGGAACAAAAATTTAAGTCTTGAGTTAGCCTTCTTAATTATGTGTTGTGCAATTAAACCATTGTTTAAATCCTGTTCTAGTTCTAGGCCAAGATAAGTGATTGATTTGGCTCTTTTTATGTCAATGCCATTATGTGTAAGGTCAAGAACATTTTTATTCCGCAAGTTCCTTTTATTGGCAAATAAAATGGATTGAGTTTTTCCTAAATGGAGTGAAAGCCTGTTGTCTATGAGCCAGTTGTTGACCTTAGTGAGTTCTGAAGAAAGCTTCTGCTCTACATTATGAGCGTTTTTGTCTATAGCTATCAACTATAGCGTCATCTGCGTAAAGCTGTAGTTTACAATTAACAGAACATGGCATATCATTAATATAAGACAAGAACAATAGTGGTCCCAAAATTGAACCCTGTGGAACCCCACAGGTTAGATTAAGTTCACTTGATCTAACACCGTTTATCTCAACCACCTGTGGTCTGTGAGAGAGGTAATATTTAAACCAATCTACTGTATTGTCAGAACGAACTGTTGAGAGGGGGACTTACTTTTGGTGAGGTGTTTAGTTGCGGTAACAGTCACCTATTCCTAACACAATAGCCATCCTACCTAGGCTGTCAATGACATTAATACAACACTATACATTTGTTGACTGCTGTGTCGTGGGAGGTGAAGCACCCGCGGCAAATCCGAGGGTGCTGTGCGTCTCCAAGGGTGTTCAAAAACGCCACATCCCACATCACAGCAGTCAATAATTGTGTTGTTAACCTCTGTCTTGAAACTCAGCAGACATTTATGAGGACTGAAGATACAAAAGTTAACGTTCTAGTAAACATGTATTTTACTGTAGCAACGTTAATCGCGCAAACGAAATGAACTCACAAACATGAATGTACACGCGGTTGCCTTTTGTATATCATCTGTTAGTTTATCTTGAACTACAACTCCGCGCTATCAGTAAGGCTTTCCATAAGGGCTTTCATTAAAATCGCTCCAAAATCTGGCTCACTGTAGCTTTGACTGTTGGTCGGATCGTCAAGTCCTTCTCGTAAGACAGTTCCTGCTCTAGAAGGCTCTTGGATCTGCCCCTCACTTGCAAGGCCGGCAGCCGCCATTGCGGTTGGGCCATCAGCTTTCTGAATCTGGAGCCGAGTATCGGCAACGCCTGCAGTGTTGAGGTTGCGAACAAATCTTGTATTCTCGTCGTCTCGGGGAAGATCTGCTTCCATCGGTTTCTCGGACGTTTGCTCCTGATCAATGCTGCCCATGTAGTAAGCAGAAGCCGCCTTGTCGTTCGAAGCATTAGTCTGGAATTGAGTCTCGGCGACGTCTGGTTCCCCGAGGTCCTCTAGGTTTACATTTTTGTAACTACCTTGGTTATTATCCACAACTGCATCATGTTCCTGACTCTTGCTCGTGCGGTCTAGACCTGCATTTTCATCCAAGGATTGAGGACTTTGGTTCTGGAGCTGAGTCTCCGCGACCTCCGGTTCCTTGAAGTTCCTATTACTTGAGATCGTATTCTCGTAATTGTCCTGACGATTATGCACAACTGCAGTTGAGTGTAGATCCTGGCACCTCGTTGGCATCGGCTTGTTGTTTGAATCATCGCGACTAGGCTTCCGGATTTGATCGATAGCTGCAGTGTCTGGATCCTTTTGGTTCTGGCAAATGGCCGCTGCTGCAGTATTAACCCTGATCGGGACTTCGTAAGGTTGCTCCTCACTCATGCCCGCGTAGGCGGTAACTGGCATGGCATTCAAACGATCAGGATGTTGGTCTCCAAACTCTGCACCTCCCGGGTCGTCCCTATTATGGTTTCCATGGCCGATCGTTCTTTCATACAGATCTTCCTTCAGTGCGATCGTGTCACTGCCGCCGCCGTGTCGGCGTCTCGATCTCCGGAGGAACAACAAACACTCGACCGCTGCCTTGTAGATAATCATCGCGAAGAAGAAGAGTTCTGCGACGATGCACGCGAAAAGTACTGCTTCGGTCACTAAGGTCTTGTCGCCAGACATAATTATGGCAACCTCCTGTTTTCCAGTTTCATCGATACCAATACCGATACCCTCCAGGAATATAACATTTGTATACTCCCAATAAGGCCAGTTTAGCTCAGTCGCTAGAGCATCGGACTAAGGATCGCAAGGTCCGCCGCCTCTGCTCACCCAGCGCATGGGTAGCGCTTCCGTGCAGTAAGTGAACTGGGAGTTGAAGACAGTTGTATCTCAACATTTGATCTTCCTAGTCTAGCGCTATAAACGAAAAGGGGATGGACTCCCTCGTTCTACTCCTGATACTGACAATAATGGGCCTTCTCGACCTACTCACTCACTAACTCTAATCAGAGTGTTTGAGAGTTTGTTTGTTCTCATCTATTTACTTTTACAGTACAATGTACATGTACATGTACAGGTACCTAGATGTAGAACGAATTCCCGTACCTTGTTTGTGCGTGATGCCTTCTTTTGGAATTCCTTGCACAGTACCTGTTTTCCTCCAACCTATTATGATCTGTCCTGGTTTATGAAGAATGTTATTTCCTACCATCAGTTTTCCTGAGAACCTTTATAATTGTCATCTTTCAGTTTCTCTTGCAGCCCGGCTTGTACACAGAGTGGCTTGTATCCTTGTTCATGGCGAATTCAGAAACACTGCTAAAACAGTACATTACTTCTCAGCAAAGTTATTATTTGTTTGCAGTTCCTGCCAATACATTCACAACCAGTATGCATGAAACGGGAACAAGTTCGACCATCGACTAATGGTTCACTAGTGGTTGGTCTGTGACGCCGCTAGCGCATGCGTCATGAAGTTGCAGTACGAACGAACCCCAGTCGAACTGTGGTCGAACTTTTGTGGCGCCAAAAAATCGTACTCGCACCGGCAAAACTTTTTTTTTAACATGATTATTTCCGTTTATTTACACCGTAATAGCTATTACGTAGTTTAGGATAACTTGCATAACGGACGTTCGTATTGTACAAATTGTGACAAAAGTGGCATACTTATACATTACTGGGACAGAACATAAGCCAGTTTGCACGGCAAAGTTTTGTTGTCTGCCATTATTTTGTTTGCCGATAGTTGGTCCCCGCTACACTATGCCATGGAAATGTTGCTATTGATAACCAGCGCGACCAACCGCAGTATAGTAGGTTGGTCGCGAATAGCCGACTAGACTAGTCCAACCATCGTCGACTAGCGTGAGTTCGATCAGAGTTAGTCGAACTGTGGTTTGTAAATATAGTCCTTGATCGAACTTGTGTTGGTATTCTGGAGTGGTTACCCACCAGCCCGTTTTTTTTATTATTGACAATTGAGACACACTCGGCAGACAGTCTACACTTTGGAAAAGGTCATGGAGTCTTTCCACAAAGAGGTGATTAATCTTGCATTCCATAAACGTTAAATAGTTATCCGGTACAAAGCAAACTGCATGTGTACACCACAATATAATTCACACACATGAATACACACCAAAAGGTGTTCATGCAAGGCTGGTGATGTGACTGTGTGTTATATATTCTGTTTACTTTTTTTTCTTGTATTATATACCTCCGGCTCCTGGTTTGTGCTTTTTGAAAACACAAGAACTTCGTGTATTCCGTACCTTGTTTTGAAAACAAAAACCGAGTATTATTTAAAGGTGTAGAATACTCTAAATTCCAAAGAGTAAAACTAGGGACAAGACGATTTATAGAGTGAAAAAAACACTCTGATTTTAGATTGAAATACACTGAAAACAGCATCATTTCAGTAAAAATAGATTGAATTTCGATCTTTTTTGAGTGAATTAATATTACTCTGAAACATCTGGTTTCTAGTTTCAGACTGCGGGAGTGAATTTTCACTCTTTGGAAAGAAGACAGAATTTCAGTAGAACTAGATTGGATTTCGATCTTTTTTGAGTGAATTAATATTACTCTAAAACGTCTGGTTCCTAGTTTCAGACTGTGGGAGTGAATTTTCACTCTTTAGAAATAAGAGAGTACATCATTTGCAGATATCGAAAATTGTTACTACCAAATTAATAAGAAATACTTTACTTGTTTGAAAGTAAATAATGATTGTGCGTCCAGCCAAATGATTGCGCTGGATATCCTCTAATTGCTCCGAACAATTGAATTTCATTTACAAAAAAATCACGTTCGCCGGACAGCGATCACGAAAAAACAACATAAGAACCACTGCCCGACGCCGGTTGAAAACGAACGCCATTTTTCTTGCTTTTTTTTATTAGCATCCATGATAGTAAAACTTCGGACAGGTCAGTTAAACGATTATTTACTATACAATACAACCCCCCAAATACACCCATTCCTGATAATTCAAGCAATTACCAATGGTGTATCCTACCTTTTAAAACAACTGGTGACATTGACCTATACATTAACCACTTATACGCACTTTTACCTCCATAAAAATCACACCCTAGGTGAATTTACGCTTTTACACACGGAAAAGGCATGTGATTTTGCATTCAAAGCGGACACGGTTCTTAGCAGGATGTGATTTCCAAAATCACATTCGAATTCACATCCGCTGGATGTGAATTTGGATTCTAACGACTAAAGCCGTGTTCGCACTGGATAAACATTTTGGGCAACTTTACCATGACGCCGGGTAACATTCCGATGGGTTAAGCTTCCCACCGTCCGCACTTGGATTTAATTGACGCGGGTAGAATTGCCGAGACCATGGCTAAACTAACCGTGAAAGGTCACTGGCTGATGTGACCTGTGGTCATTCGACCGGGTGATGGAAGATTTAACCGAGACGTCGCGTCCGCACTGGATTTTCTGGCTCGGTTAAACTGACCTGGTCAATCTTCCTGGGCACCTTTGGCTCGGTTAAACTACCCACGCGGCGTGGGTAAGTTACCTGTGA
Source organism: Crossaster papposus (assembly GCA_037893245.1). NCBI lineage: Eukaryota > Metazoa > Echinodermata > Asteroidea > Velatida > Solasteridae > Crossaster > Crossaster papposus. The sequence goes on along the minus strand of JBAIAA010000507.1, from coordinate 1,298,953 downwards.
TGAAAGTTACCCAGGCTGTTCGCACTGGACTTGAAATGGGTAAGTTACCCATTGGCTCGGTTAGTTTGCCCAAATTAAGTCCAGTGTGAACAGGGCTTTAAACCCAGGATGTGAATTTTACACTGAAGATGTGAATTTGGAGCATTTGGATGTGATTTTTTGAAATCTTTTCTAGAAATCACATCCTGCTCTTAGGACCGTGTCTGCTTTGAATGCAAAACCACACAATGCCCTTTCATAGTGTTATGACGTTGGCTTTATGATTTCAATATAATTGAACGTTTGAAATAACCTCACAAGTCGATATTTTCTTTTACAAATTATCACCACAAAACGGGGGGGGGGGGGGGGGGGGGGGGGTAGTGGCCGATCCACGAGCTGATTCACCGGTTAAAACGTGAAGAAATATACCCCACCCGCGAGTGATTTACGCCCATGAATACTTTTTTTGTGTTAGTCTCCAATAGCCTTTTTCGTGTCCCGTCCTGGAATTCTTTGATATTCATTTAGTACCCGAGCAGTCCGCGTATCCCTCACAGAACCCATCGGCCTAATGGATTTATCGACTCGCTGGTCTAAGTGTCCCTGTATTAGCTATGTATGGTTTGTTCAACGTTTATGTAATTAGGATGGAGGTATATAAAATAGTACAGCATCCCTTGCGCCATACGTTTTGCCCTCTGAAAGCTTTATGCTAAACTGGAGGGGGCAGAAGCAAACACCTTTTTTTGTTGTTGCCGGTGTGATATGGATACAAGACTGCTGTGAAAATTGGGCTCCTTTCTCCTATTATTGGTTAAACCCTCTCACGTGACCGCTCATTCTCCTAATTTGCATGATCAGCACTTAATTAGGCATGCGCACTATTACCAATGAGTCCGTATTTCATAGAGTCCGAAATCTCCCTGTTGGATTTGACTACTATCCGTGTTTTAATGGAGTGCCGTGGAGTGCCGTGGCTTCGTGGACTGGAGCATTGAATTTGTAATCTGTAGGTAAAGCTGCAGGTTGTGGGTACTGGGTCCGAGTCCAGTCTGGGACTATGGTACGTGTGCCCTTGGGCAAGGCACTTTGTCACTCATAGCCTCTCTCCACCCAAGAGTAAAATGGGTACCTGTGAGGGCAGAGATGGTTATTGTGATTGATTTAGCTGCTTTGTGCCGAAATTGCAGCGTCGAGCTGTATACTCCCCAGGGAGCTGAGATGGTATTTAGAAATGTTTCATGGGCCCAATGACCGGGGTAATAATGTCAGAGCGCCTTGAGTACCCGTCTTGTTAGATACGTGCGCTATGTAAGAACTGCCTATTATTGGTATTATTAATGATTTGGCTGTTGGTGACAAACACCAGAGGTTAATAAACAAATACCATCTCAGCTCCCTGGGAAGTATACAGCTCAATGCTGCCATTTCGGCGCAAAGCAGCTAATAACAACCACCTCTGCCCTTACAAGTACCCATTTACTCCTGGGTGGAAAGAAGCAATGAGTGACAAAGTGCCTTGCCCAAGTGCACACGCACCATAGTCCCAGGACGGACTCGAACCCACAACCTGCAGCTTTACACACAGACGGTCAGTTCAAAGCTCCAGACCACGAGGTCACGGCACCCCACAGGGATGGGCCATTGAACCCCCCCTCCCCCCCAAGAAAAATGTCGATTTTGAGGTCATCTTGTAACACTCGAAATATCCTTTTTTTTTTATTTAAAAGAGAGCAAACATTATACAACCATTTTAAATGCGCCACTTTGATGTATAAACTGATTGAGCAAATTTGCATTAGACTACGAAAAGCGCCTCTTATTGTCAACTGTATGGCAATTAGTCCCTCCTTGGTCTGGTTCCCTGACTTGACTTAGGCCATACTGCTGACAAATCTTAGTTTGATTCACTGTGGGCCTTTTCGAAACCGTTGCTTCGTCTTTGGCTTTGGCTTCGCCTCCGAATTCCAAAATACTGAGCAGCAAATAGAAATGAAAGAAAATTGAAATAGTCTAACTTTTGGGTTCACATCAATCGAGTGAATGTTTCTGAAGCACAACAGGCGTCAGAATGTGGCTGGAGATCTTGCAGTTGGGAGTCAAAAATCGCCTTAAGCCAAAGACGAAGACAAAGCCAGGGATTCGAAAAGGCCCTACGTTGAACAACAAAAGATCAGCGATTGCTTCGTCCTCGGTGAAAGATACATTAGACCAGGGGCGGAGTCCGGGACGTGAAAGGGTCCGACCCGGTTTTGTTCAACGAACCGAAATCGTTTCGCAGCCTAGCCACGTCCACACAGTGTTTGACAACCCCTCACACCTTCTTATATAAGACGAATTGTACATCATGGAAACATTAAATAATAATACACTCCATTTCAACATATCTTCGGATTTGCCCTTAACATATTGAGATCTGGGCTAAGGTTACGGGTTTAGTTTTGTTCTTGTTTGGTCTTAACATATTGAGATCTGGGCTAAGGTTACGGGTTTAGTTTTGTTCTTGTTTGGCCTTAACATATTGAGATCTGGGCTAAGGTTACGGGTTTAGTTTTGTTCTTGTTTGGCCGCAACATATGGAGATCTGGGCTAAGGTTACTTGTTTGGTTTTGTTGTTGTTTGGGGATTGAACATACTTGTTGCTTGCAAGGACCATGCGTTTCCCAACTTTGAAGGTTATATGCAAGAACCCCGTAGGTGGGTGCATTGAATTTCCTTGCATAGAACACAGTTACGCCAAATACCAAATCGATTTTTTTAGCAAGTCTGCACACAATTTTTTTACATTAGCGATTGAGTCCTGACATCTGCAGTTTGTGTCAAGAAATCAGACCGTGCGGAGCTCGTTCGGGTACTATTTTAGTTTCCCGTAGTTGTTAGCTGCCGGCGGTGGCAAGGCGATATCGAGGGACAACTCTGCCCCGTCACCCGGCCCATCTTCTGACTCCTATTCGTCTTCGTCCTCTCCCGACATCAAGTCACACTGGCAAGGATGACTGTTTAACTAATGTCTGACCCTCGACTTGCCGGTACAGTTTAAGGTGTTGCTGTGTTCTCTATTTTCTCACCATTATTCCCCAACCCTCCCAGAGGATCGGCACACTCCATCCCCCACTGACTCAGCATCAGAACGGGAGAGAAAGAGAAAAAAACAGAAGCAGAGCGAGAGGAAATCACCGTGGAAATCAATATCCCCCACTTCCTCAATCGGCCGAGTTAAGCGCTCAGGCTCTCAACAATCTGACACATCGTTGGATAAACATCGAACCCTAGATTTGTCCTCTTTTTTTTTCTCGCTTGGAAGGATTGCTAAACGACGGAGAATAATTAAAGATTACATTTAAGGAAGAATACGGGGAAACCACAACAAATTTATCCTGGCGTCTATAATAATTTGCTTCGGAACCTCCCTTTGTGTCCTTCGATAAATTTTTTATGATTGGCCCAGTTAATTGATTCTTAAGTGGGGCAGGCGATCGATGGGGGTATAGTGGGAAAGGAAGACGGGCTGGGTTAAGACGGGGCATTGCTTGGCCGGGCCCACCTGCACTCCCAAGGGAGACATGGGAGGGGGGGGGGGGGGGAGGCACCGTATATGAACCAGGCGCCATTTCATCCCTGCATGGTAGTCTCGCATGAGTTCCTTTTGCTGTTTAAACACAGTGGTGACGATGCTTTCGCTCCAAAAGAACACGATGGGTTTTGTTTTACAACCGGCATTCGGTTTACCGTCTTGACCTATAACCTTTTAAATGGAAAACAGAATCAAATCGGTAGGGATGTTGTCGAGTCCATCACAAGTCCCTGTAAGTCCCTGTAAGTCCATGCAAGTCCCTGTAAGTCCATGCAAGTCCCTGTAAGTCCATGCAAGTCCATGCAAGTCCATGCAAGTCCATGCAAGTCCATGCAAGTCCATGCAAGTCCCTGCAAGTCCCTGCAAGTCTCTCTGCAAGTCCCTGCAAGTCCCTGCAAGTCCCTACAAGTCCCTGCAAGTCCCTGCAAGTCTCTGCAAGTCCCTGCAAGTCCCTGCAAGTCCCTGCAAGTCCCTGCAAGTCCATCACAAGTCCTTCAGTTCCAATTCAAATCACAAGCTATTCAAATCAGCTTTGACAAAAGCATTCATTTGTCATTGTTCGTCCAGTTACTTGTGACTGCCTTTATGAAGGGACTTGTGACTGGCTTCACGAAAGGACTTGTGAACGGACTTGCAGGGACTCGACTACAACCCTGAAATCGGCATTGAATTAAACCGAGGCTCTCAGTTTTGCCCTATATTTGTGAAGTGCCGTGGCCTCGTGGTCTAGAGCATTGAATGTGTAACTTGCAGGTAAAGCTACAGGTTGGGGGTTCGAGTCCGACCTGGGACTATGGTGCGTGATGTGCTATAGGGCAAGGCACTTTGTCACTCATTGCTTCTCTCCACCCAGGAGTAAATTGGTACATGAGGGCAGAGATGGTTATTGCGGTTGGTTTAGCTGCCTTGCGCCAAAATGGCAGCATCGAGCTGTACACTCCCCAGGGAGCTGAGATGGTATTTAGAATGTCGCGTTGGCACAATGATTAGGGATATTAATAATAATAATGTAAAGCGCTTTGATCTTGTTAAAGGCGCTATATAACAAAAGCCGTTATTATTATACGCGGGCCAAATTTGAACGCCCTAAAATTCCAAACTATTTGAGTATTGTGTGGGCCATAAACTTGACAGTTTGTAAAAAAAGAAGAGTGGAGGCCATCACGTGTTCGCTCGTCAACCGCCAACCAGGTTTGCCAACCGCCAATACTGGGCGGCGCTGGAAAAGGTCTGACCGGCTTTAAGCTCTGATTGGATAGATTGTGTGCGACCTGTAAACTGGAGGTCACCAGTTCCGCGGCTCAGCCGCGTTGCGTGCATCTCGAAAGGTCACGGTACGCTACCCAGAATGCCGTGCGTTTCCTTCACAGAAATATGAGTAAGCGCATTAGACCTTTCCAAAGCCCAATCATGGGCGATGGGCACGAACGAAGAGGTCGTGCACAATCATGACATGCCAGACTCTATTACTAGTGTGTAAATCGGATGAATTTGGGCACAACAAGCGCTCTAATTCGCAACGGAGCGGAGGCGTAATTTTGTCAAGATCGTATGGGACAGTGAACATAATAGAGGTGATCATATTGGTTTGGATGGACATTTCTCCCAGCCTTGATAAACTCAATAGAATTGCAAACAACTCATGTAAAGGGATCGTATACGTTTGGCACTTACTCCAAAAATTAATGGCAATAAAGCTTACTTGGTAAGAAGTACAGCAGCTTTGGATAGTATAATGCATTTTTAGAAACTTTTCACTTCGAAGTACTGCGGTTATGGAAAAAGATTAAACTGTTTATCCCCAAAAATTTGAATCTGAGAAGCGTTACTGCAGTGACGTTTCTCAGAGTGTGTATTTCAATGCAGATTATTCTTCCTGCGCGGACATAACCGCTCCAGATTTTCGGCAATATCTCAAAATCGCTACTACATTTTGAAATGAAATTTGTACAGGTTAGTTTTATGGTATATATCTATAACTATATATGATTGAAACAAACAGTGGGTTCCAATTACCAAACGTATACGATCCTTTTAAGAATCGCTTGTTGACTATCTGGTTTATAAAAAAATAATGGTTGGATCCTTTCCGATTTTCACTGTTATTTAACAGTCATCCGCCTAAAATGTCCACGACAATTATCGGGAAACCATAAACCGCTGCCCAAGTCTTATCCAATTTAAACAAGTGCTGTTTTGTCCACACGTACTTCATTCTCTGTCTGCTCTATCTCATCGACAATCAGCTTCCAAAAACCACTTCACTGATGCGCATTCTCTCCCCTTCTCTCCTCTGCTCTTGTCTTCTTCCCCCCCCCTCCCACACCTTCTATGTGCTCCCCTCTGCTGCCAGGGCAAGGCCGGTTGACAGTTCCAGAACCTCGCGACTTCTTATCAGCTCGAACCGCTAATAGCCTGGGATTGTCTCTCTCATCACTGTCCATATGCGATAAAAAAAAATTCTGCAGATAGGCTGGTACATAGTGTACATTTATTAGCCAATCAGAACACAGATGGTGTTGACGTCATCGATGATGTTAGAGTTGTCTGGGATCTGACTAGGGTTAGGGGTTAGGGGTTAGGGTTAGGGTTAGGGTTGTCCCAGACTACTCTAACATCATCGATGACGTCAACACGATCTGTGTTCTGATTGGCTAATGTACCAACCTACCTGCAGACAAAATTATCGCTGTCCGTATAGGTTGTTATTTCCAAAACTTCTACATCATTCCGGATTTGGATCAACACGATTTTTTTTCTTCCCATGACTTGCAGTGGCTTTTGACTCAAAATAGGTCATTTTTTTCTGTGCCGGGAATAGTGAATCCAAGTATTTTAGACCAAGTTCTATATACACTCAAGGAAAAAAGAAACGCACCACTGAATTTGATAATATAGTTTTGCTCGAATTTTGTGAAATCAAATGTATGTGTTTGAATCCCATATGTCCTTTTAGCCCAGTAATCAATTTATTTCATTTTTAACAACAAAAACAAAACAAGTTAGCACCACCGCTCACAAAAGTGGCATTTACAGTTCAAAAATTTACATGACCTCCATTCGCGTCAAGAACAGCTGTAATTCGTCGCCTCCTGGATCGACAGTAATGTCGCACCTGGCATCACGGATACAAGTGTTTTTTGCATCATTTTGGTGTCTTTTTATAGGCAAGGGTTGTGTTCAGGACAGGAGTGGTCAAACTCATCTCTAGGATTCTCTCATGTGTAACCATTAGCATAAAACGCACAAACACAGTTTTGAAACTCACCCAAATCACTCAGCTGTAACGAGATCAATAAAGATCGACGTTTATATCTAAATTGCTCAAAATCTAGAACATGTACCATTTTTACAATGCCGGTCCTATTTCCTTTAAAAAAATGTAAATTTTACGTGTCCCGTTTCGTTTTCCCTTGAGTGTAGTTTTGTTTCTCCTGCAACCTTTTGAAAACCACACGAGTGGGTGCAATTTCCAATCTTACTTGAATTGGAATCTATTATGAGACTAAAGAACAGTACAAGGGTTTTGTCGCGTTTTTATTTTAACCCCAAGATGTTTAATCTGAATCCACAAAACAGTGAATCCCAGTATTTTAGGCGAAGTTTTAACAAATATTTCTCCTATATAGTTATATTTTCGAACAGATTTTAGTGTTTATTGTATTAATTAGTAAATTGGGAAAAGTAAAATGCACAAGCAAAAGAATACATCGACTGTGAAACATTGTTACATCTACTTATTATGATTTCATTGTAGCAAGCATTATGGTTAGCGATGCCCAAAAAAAGTGGCCACACACCCTAAAAACAGATTGGTTGAAAATAACCAATTGATTGGTAGATATGTTTTCAACCAATGTATTGGCTAATTTTAACCAAAACAGTGGTTATTTCGACCAATATTTAGGTTAAACTTGACCAATATCATTGGTTAAAAACATAATCATTCTGTGGGTTTTCCCCATAGTATTCTTCTGGAGTTTTCCTCCCACCTCTAAAACTGTACCTTCTTCTCATTGTCTTCTCTCTACAGGTTTCTTCAGGCTTACGAGAAACAGTGCCTAGAGCTCTTTTGAGGAATCCTTGGTTTCATTACCAGAAAGAATTAATAATAATAATTATTTTATTTCCTCCAAATGAGCACTTAGGGAGACAATCCCATAGAGATGTACACAAACTTAAAACAGTTCTAACTTGTTTACCCTAACCCTTTTCTCTAAGATCTTCGAGATTTATGCTATTTAGACCAAAATGTATCGTTCTAAGACAAAACTAACTCCCAAATATTGTTTTTAAGGGTAGCTAGACACTTAGGGAGACACTGAAATGTCTCCCTAAGTGCCACTGTCTCCTTATTACCTAAAAACTTACGCTAATTTGTCTCCCCAAGTGCCTATTTGTATAAATTTACCAATCAGTTGGTTATTTCAAACAATCTGTTTTTATAGTGCGTATGGTTTCAAAGTATAAGATGCAGGCGGTCTTTACTAAAGGTAGAATACACCATTTGCAGATATCTAAAAATGTTACTACCAAATTATTAAGACATATCTTACTTTTTTTGAAAGTAAATAATGATTGTAGGCATCCAGCAAAATGATTGCGCTAGATATCCTATAATTGTTCCAGACGGACGGCGATCGCAACAAAAACATTCCCTAAGAACAACGTAATAAACTACTGCCCGATGCCGGTTAAAAACGAGCGCCGTTTGTCTTGCTTTCATCGGCATCCATGATTGTAAAACTTCGAACAGGTCGTTAAAATATATTTACTATAAAATACAACCCCCCAAATCCACCCATTTATGATAATTCAAGCAATTATTAACTTACTATTCTACCTTTAAGTTAATTTGCGACATGGAATAGTGCATGCGAAGCCATTTTGTGTTCTAGCTTCCGTCGTGACTTCATCCCGATCTTTCGTTCATATAGAAGACTAAAATCTGTCTGAAAATATAACTATATATTGTAAATATCGTTTAACTGAATGCCGATAAAAAAACCAAGAAAAACGGCGTTCGTTTCCAACCAGCGCCGGGCAGTTGTTCTTATTGTTCTTGTTTATTTCAAAATCGTCGTCGGGCGATCGTGATTTTTTATATAATAAAATTCAATTTTTCGAAACAATTACAGAATATCTAGCGCAATCATTTTGAATCATTATTTACTTTCAAATAAGTAAGATATTTCTTAATAATTCGGTAGTAAAACAATTCTGCAAAGGGTAGAATACGCCATTTGCAAACATAAACAACTATTTAAACGACTGAACTATTATGAAATATCTTACTTGACTACAACATGCAGAATAACAGTCTCAACCATCCTGTGAAATAATGGCGCCTGCATGATGTGCTGTTAGTTTCAAGAAAAGAAAAATATTTGTATCAATTTTCAACGATGGTCGACTGACCATTGTTGGATAAAAAACATGGCCAATACAAAACAAACTGACACCATTTTATCAAATTTAGTGAGCCACATTTTGTTGCAATTGGCTACCTACCCGTCAATGGGATAAAACAACCTAGTCTGGTTCCCTGACCTGACCATTTCCCGAGTCTAATTTGCTCTGTTTCGTCTACAGTAGGGTCGATTCGGAACCCGACTACAACATTTATTCTAATTTTGTTCCTCACCATCTATCAGGGATGTAGTCGAGTCCATCACAAGTCCCTGCAAGTCCCTGCAAGTCACTGCAAGTCCATCACAAGTCCTTCAGTTCCAATTCAAATCACAAGCTATTCAAATCAGCTTGGACAAAAGCATTCCTTTGTCATTGTTCACCCAGTTACTTGTGACTGCCTTTGTGAAGGGACTTGTGACTGCCTTTGTGAAGGGACTTGTGACTGGCTTCACGAAAGGACTTGTGAACGGACTTGCAGAGACTCGACTACGACCCTGCCATCTATTAATCCAAATTGTAAACAGGCCGTAAAGTCTAACAATATTTGCTAAATAGTACTAAACTCCCAACTCCATCCCATTCTGAAAACTACAGCAAAAGGGCAAAAATGTTGCATACTATATACCCTTTAATCCAGCTAACGTTTTAGGAACATTCCCAGAACGTTTCCTGAACGTTTTAACGTTATGGGAACGTTCTGGGAGCGTTCCTAAAACGTTATGTGTTAGCTGTAAATTGGGTTCAAAGACCCCAACCCCGCCACTGCATGCGTGTGTAACCCGAGAAAGAAATTCAGCACGCGAGGGTGAAATTAGCTTTTCCTTTCATACGCACTGTGGACATTCCTTTGTCTTCGTGTTGTTAATGAGGCTAAGTACTCATTTTTCTCGCTCCCCCCCCCCCCCACCCCACCCCCCTAAAAAAAATTAAAAAAAATTAAAAAATTAACCTTACATTTTAAATCTAGGCCTCAGAGCTGTTCTATATATAACCCTAACCCGATTTTTCTCTAAAGCTCTTTTTCAGAAAGGGCAAAACGGACTGTGGACCTGTCCAAGTCCACAAACCGTAACCTCTTCCCTCATCTAGTCGACGTCAATTGTTCGGAGGTCCACAGTGCGTATGAAGTACTAACCCATTTCAACCGGACCCAATTGCCAAGATTTAGGTGTTTGGATGAAATGGAAGACATTGATAAAGGCCAGGCTAGCCAAATTCCTTTTCCTCCGTGTCGACGAGCGGGCATGCCGGCTAGTAATAATGCCTCACCCATCCCCGGTTGTGCATTTTGAGCTTCCCCCCTTTTTTATTTTCCACACATACTACTGCTTTTCATGTCTACTGAAGTGGGCCACAAGACGCGTCCATCCTATCCTCGAGTGGCTCGGGGGGGGGGGGGGGGGGGGGGAGTTGGAGTTGGAGTTGGAGAAAGAAAGAACGATGGGCGAGCCGTGATATAAACCTTCTTTTATCCTCGGTATAAGAGAACGGGATCCCAGCAAGTGGCTGTGCGTTCTAAGGGGAAGGGATTGGTGAGAACCCAGTATTAGAGCGAGAGAGAAAGGAAGAGAGACAGAAGGGGAGACAGAACAGGAGAGAGAGAGGGAGAGAGAGAGGGGGGAAAGAGAGATGGATGAAGGGTGAGCCGAGGCCGGATAAGAAGGGGGAATCTTGAGAGCCAAGGGGTTGTTTGTACAGCTTCGCCTCTCCACCGCGTCAGGAGTCACAAACAAGCGCTAGGAAATAAATTACCAGGATTTTCAGCGCAGGATCTGAATTATAGGAGGGCCTCTCTTTTTTGCTTATATCTCTGGCCTGGCAGCGTACGCCAGCTCTTCATTGAGCGGTGGGGTCCGGGGCAGCTGAACGCACACACACGGTTAATCATAATCCATTTGATTTTTCATACCGGGAAAGAAAAAAAACCGGAGGACTTGAGATCACCGTATATTTACGTTCTGCTCTACTCTTTCTCTCATTCACGTGCCTCTTGTATCCGTAAGATTTTTTTCCTCTCCTTTTTTTTTCTACTTTCCCTTTTCTCTTCTTCTTTTTTTCTCCCTTTTTTTTAATCAGCAGTCCACTGGCCTGACATTGATGGAGATGTCACGTGGTCTAGTGGCTGTCATTCCGGCCATATTACCGGCAATCCTTGAGAAGTCCTTAAGTCCGCGGCTTGTCATCCGTCATGTCAGCTCTCCTCCCAGCGGCCGGGACCATGAATTGCTTCCCGAGAATCTACTCCGGGGACATCTCGGTCGTATAACGCCTCTCGCTACGAAAACTAAAAAACTAAAAAAAAAAAAAAAAAAGCTAAACAAAAAAACGACCTAAAAAGCCAAAACAGCAATTCGCCATACCTTTCTTCATAGTTTTTAAAAAAAAACCAGGGGAGTGGACACAACAGCATCGATTTACACGTTTTAAAATTCAACAAATCACGGTGCATAAGCCTTACTTTTTTTCTTTTTTTCTTCTTCTATGTTGTTATATTCAGTCATCAAGCATGTTGAGACGCGAGCACGCGCGAGCTCGGAGCATGCAGCGCCGTTCGTTGCGCGCCTCTCATTCGCAACGTGTGTCCCCTTAGGCCTTGCCTGATCTTACGGGAATAGAAGTTTCAATCCCGAAGAAGCAAAGCGCTCTGAAAAGAAACGAGAAAAGAAGCGAGTCAGCCGAGAAGATAGATAGAGAGAGGGGGGAAACTTTACACCCGTGCCCCCTGAAGCTTGACGGCTGACCCAGCCGTACGTTACGTGACTCGGAACCCCGCCAGTCGATAAACGGCAACTATACGGTCGGGGTTTTTTTCAAGGTAGGTCGTGTCATTTCCATACAAATCACTTACGCAAAACAACCTGTGAATAAAATATATAAAAAAACACCGTCTTTCGTTGACAATATTTCACATTGATTTTGAGCCGCTCACGGATGCCGGCTAAAATTCAAGTTATCAAAATGTATGGACTTGCGATACTCGTACACAAAATAATATATATCTGTCTAAAACATCAAATTCTTCCAAATAGGCACTTGGGGAGACAAATTAGCGTAAGTTTTTAGGTAATAAGGAGACAGTGGCACTTAGGAAGACATTTCAGTGTCTCCCTAAGTGTCTAGCTACCCTAAAAAACGGTAGTTATTTTTGTCCTAGAACGACAGATTTTGGTCTAAATAGCATAAATCTCGAAGATCTTAGAGAAAAGGGTTAGGGTAAACAAGTTAGGACTGTTTTAAGTTTGTGTACATCTCTATGGGATTGTCTCCCCAAGTGCCTATTTGGAGGTATATTAATATCTCTTTGGGTTTAAGGAGTCCTTATTTTTGTTTATTTACAATTTAAAATAATTTATTTATAATGTATGTATTCAAAACCATTTGTAATTGCTTCAAATATCATAAAGGGGTAGATTTGGGGGGTTGTATTTTAAAGTAAATAGCGTTTAACTGACCTGTTCAATCATGGATGCCGATGAAATCAAGAAAAATAGCGTTCGTTTTCAACCGGCGTCAGGCAGTGGTTCTTATGTTGTTCTTGGTGGTTTTTTGTTGCGATCGCCGTCCGGCGATTGTTAATTTTGTTTTTATAAAATTCAATTTTTCGAAAAAATTATAGGATATCTAGCGCAATCATTTTGCTGGATGCCTACAATCATTATTTCCTTTCCAATAAGTACGATATTTCTTAATAATTCGGTAGTAACAATTTTGGTTATCTGCAAATGGTGGATCCTACTTTTGTTTGAAATCAAGAGATTTCCGTTTGGTGTACAAGGCTTAATACAAGGCGTCTCCAACAACAATGTGCAAGTGGGACGCGTCATTTTTACACATGGAGGATTACACGAATTTTACTTTAAAGATTAAAATAAATAAATTAAAAAAATCCACCCATTCATGATAATTCAAGCAATTACCAATGGTGTATCCTACCTTTAATTCCTCTAACGCTTCAGTTATCAAAGATTCGGCGTTTGCGCCAATTCGTCGCAACACGGCAGCGTTTTAATCGATCAAAAACGCACACCACGGCTCTGACTGACAAAACCGGCCCAACAAAAAAATATAAACACAAAAATCAAAACGTCATTAAAATGTAAGTGAACAAAATCATCGGTGTAGCGCTTAAGATTACCTACACCCTGCGATGCCCCTCTCCTTTTATCTCTCTCTCTTTCTTAACGGAGAAGTTTGTCTCGTGTTGACGAGGGGGCTATACGCGTGCTGGTGACGGCCTGTCGTAACAGACAAGAGAACGAACGTCAGGGCGCCAGAGGGCGAAAGAATCACAGCCGCGGCTGCGCGATGTCGAAATGATAATTGATAAAAAAAATTTAAAACAATCTGAACACGAAGAACTCCGCAGGAAATCATTCGCTCTCAAATTGTGCTTATTTCTAGTCATTTTTGGTGTTACGCTTTTTGCCATGCCAATTAATTTTTATTTATTTTTTGTTAATAGAAAAGGCATCGATTTATTGATTTTGTTGTATTTAAAGGCTGTTACGGTAGGAGTTGGTTTGTAACAAAACAAATCAAAACAAGAAACGTATGTATGTTATTTTGTACCCATACCCCATACCCTGTACCCTGTGGATACTCACGAACAATAGAGGTAAAAAGACCGAAAATGTCTCCACAAGGTAATTCAATGAGTGTGGGTGTCTCCACAAGGCAGTCTGGTGTAATTCCAAATAAGGAATCTCATTGTTCGTTATTCATGAAGACGCCATTCACCCAATCAGCTCGCTTAGAAATGACATCACGCGCATGCTACAGATTACTCCAGTCATGCAGTGCGTACACAAACAACCGCACGCGACCTCCAGTCATTTATTTTGGCTGTCGGTGATTGGCGGTGTGGTACCATGTGACATGATTCATGAATATGTAATAGGATATCATATTTTAGATTTACACCGGACTGCAAGGAATTGTGTGTACAAAGTCTATGGGTTAATGCTTATAAGTACAGAAATACAAAGATGCAAATTTGAAAATGTGTTGTAGGAAATACGGTACCCTGTGGAGACGTGAACACAATGGGGACAATGGGAGTGAAAAGGTCTCCAGAGGGTAGTTTCTATAGATGGGTAGGTCTCCATTAGGAATTTTACGAAATAGATTTTAGATTTTACTCTAATTACTCAAAAACTAGGGTTAGGATATGGGTTAGGGTTAGTGTTTGGGTTAGGGTATAGTATAGGGTATATTGGGTTAAAATTTAAACCCAGGAAAATAATTGTGGGTAAAATAGGAGCGTTTAAAAAATAATATGCTCGACTTTCTAACCATTTTTGTACACGAGAACAAAGACATGTCTCCATAGTGATACAAAAATGCGAATTGATGCGCTTGAAATGTTCAATTCACGTTGTTTGCATAGAATTGCCACTAGACAACTGCTTTGAAATTTAAATCCAAACTGACACCAGAGAAGTTTTCTTAATTAAAAACAAATTCCACAGCAATACGGATAGGAAGAAACGTGTTACGTGTTACTAGTATACACCATTGCTGTAATTTTCGATTGGTTAGGGAATTCATATTTTTATAGTAAATTTTGTGACGCTGACATGTTCAAAGTTTTGTGTTCATAGAAGCTGGAAAAACCAAGTAAAATGTGCTCCTATAGTCTGGTTCCTTGACAATTCCATGGCAGTGTTTGAAAATAGTCAGGTTTTTACAACGATTTCCGGCCGGCAATCGTGTTAAAAATTGATACAAAATTCAACTTTTCTTGAAAACCACATCACATCAGGTGCCGTGATTTCACAGGATGCTTGAGTCCGTTGTTCACTTACAGTCAAGTAAGGTAATTTATAGTAATTCCGTAGTTTGGCTGTTTAATGTTTGCAAATGGTGTATATTACAAATAGCGAAACAATACGTGTACACAAAGTATAGCAACAGTAACAACCGGCACAACGAACAAAACTTGTTAAAAATTGACGTAGGGGTTATTTTTTATTTATTTTGTTTTACATGTATATCGTCTCAATGAAGGTCAATCAGTGCAAGCATGTCAAAACGACATGAGTCTGAAACTAAGAAACATTTCCAATTTTGTCATCAAAATACTTACAAAACATGGTTCTGCGACTCTACTTAGACTTTGTACACAACCGCTGAAGTAGCAATGTAATTTTCAAAACGTCAAAGGATCATTGATATACGACTTGTTTCCATAACTCGCCCCCACAAAACCTGACTGGAACACCTTTGCATCCCTGGGCCACGGATCGATTCCTCCCGTCTAATTGCTAAGAGACAAGAACTGACAGTATATAGGAGAAGTGATTGGATTTGCGCGGGGAAAAAAAAAAAAGAAGAAAAAAAAAAAGAAGAAAAAAAAAAACGATAAAGAAACAAAAGACGCACGGACGTACAAGATGAGAAACAGAAGTGGACACATTTTGCCCTCTCGTGATCCGTCACAGGTTCATCTTTGACATATCACGCTGTTTAACGGTGGTGAGCTATTAATGTGTGCGCGCATATTTATCCACACACATAAATAGTGAGTTTTGTACATGATTTTGCATAGTAGGGTGCCGGTCCCAGCTAGCACATAACGTTTTAGGAACGTTTAATGCTTTCGGACACTTCTATGGCGTGCATAGTTGACATTTAATCCAAAATAGCGGTATCTCTATTAACAATAGAGATATCTCTATTAACAATAGAGATATCTCTATTTATAGAGATATCTCTATTATTAATAGAGATATCTCTATTGTTAATAGAGATATCTCTATTTTGGATTAAATGTCAACTATGCACGCCATAGACTTTAAACTAAATGCTTTTGATGTTTTCTTGTATTTTCAAGCATTTGCTAGTTCCCATGTGACCCATTCATTTTGCTAAAAATTAATGTTTTCAAAGATCCGGTACCTTATGTCGGTGGAAAGAGAGTTGTTCGTTACAAAAACAAATTGTCATAAACAAATCGTAATTATTCTACCGATGAAATGGATATAATTAAAATCAAATTAAATCAACCGCTCATTTAGGTGACGGATACATATTTTGTTTTTCACTGTAATTTGTTGTCGGTGATATAAATCTTGATATAGGTTTTGACCAATCAGGGGCCAATTTCCTAGGGCTGCTTAAGCATTTATGCTAAGCACATACAAATAAATGCTAATCAAAACCAGCTTACCAGCTACAGCTTCGTATTATTGTTTGTAATTGGCATTTAGCTGTTGTTATAGAATTTTGGTTCACAACCTAATTCACCAAGCAAGTTGTGCTTAAGCACATTTTTTTGTGCTGAAGCAGATCTACGAAATTGGACCAAGATCTTTAAGATTGTTTTAAATTTGGTTCACAAAATTTCCCAAAGTACAGTACTAAAAATACAATGCATGTATACAATGAATGGTTCAGAGCAAAGATCTCTTGTTTAGTAATGTGTTCCAATTATATGCCTCACTGTCACCGTAACTTGCCACAAAATAACAATACGGTTTTCACCCTCGAAGAAGTGAGCCGTCACATTGGCGATGAGACACTACACGTGTAATATGAAGCTCCCCCCTCGCTTTTCATCTCCGAAAACCCGCATCTTTAAGCGTGCGCGTTGTCGAGTCCATTGCTGAGATAGAGTTACAGTGTTTGGACTAAAGAATAATTCTCTGTGCCGCGCGCGGCGCGCCGGTTCTTCCGCCGAGTACCACAGTTGAGCGGACCACAGACCAAACACCCGGCCGTTCATTGTCCCTTCTGTCCCCACGGGTTGATTAAGGCAGGACCGCCAGGGCCCGGGGCCTGACGAGCAATGGGCGGACGTACAGAACACCCGGTACCTTCGGGTATTCTACACTATGTGCGGTTTTTCTATATGCTGACTTCCCAGAGGTGTTGGCTGGGAAAAATTAACAGTAACCGTTTATAATAACCAGTAATTTCACAAACACGGGAAATGGAGCTCTGGACAAACATGCGTATTATGGGACATCGGGGCTTTTGGAGCCTTTGGTGCTTTGCCGTATCTCAAATGAATTGCAGCAAAATTATATTTTTGGAAGGCAAAGGGAACAACGGACAGGGAACTTCCGTGAGGGCGCTCTCTCTTTCGCCTTCAGTGTACACCAAACTTGTTCAAAATGGTTGATGTTCTGCCAAATATTAGTCAACATATCCACTGCCTACAGCACTGGGCAAATTCTTACGAATAACATGTCACTGTTTACCTAAACCAACCAACAATGTGATAAATTACACTAACGTTAGGCCAAATAACATACAGTGTCCAATGTATGTCTTACCTGGTTTTGTTACAGTGTGAGGGCGCTATATCTTCAGGAGTGTGCCACCGGCACCATATGGGCGTTAAAATTGGGAGATTTCCTTTAACAGTTTGATGGAAATGTTTGGCAACTTTGTTAGTTGAGGTGATGCTCACTAGTCTTGCAATAAAAAGTTCATTATTTGCGCTTTGACAATTACTAATTAGACCCATCTTCCGATGTTCAGTTTTTCTATCCCGCAAATGCTCACGATCCCCAAGCCTCGTCGTCATATCAGCAGAGGGCAGGCTGCATGTGTTAACTCCAAGATGGCGGACGTACATGTTCAGTTCTGCATTTTGAATCATTGTTTACTTTGGCGCCACTCGGAACTTGACACTTCAAACTCGAGCATCGGGGCTGAGCGTCGGTCGCCGTTGAACCAAAATGCCTGCTACAAGTGCCTTACCGGCGGCTCGTCGTTTTTGTCGGTAAATCAATATAGGCCACTGCTTGCATTCGTCAGTCAACCCAAAGTGTTACCAAGCGGTGACTTTGGCTAAGGCTGGTTAAGGTTGGTACGTGTACCTCACATAACAACCACTCTTTCCCATATGAAGCAATAATAATAAGCGGTGGTTATATAGCGCTTTGTCACCAGTAACGGTCCCAGAGCGCTTAACATTATTACCCCGGTCATTGGGCCCATTAAACATTCCAAATACCATCTCAGCTCCCTGGGGAGTATACAGCTCGATGCTGCCATTTCGGCGCAAAACAGCTAAATCAACCACAATAACCATCTCCCTCACAGGGATATCCATTTACTCCTGGGTGGTCAGAAGCAATGAGTGACAAAGTGCCTTGCCCAAGGCATACGCACCGTAGTCCCAGGCCGGACTCGAACCCTGCATAACCTGTAACTTTACCTATACAAATTCGTTGCTCCAGATCACGTATATCCAGCAAGATATAGGACCGAGCGACTCCCCCCTTAGTCCCCCATACCTATACACTCCCTAGACTTTTGTTACCTAACGCCCCCCCCCTAAAAACCTCAAAAGAAACCACACCATTCCGCAAGCACAATGACCACCACAAAGGAAGGGGGTGGGGTGGGGGGGGGGGGGGGGGGGGGGGGGGGGGGGGGGTTCTCTCCGTCCCATATATTGCTTCATTTGAGACCACGAGGCGATATGAGACAGCTTTGTTTACAATATGCTTTTCCTATAGGAGCGAAGCCGAGACACCAGACGAAGGAGGGACATACTATACTATCACACATAAAAGTGCACATGTAAATAAAAACATGACGTCAATAAGTCTAAAGTCTGTTAAAATGGCTAAAAATAATGGGGCATGTCGGCAGCAAAGACGAGAACATATCACCAACTCTTCACGTCTAATAGTAAAACTGACCGTCCCTGCACGGCAGAGTATTGGAAGTAAATCCCACCTAATTAGCAGGGTTGTAGTCGAGTCCCTGCAAGTCCTTTCACAAGTCCTTTCGTGAAGCCAGTCACAAGTCCCTTCATAAAGGCAGTCACAAGTAACTGGATGAACAATGACAAAGGAATGCTTTTGTCAAAGCTGATTTGAATAGCTTGTGATTTGAATTGGAATTGAAGGACTTGTGATGGACTTGCAGGGAACTTACAGGGACTTGCAGAGACTTGTGATGGACTCGACTACATTCCTTGGTTGTGCTCCCTGAATATATCGTTAAAACTGTGATCACTTCAATGGGATGGTGCCAGACTAATTTGTTTTGCATTCTAGCCTCCCTTTAAATATTTCTTTTAAAAACATCATCTTAAAACATCAAGGTACGTTTTATCACAAAATGTTTGATTATTCATCAGAGAAGACTTATATTAATTTGTAATTAACTTTAGGTCATTTAATTATATCGCAAGCTTCCCTCGCAAGCTCAAAAAGAAGAAGAAGATGTTTACCTCACTTTCAATTCAACATGGCCGACTCGTGAATAAAGCCCATCGTATATATACGGACGAAAGAAACGGATACCCCCGTCGCTGAAGTGCATATGGGTCGATCAACTCCGTGATGGCGTCACCGGCACGATTTTGCGTTTGCGCGCACGACCCTTGACCCCAATTCTCTCTAGCTAGCTTGCTGGCCATGCTCCGTTCCCTAAATTGACGTGAGCTAGTGATTCTGTAACCCCCCCCCCCCCCCCCTCCCGTGTCGCTGTCTCTTTGTTTTTTCCCTCACTGATCACCGGTGGACTCTCGTCGATCGAACGAGCAATAGCGTAACGGTGAGCTGAGCTGAGCTGAGCCGAGCTGAGCCTAGTGGGGGGAAGTAAAGCACCAAACCCCCCGGAGGCTAGGCAGCGCGTTACCCGCCGCAACCGTATCATCTGTCTGCCCGGAGAAACAAAAAAAGGTTCTTCTTTCTATCAATAAACCCGATCCCTCGCAGGTATCCCCCAAACCGAAACATGTTACATGCAGTGTGGGGCCAGCTACAGGTGCCCCCCCCCCCCCTTCCCCCTTCCCCCCTTCCTTCCCATAACAACCACTCTATCTGGTCTCTCTCTGTTGATAGAAAACAAATCGAGATGCCATAGATCAATAGATACCAGAACGATTAAAAGAACAGCGTGCGCTCATCCGACCGTCGTAATGCCAACGCGCGCGACCAATTTTGTAAATTCCCGCCAATACCTTTTTTACCAGTCATTTCCAAATTCGCGCCAAAATTAGTTAAAGAATAGAAGATGGGGGGTTGGGGTGGCCTAAGTGAAACGATATGCAAACCACGTTGTTCTGTTTTCCTTACTGAAAGATGACACCACGCCTTAACACCTATAGCTGTTCAACATACTAGCCTGGGGAACATACGTTAACGCTTGTCCTTCATAATAAAGCCAACGCATTCTCGCGCCGTCCTGTGACATTTTGACAAGTTACCTATTCCTCTACACGTACTGATTCAATATAGGTGCATTTTTTTCCCTTTTTTATTTTTTTCTTCGCTTCTACTTTCCATTTTCATTACTGGCTTCTTTTTTTCAGTTTGGGAATGAGAAAATGTTCCCTCTCCCCCCTCCACACGACTTGGGTTGAGCGACGTTTCTGGCAAGCACTCGCCATCGATTGGCAACTGATTAAACAAAATTATCCCGTTATTGAAGCCGGGCGAGGCGATAGATCAGAGAGCACGCTGTGGGTCGAAACAGTGCTGCGATTTTCGCTGGCCCGCGTCGCCGTGCGACCAAGCGCCGGCCACCCCTCCGGGGTCCCGCCCGCCCGCCGCTGCGCTCCAGCTGGAGTGCAGGTGGCTGTTGGATCCGAGCATCTCTCGCCAAAAAGCCCCGGAGTGAGAAAGTTTGGATTCAGAAAGCCTATCCCTATGTGTCCTCTCTCTCTCTCTTTCGCGTTCGCTCTTTTCGTCTCCTCGGTTTGTTTTTTCTTCTTTTCTTTTCTTTCTTGGTTCGGTTGATGAATCGGCTCATTCTTACGGTTATCTAGGCTTACAGTCAGTCACCACCGTTTGCGCTGGCTGTCTTGAAAGCTAGCGCGGTTTGATGTCCGGAGTCACTCACTCGCCCGCGACTGGTACCGACGACTGGGGAAAAAGCCGAAGCTAATTCCACCGGGACTTCGCATTGATCTCCCGGGATAACTTCTTTGCTCGTGCGCTGCATGCGCTCGCAACTATCGCCCGCCGTCAACACAAGCCTGCTATTCTTGGAGATTTGTATCGGATTTTTTCGGTTTGGGTTTTTATATTTTCGTTCGTGGAGCAACCGTCACAATGGGTGAGTCTGATCTTTTGGACAATCAAATGAATCATTTGGTGATTTGGCATGACTGTTATACCCTCAATCAAAAATGAATATTTCTCGTAACAAAAACAATATGAATTAAAATTGTATCGAAGAATCGTGTAAAATGAATTCAATAATCGTTTTCCGTTTTTGGACCAAAATCTCAGCTCCCTGTTACATTTTAATTCAAAATGGGTGTTAATTATTAAATCGATGTTTAATACATGATATTGTAAAGAATTTATGAATGATGACTTTTATCAAGAGTGATTTTTAACAGTTTAAGGCCAGTGGTCTTTACATAATAATGCACACACAGAAATAATGAACACGAAACAATGCGGTGCTAACAAAACAAAAAAATACCTTCAGTATAAAAATACTTGTATAATTTTTTTATTTTGTTAGGTAAAATTAAATTATTATTATTTTATTTGAGGAGAAAACTCTCAACTAATCGTTTTTTTTGTATAGGCTTAAATAATTAAAGATACTTAAAATGTGTCGTTTAGCATTTAATTTCATCACAACGGACGACAGAATTTGAAGGCGGAGAACAACTTCAAACGAACCTACATACTTCGAAAACCGGCGACAAAATCGCAACACTAGAATCCATGTATAGAGGCCATGTACTAAGTCCTGTCAAAGATCACATTTTAATTGTTTTAAATAATAAGCGTATTTGGGCTTGGCCCATACCTGATTTTGACTTCTGTGACTACGTATAATGTATACTTTATGTTTTGCACACTTTTACCATTCATACACGCTTAGTTCAGTTGATAGAACATTCGGAAATAGTATTCAACGACCTATTTAAACCATGGACAAAAATCGTATTCCTAATTACGACAGACGTATTTGCCGTGTAATTCTCATGGATCCCAGTAAACGTGAAGACAATTTGAGATAAAAAATAGTTTTAGATGCGGGAGGAAAACCCTAGATAAATATTCTGTTGAAAATTTACGGAATCGAGTCAGAAACTGAAAACCCACGGAGTAAAATAGGGGCTTGAAAATCAAATCCACATAAAATCCAGTCACCAGGGGTCGTGGGTTCGAGTCCAACCCGAACAGTAGCTGGTAAATTATTAGCGCAAGCCCTTGAATGGACAGCGCCGAGCATAATACACCTTGTTCGTACAAATTACGTTGGTCAAGTGCAACAAAAGTAATAGTCTATTCAACTCACTTGGCCTACGAACATTTCTTATAATTATATTGTACCGTATTGCAAAACTGTAAATATTTAAAGATGAAACGTGTATTATATGTGACCCAGCACGAGTAAATGAGACACTTTGAGGCAAAAATAAAAATTTTGATTTTGATTTCATCATTTAAAGCTTGTTTAGCTTTAAATGATGAAATCAAAATCTCAATTTTCATTTTTGTCTCAAAGTGTCTCATTTACTCGTGCTGGGTCACATATTCGGACACATGCGATGTTGTTTATTTCCACATCAGTGCCATTTTTCCTGCATCTACAACCATTCAGCATTTTCCTCATTTGAAACTTCTGCCCACGGTAAATATTCCTCTGGGATAACTAATGTTTTGGCCCCTTAACTACGAAACGGTTTGCGCACTGTAGACACATCGGACAAAATAAATTACCATAGCGTTGCTGGAAATAGTTAACACGTTTAACATTTAGGGGGGAAAAGCCCATCCAAATTGGGCACACCAAAACGCCCAACAAGTCATCCCCTTTCTGCGTAAATTATGCTCAAAGCGCCCTCAAAGATGAGCAACAAAAACACCAGTTAAGCCTAATCATCTTTTTGAGAGAGATGCATTTGCCAACTATTGTGCGTTTTTGTGTGCCCAATGTGGCCGTGGATGGCCTATGGGCAATTTTGTTTTCCAAAATGTTGAAACTGTTAACAATTCGCTCTACGCGATAGTTGGGTGATCTTTTGTTGCCTAATATTTTCACTGTGTATTCCTAGATATTTTCATCTGCTATACAGCTTTTAATTCGACTTTTACACCGATGTAGATATCTTAGAAACCAATTAAAACGGTACAAAAAATGTCTAAGTATATAGTAAATGGTGCTTAAATATTAAAAAGTGCCTTTAAATGACAGGTTTTAACCCGAAATCTTGAAAATATGTTTGCAATCCAGACAAGAAAGAACTCCTTATCTCGTAAGTCCGACAAAATTCTTGCAACGAAAATAATGTATAGTATCCCGACGCTACTTTAGAAGCCTGTGTACAAAGTCCATAGGAATTCGAGACAATTTTCTAAGTATTTTCTAACAAAATTGGAAAAGGTTTCTCAGTCCCATTCATGTCTCGTCAACATTTGTGCACTGAATGACCTTCATTGAGATGATTATACGAAAGACAAAAACAGCTTTCTTTCCCTGACAAATCCCGTCTGGAGTGTTGATTTCCGTTGATCAATAAAAGCAAGAATACAGGCTAAATCCTGATTGTTTATTCTGTGATTATCGTCAATAGGTCGCACGCTGCCCAACCCCGTGCCATGCAAAGTGTGCGGCGACAAGAGCTACGGCAAGCACTACGGCGTGTACTGCTGCGACGGCTGTAGCTGCTTCTTCAAGCGGAGCATACGGCGCAACATGCGGTACACTTGCATCGGGAAGGGCAACTGTCTCGTGGACAAGGCGCGCCGTAACTGGTGCCCTTACTGCCGCCTCAAGAAATGCTTCGGCGTCAACATGAACAAAAATGGTAGGATTTTGGTTTTTCTTTTTTCCTTACAAATCAAATTTTATCAAATTTTTATCAATTTTTTTAATGAAGAGAAAACGGAACTATTAGTTTTTCTTTTTTTCTGCAATTTTTTTTTCTTCATTAAACTGATTAATTTGATTTCGCATAAGGGGTTACATATCATAAGTGTGTCTGTACAATCTCCAGTGTTTAAAAGACAAATAGAGTGGATTTAGGCCTACACATTCAAATTAAATTTAAAGAAATTTAAATAATTATATAAACACACGGCAGAATAGTTTATTTGCATCGAGTTATCCGAAGAAATAATCTGCGAATTACGACCAAATTACCCTGTACTAATTTAACAAAACAAATATGGTTTTTTTTCTGGCGAAAGATAATTCGTAATGATAAACAAACAATTGCAGTAGCGGCCGAATTTGTTATAGAAAAGAAAGAAAACGCCTATACATTTTCATCAAGACAAAAATATTATGTTGTTTATCGCAATCTATGTTGTACACCCAAAACGACTCGCCGCAAAATGCATTTTTGGAAAACGGGGGGGGGGGGGGGGGGGGGGGGGGAGGGGGGGAGGGGGGGAAGGGGGGGGGTCCAAGGAATACACATTTTTAAATCTTCCTGCAACGATTTTTCATTTAGTGATTAAAATGTTACAAACAAGTTACTCCTTATAAGTCTGAACTCAACGCTCAAACGTCAACATTTTCCCCCGTAAAAATCCCGTTAAATCCACGACTTCCACCGTCAATGTGATCGTAAACTAACAGATGTTGACAAATTATCTCTGAATAGAACAAAAAAGGCACAGTTTGGATGTTAATTATTATCAGAAAGAGCTTCAGCGTCTTTTTGTTTCTCGTTATTCATGTCAATCCCTTACCACCAGGGCCCTATTTAACATGGATAAAACATGCCAAGCACAACAAAAATCTTGCTCGGTAAAAAACAGGTTACCAGCCAACAACTTCATGTGGTTTTTATATGCAAAGCGAAAACCAGCTGAATACCAATCACAAACAATAATTATACATCACCTGAACATTTGGTTTGTAACCCCGGTTGTTGCGAAGGATATTTGTTTTGCTAAGCAAATTTGTGTGCTTACATGTTTTTGGCATGAAATTGGCACCAGTTTATACTGGAATTCGACAGCTCTGAGTTTTGGGGGTCACTTTTATGACCCCCGAAACGCGTTTTATACACGAGAATAACACCAAAACGCCTAGTTTTTAAAGGATGTGTGCGAATGTTTAACTCCTGCTTTTAAAAAGATCTTGCCGATGAACATCATTTAGCTCAAAACAAAATTCATTTTTGTATCCCAATTGGACGATTTTAGGAAACACTGCCCCCTTTTGAAAGAGTCTCAACAAAAACGCCCGTTTCATAAAAGCGGATATCAATTAGCTCTCAAATTCCCTGACGATTTCGATGCCCACATTAGCATTATCCCCGGTCCTTATACAATACTGCATTAACCACGTTGAATTAAGTGCCGGATAATTAAAATGTAGCTCTTCTTTTTTGTAAGATTGTCCTCAACAACAAATTAAGATGAAAAAAAAAAGATGAAAAAAAAAGATGAAAAAAAAAGAAAGCCCAAAGTATATAAGGGGAGGAGAAACGCTCAATGAAACCCGACCGGGAAGCAATTAAACACAACGGCCTCAGCAGTCAGATGTTTCCGCCATGCCGTGCCCCCTACGGAGCTAGCCGGGGCGGGGAGAAAGAAGAAACACAAAAACACCGTCCTTTTACAGCAATCAACAATTGAATTCTGTACCTTATATACTTCGGGGCAACAAGACAAAAACATACACACCCCACACACCAAAACCGCCATGAGATGTGAGACTTCGGATGTCGGTGTCTCTGTTTACAAGATGTTGTAGTAGCAGTTTACGCAGGGGTGTTTTATTTTTTTTTGGGGGGGGGGGGGGGAGGGGGGGCTTTGTACTGAAATCCAGTAGTTTTACCTTTTGGCGGTGCACTGTTAAACTGGTTGGATTTATAAACCAGCGCCTGGTCTATTGAGCTAGACTGATAGAAAAGAAGAAGGGAAAATCGCGGCACGTGAGCGCACGCGAGTGCACGCGAGCGCACGCGAGTTAAGCGGGCATTGTCGACGCCGAGCCGCGTGGAAGAAGGGGGTATACAACAAAAAACGGTCGTACAAAACGTCGGTCGCGTGCGGCGCGGTCGAGATTTATTCAGCTTGAGCATTAATGGTGTAGTATTTCTTGGCCGGGGCTTTTTATTCATCTCTCACAAACCACCGTCCGGAGTTCTTGAGTGTAGAGCGCGCGCGCGCGCGCGGCGGAGGGAAGGGAGGGAAAGGTGTTTGCCGGCCGTACACGGGCACGTGGCTGGGGCCCGGGCGACACGGGGGGAAAAGAGAAAGAGCAAAGATCACTAGTTGTTAGAATTATTGCATCAGAGCAGCCGCAGCGGGCCTGACCCACCCACAAAAATCAGCAGGGACGGACCTGTCCCGAGTACCCCGATTTGCCGCTAAAGTGCACCGCGTCAGCTATCACACGTTCAGGTTCACTCTGCCCCTCAAACTGAGACGAAAGAAACATGTATAGCTCTAAAAAACTCTCGTCTCTTTATTTAATGATACAAGGCCCCGTTAATCGATTAGCCGTCGCCCCACAACCACAAAACGTGCCGTCGTCACGTACCGCCGAGATGTTTTCCCCAAATGACTTTGAGCGCCAAAGCCTAGCGTCCTTTTTTTTACAAAACTCAAGCAAAGAGCGCGGGTTCGTTTGTTTTTGAGCAGCTGCGCAGCAGCGGGGCCGGGGCTGCTGTCCCTTGTTTTCCCCCTCATTATTCACCGCGGCTCGAATGTGTAAAATGGTTCGGGAACACCGCACTTCATTACCTGCGGTATTAGGCGGCTAAACAGCCCTATTTTGATTGTAATTTCACACCTATACACAACGCGCGGTTCCGTGAAAACGAGTGGAGAAAAAAAAGGGAAAAAAAGGGAAACCCGTTTCGCGCCGATTTGTCGGTCTAAAAACGATCTACAAAAATAAAAGTATCACCCACCGGAAATAAACACTTAACCAATCCAAAGACGAAACAATATTGTTTAAACAAGGAGACACGTGCGCATGTTTTTACTCTACCCGTGGATTTGATAAAAAAATAGCTTTTTTGTTTAGAACAAGTGACTGATTTTGTTAACCACTGCACGTGTCCAGATTGTTGACACCTTAAAAGTGCGGATTGGCACTTGTGGTCGTTTGTCTGAATTGAAAATATTTTAAAAAAATTCTTAAGTTGTTTTCTGTTTTTTTCTGAATAAATTTAATTAGGAAAAGTAAGAATGGGATGACATAAACAAAACTATTCAGAATAAAAAAGGAAGAAAATTAATATAGTTTCGACGAGCGACACCGTTTTCGGGTTGTTTTTTTTCTTCCCATAAACTGAATCGTACATTAAACAGAAGTTTTCGCGGATTATAGACACCTTTTTGTTCAAAGTGTTTATGGTAATCTTTACTTTGAATTCGAAATTTGCGCCATTAAGCTGACGGGGCGACCAAATTGGTTTTAGTTAGTTATTTGCTAAGCCGGAAATGTGGACAAGGCGGTGTATCATTGGTGGACGGGTTGTCTGTGATAATATTACGAAATCTCATGTACTAAACAAAACGAGTGAATACAAACTTCACTAGTTAATTCCCAGAAACCAAGTTTTAGTAACGCGTATAATTTCAATTTCTGAAATTAATTTATTCAATTTGGTAGCTGTGTCCATTGCTCATGCGCTGTAAGTCTCAATGACACATTCATACAAAATGTGTGTAGTTATAATTTGGTGTTCAGACTTTGATAATTGCATTGGTTGTTATATTGTTTAATGTCTTTCTAATTTATTCAATTTGGTACTGTTTCAATTACGCATGCGCTGTAAGTCTAAACGACACATTCAAACAAAATGTTTGTATACAGTAGATATAAGGGGTAGGTTGGGTTTCAGACTTTGATAATTGCATTGATTGTTATATCTTGTTCAACAGCAGTGCAAGAGGAGCGGGGACCTAGGAAGAAGAAGCCCCAACCCAAGCCGGACGCAGCGGGCACCAGCGGCGAGCTGTGCTGTCCGGGCGCCGGAAACGGCTCCCACTCTCGGGCGCTGGCTGCCCACGCGGCGGCCGCCGCCAAGTCCGGCAGCCACCACCACCTCCACCACCACCAACATCACCACCAACAACACCCCAAGCCCTCCTTCCGTCCTTTCCAGCCATGGACCAGCAAGGTACCTGGCTGGAGGGAGCACCACTCCGCGGTGGCGGCCCACGCTGCGGCGCAGCAGGCCGCTGGCGGTCCCGGCAGTGCTTTCCGCGTGGTGGCGGTCCGGAGCGGGCTGTTTCCGGGCGGGGTGCCGCCCCATCTGTCCCCGACCCTACCGTTCGACGGAGCTGCTGATCGGGGGATGCTGGTGCCAACACTACCCTCCCAGTTTGCCGGCTTGAGGATGGAGGACAGAGCAGGTTCGTATATTACCGAATTTATAACAATAACAACTTTATTTTCTAATGGTAGCCATGTCACCTACAGCGTGAATTCAATGAACCAAGGACAGGATGGATAAGTGAGAGAAGACAATGTTAAGAAATTACAGTTTTAGAGGTGGAAGGAAAACCTCGGAATATTTTGGGAAACAAACCACAAAATCTGGTGAGGACTAAAAACCCAATTCGAACCTCACAGCGCTGGAAGGCGAGAAACGATCCGCTGCGCCAATCTGACCCCGATTTCATGAATATCACTGCATTTTCGTGTAAGCAACTCAATTTGTACTTATCAATTGTACATACTCTTCAAAAACGTTCACTTCATCAAGAAAAATCTAAACTTTCACTTCACAAAAAAATACAAAAAAAGCTTTTGTTTTAATTGCTTTGATAGCGTCTTCATACCGATTTTGAGATCATATAAACAAAATGTTGAAAGCGAAGCGTGACCACAGACACATAAAATATGCTAAACAAAATAGGCTCTAATCATACTAATGCTAATATCGTAAACGAATTTCAACTTGGCCAAACTGAATCTAAGACATTACCGCCACCATCCTCAAAATTAGCAATTTTTCTTTCGTTTTTCTTCCATTATTCCTTCCTTCGAGGTCTGCTGTGGGCCTAATAAATAACTACATTCTCTCTCAAACGAAAATATCAATTGAATTATGCGACTCTTCATTCTGAAAAGATTGAAATAAATTTTCAATTTTCAAACTAAAAAGAAAAAAACCCTATCAGATACACCCTAAAACAGATTGGTTAAAATAACCAACAGATTGGTAGATATGTGTCCAACCAATAAAATTTGTAAATTTTTACCACAATAGTGGTAAAAATAACCAATGGTATTGGTCATTTTAACCAAAATATTGGTAAAAATAACCAATATTGTGGTAAAAAGTTACCAATATATATTGGTTGGGCACATATCTACCAATCAATTGGTTATTTTCAACCAATCTGGTGGTTTTTTTGGGTGTACGGGATTTGAACCTGCGACCTCCAGAATACCGTACCGGCGCTCTACCAACTCAACAATCGCACCTTTTTAGTTGGCAGTCTCCCAAATTGCCAGTGTCTTTGTTATCGGAGCAGCTAGTCGGAAGCCGTAAACCGATAACGCTGTATAATAGCTAGGACCACACCACATTTTACAATAAAACCTGGGAAGCGACATTGCGGAGATCACTCAAAGATTGAAATGAAGAATTTATTTGGTGTTGTCTTCTGTTACGCTGCAAAAACTGTGCTTAGCGAGTAAACACTTTTCTAAACACTTTCATGCTATCAGTTTGTAAACTTGTGTTTATGCTAAACATGTTTATCCTAAACATGTTTATCGTGACAATGGGTAGTGTTCAGCCATTGAACATTGATGTTTAGAAATTGAACATTTAGCTTCTCAAGATGTTTACAAAATGTGTTTTTTTTAGAGTGTACATAAGTTCGTTTAGTACATGACTTTATAGGGACACTCCATAGGGTTCGTGTGCTTAAGGAAAATTTCTTTAAACTCAAACTCTGAGAATTTATTCGACCTCAATTTGTCAACATCACCCTAATATTTGTCTTCTTCTGTATTTTCTTTCATTTTTTCCCTTACCCAATTTCACCTTTAGAACCCTTTACTGGAGATCCCAAATGTTAGGAGGACACGAATATGTATCCACAACTCGGTCAATTATGTTTTCAAACAAAATAAAGTGTCCCCATAACTTGGTGTATGCCTATCCTTTCTTTCCCCCTTTTCTTGACTTTTCTAAACACAAAAACCAAGATAATCAAAGGAGTTTCCTGTACGCGAATTAAGATTGCCTTGCTGTCCTCGCAATGATTCAGCTCTCATTGTACATTTCCCCCTCCTTTTTTCGATGACCTTCTTTCAGCTCTGCTAGCGAAGCGGCCGGTGGACCGCGTCCCGTTTCCCTGGGCCGCCACCGCCGTCCGACCGTCCGGTACCGGCCCCGGCCCCATCCTGACCATCCCCGCACCGCCGTCTCCCTGCGCGGCGTCCGTGGAGGAGATCGCCACGCACGTCCTGGTGCACGCCGTGCGGACGTCCCGCTCCGTCCAGCCCTTCCAGGCCCTGGAGAGCTGGGACCAGGCCGCGGTCCTGCACGACTGCTGGAACGAGCTGTTCCTTCTCCACGCCGCCTACTGGCCCGGGCTGGACTTCTGCGCCCTGCTCAGCCACTCTAACCTCCGGTCGGAGAGCGCCGGGGCCGGGTCGTCTAGCTCGTCTAGTGACTCAACTGTAAGTTCCTTGAACATCCTTCAAGAATGTCAACCCTTATGGACCCTAAACGAATCCTATACGTTTGGTAATTGGAACCCACTGTTTATTTAAATCCTATATAGTTATAGACATATACCATCAAACTAACCTGTACAAATTTCATTTCAAAAGGTGGTAGCGATTTTGAGATATTACCGAAAATCTGGAGCGGTTATGTCCACGCAGAAAGAATAATCTGCATTGGAATACACAATCTGGGAAACGTCACTGCATGCAGTAACGCTTCTCAGATTCATTTTTTTTGGGATAAAAAGTGATATCCTTTTCCATAACCGCAGTACTTCGAAATGAAAAGTCTCTACAAATGCATTATACTATCCAAAGCTGCTGTACTTCTTACCAAGTAAGTTTTTATTGCCATTAATTTGTGGAGTAATTACCAAACGTATACGATCCCTTTAATTACAAAGGAAGCCATTTTGGTTGTGTTCCAAAAATGTATTTTATACAATAATTATGAACTGTTGAATGGGACGGTGCCGTTTGTTTTTTTGGCATTCTGTAGCCTCACTTTCAGTCACTTTCCGGCAGTGACTCGAGTCGAGTGGATTCATATACCGGTCGGGACTAGAGTCGAGTCAGTCGCCAAAAAGTGTGACTCGAATCGGACTGGAGTCGAGTCATTGACTCGAGTCATTATTACAACTCTGCCCTGGACCGAACGATTAACGATAACGGCTGTTTCATGTTTGCTCCTGTCCGTGCAGGTAACAGTACGACAGCGGAATGAAATCATCGACGACATCCAGGAGATCACTGTCCGTTTACGAACCTTGAATCTGAGTTCCTACGAGTTCGCCTCGCTTGAGGCTATCGTCCTCTTCAAACCAGGTGATTATCTCCGTTTTCTAACTTGGAATTTTGTTTTTCAGTCCTCTTGACATCTGGGGCCAGTTTCATTGAGCTGCTAAGCACAGACATTTGCTTAGCATGAACATTCTTCCTTGGCCAAAACGGTTAAAAAAACAAATTTTCAGGTGATGTTTATTGTTTGTGACTGGTATTCAGCTGGGTTTTGCTAGGCATGAAACGCACCTTGAGGTTTCGCTGGTAACAGAATTTGGCGCAACAGCAACATTTTGGTACAACGACAACATTAACATTTGGTACAACGTTAACTGCAACATTTGGTACATTTACAACCGCAACATTTGGTACAACGGCAACAGCAACATTTTGGTACAACAGCAGTATTTTTGATACAAAAATAACAGGAATGTGAGGTACAACGACAACAGCAACATTTGACACAGCGTCAACCGTAACATCTGGTTAAATGACAATCGCAACATTTGGTACAAAGACAACAGCAACATTTGGCACAGCGTCAACTTTAACATTTGGTACAATGACAATCGCAACATTTGGTACAACGACAACGTCAACATTTGATTCGACAATAGCAACATTTGTATACAACGACAACAGCAACATTTGTGTACAACGACAACAGCAACATTTGTATACAACGACAACAGTAACATTTGTATACAACGACAACAGCAACATTAGTGAGATGATCAAGCGAAATCAGTCGGATGTCGGCCCCGGTCAAAAAAACGAGTTTTCATGTAGTTTCAAAGAGGGAATCTGTACGTTTTAAAAACTGAAAACCGATGTTTTGTTGTCGAGTTATGTACATTTGTTTAAATACCAACGAAGAATACAGTGCATTTTTG
Source organism: Crossaster papposus (assembly GCA_037893245.1). NCBI lineage: Eukaryota > Metazoa > Echinodermata > Asteroidea > Velatida > Solasteridae > Crossaster > Crossaster papposus. The sequence continues at coordinate 1,266,715 of JBAIAA010000507.1, read as the reverse complement.
GGATTCGCCGACATCCGACTGATTCGGCTTGATCGTGTCACATTTGTATACAACGACAACAGCAACATTTATATACTTGTACAACGACAACAGCAACATTCGGATACAACGACAACAGTACCGCTCAAATATGGTGCAACGACAAAAAAAACATTAGACACAACGGCAACGGCAACATTTGTTATACAACGACAACAGCAGCACGTTGGCACAACGACAACAGCAACATTTTGGCACAACGACAACTGCAACAAAAGTGACAACTGCAACAACAATCAAACAACTACACCTAGCTCTACACGCCCCTATACTCTTAACTTCATCCCATTGCACACCGTTCTTTGAATACTACTAAACAAAAAAAGCAAAAGCAAAATCACCTACAAGAGTGATTTAACGGTTTCAGCGCAGACTCCCTGGCGCCACCAAAGCCACAATTCCTGGGCATTCCAGGCAAGACTGCCCAGAGATACCGGAGTAAATGTCTCCGGCATCGATTCCCCCCCTTAAAATAATCTCATTTATACAAAGATGACAAAGTCTTCGCGGCTGCTTTGTTTAATGAAACTCACCCGGGCCGCGCGCGTTCCCGCCGATAAATCGTTATCTCTAATCCAACTCGTGGCATCTTAAAAAACAAAAAAAGCCAGTGGCGGAGCCACTCTGCGTGCATATAGAGTCAATTCAGGCTGTGCTGTTCATAAGTGAAGTGCACGCCCATCGGCGATTTGGTCAAAATCCTAAAGGTAAAAATGTTCTTATAAAAGAAACCAACCGTACACAGAGTGTTCCCCCAATGTTAAGAACCCGTACTGTTAAGTATACCGTCCTGATCTTTACACTTGTGTTATAATCATATCTAGACTATCTCCTGGTCAAATTTGAGCAAATTCGGCAAAATAATTGGCGGCAAAATTACAGAATGAACTGCGTAAGTTAAAACCTTTCTTAGATAACTTTCTGTTATAGCATTTGCCTCGATAAGCTGACTAGTTATATCAACACAAACGAATAAGAAGGCAGAATATGACATCAATAATAACGTTTTTCTAAGTGTATAATGAAGTAAAATAACTGCAAAACATTGGCTGCAAAAGCATCGGTTGAACTATATTATTTGTATTTATTGGAATATAAAAACAAAATGACTAACAAAAGCGGCTGAAAGGGTCATTTTACAGAATATTATTACACACCTAGAAATTCAATTACACATGAGTCCATAAAAACGAGATAAATATTAAGTTGTTAAGATAAACACACAGATGATTAGAAATTTGCTGGGTAAAAGCCTACAGATGGGTAAAACTTGCTAGCAAGGTATAGGATACACCATTGGTAATTGCTTGAATTATCAGGAATGAGTGGATTTTGGGGGTTGTGATTTATTGTAAATATCGTTTAACTGACCTGTCCGAAGTCTCACAATCAAGGATGCTGAGAAAAGCAAGAAAAACGGAAATGTTTATAACCGGCGTCGGGCAGTGAATCTTATGTTGTTAATTCTTGTTGGTTTTTATAATAATCAATGTAACTTATGTGCACATTGGCTTGTTTATGTATTTGTAGAATATCCGTATGTGCAATTTAATTATCAATAGTTATTTTCACTCATTACACTGAGAAAAATATTATTATTGATGTCATATATTGCCTTCTCATTCGTTTGTGCTGATATAAGTCAACCCATCGAGGCAAATATTATAACAGAAAATTTCAAATCGGGTTTTCAAGTTGCCGCCATGTTCTTGCCGATTTTGCTTAAATTTTACCAGCTGATAACCAAGACATGATTGTAACACAAGTCCAAACCTTATGGCGATAGACTATTTTCAGAATTGTTGCGTTTTGGGGAAATCTTAATTCTATTTTTGTTTTGAATACACATCGTATTCACTTCTTCACTTCACCAATTCGCATGTTTTGTATCACTGTGGAGACATGGCTTTGTTCTCGTGTACAAAATGGTTAGAAAGTCGAGCACGTTTTTCAAAATGCTCCCATTTTAACCACAATTATGTTCCTGGGTTGAAATTTCGACCCAATATACCCTGTATTATACCCTAACCCAAACACTAAACCTAACCCACATTCTAACCCTAGTTTTTTTGTAATTTAGGTATCAATCCAAAAATCTAATTCGTGAAATTCCTAATGGAGACCTATTCATCTATAGAAATTACCCTTTGGAGACCTTTTCACTCCCATTGTCCCCATTGTGTTCACGTCTCCAGAGGGTACTGTATTTCGCACCACTTTACTTTATTTTTCACATACAACATGGAGACAACCGGAGGGTATGTATACATAATAATATGTGGATGGGGATGTCGACTTTAGATCCATAGTTACAATCACACAAACAAAGTATGGTCATATTCTAATACATGTACCACAATCGTTACAGTGATCATTTTTGGGTTGTCCGAAGCAGGCCCTATTCCAGCGCTTAAGAAACACACGATTCTCGAAGTCAGTTTCTATGCCTGATCTTTGCAAGTATCACCCTCTCTTTCAAGTTGGAGTATCGAATCAGGAACCGCCGAGTCGATACATTTCCATTTACTTAAGACCGTGCCTTTGTTTGCCCCCTCATGGGTCACCCCGGGAGGAAGAAGCCGAATTCGCCATGTCTGTTTTGCCAATCTGTATTATACCGTTAGAGGGCCTGATCTAGTAAGACGGCAAGGACGGAATGCCGATGAGTAAAAAGGGGGCGGGTAACCTTGCCACCAGCCCTAATTTTCTCTGCTATAGATCCGGGGATGTTGTGGCAAATTTGTGACCCGCTCCATCGAAATCAGGAATAAGTCTCGAAATGAGACTTTTTTAGATATGCACATGGTGAGAAAGGGAATTTCATAAGCTTTCTAATGATACCTATCACAAGTGTGTATCTGTTTAGATTAACGAGTTATGGTCTGATGAAGATGACAGGTGTATATTTATTTGCCGAATCCACATTCCGAGAAAAACAGCTTTGAAATAAACAAAATTGACCAAAATCATACGGACAGCGCACACAAATCCTCTTCATTTTCATCTTTATTGATTGTTTTTACATACAAGACATTAATGACAATGATCTGTGATAACTACACTTCCTAAGAATACAATTTTCAGAAAAACGACTTGGTCACGATTTTCACCCATGCGTTCACTTCAACGACCGATTGCGTAAAACGGCCCCAGCGACTTATTCCTGATTACGATAGAGCGGGTCACATTTGGTTCCCGATGTGTGCGGGAAGTTGGACCTCGGGTTCAACTGGAGTTCGTTCCCTTTTCTTCGATTCTCTCTTAGAAGTTTTGTGAAACCTTTAAGGAACGTCAAGATGTTTCTGTAGCATTTACCTTGCCGCTTTAAAACTGGTTTATTCGCTCTGCAAATTCGCAAAAGTTGGAACTCCGGCAGATCTCGAAAATATTTACTACCGAATTATTAAAAAATATCTTACTCATTTGAAAGTAAATAATGATTCTTGGCATCCAGCAAAACGATTGCGCTAGATATCCTGTAATTATTCCGAAAAAGAGAATTTTATAAAGAAAAAATTGCGATCGCCGGACGGCGATCGCGAAAAAACAAAGATAACATAAGAATAACTGCTCGACGCCGGTTGAAAACAAACGCTGTTTTTCGTGCTTTTCTCGGCATCCATGATTGTAAAACTTCCGACAGGTCAGTTAAATGATATTTATTATAAAATTCAACCCCTCAAATCTACCTATTCGTGATAATTCAAGCAATTACCAATGGTGTATCCTACCTTTAAGATATTACAGTTCAAAATATTAAAATATTTAATTAACGCTTTGGTACTTTTTCATAATTATATAAATTTTGTATACATTTTTTTAAAAGAGTATTTCACACACTTACAATTAAACAAAATTCAATTAGGTATGTTTTTTTTGTATATCAATCATAATATGCCCTTTAAAAGGGGAATAATTGATATTAAAACAAACATAACTATTGCAGAATTTGTGAATGAAAATATATTGTCATCTTTCTTTTGTGAATGTATATTCTTGAAAGAGTCTGAGGTTTCAATTACAATTACAATCTTTATGTTTGTTTGAATATTTTAATTATTCTCTTTCCCACTCGACATTGTGTATTGATATTTCAGTTTACGACCCTCGTTAATACAACCTCTGTTAATACAACTGTTTTGTTATAGCGAGCAAAAAGCCTTGGTCCCGACTCTGCATTAATGTGCGCAGTATATGGGACCAGCGCTCCTCTTAATATATAATTCTGATTTAACAAACAGTTCGGTTAGGTCCGACTGAGTTTTTAATAACAAAAGTCGACATACAATTTGAGGTTGCAAAAAAATGACGCTAGACAAAATTCGGCTAGCGTTTTTTATAAAAAACTCATAAGAAATCTGAACAAAAACCTACAATTCTCAGTGACCGCTTACATATAGAACGAATGAATGACGCTAGACAAAATTCGGCTAGCCTTTTTTACAAAAAACTCATAAGAAATCTGAACAAAAACCTACAATTGTTAGTGACCGCTTACAAAATTCACACTAAGCCATGGAGCCGCGTTTGCGGTTTAAGCCTCCAACCCAGGTCGCTAACACGATTTCCACCGAAATGTCCTTTTCACTGACACAATAACCCGACCCCGACTCAGACCCCGCAGCCGGCCACGTGCCGAGTTTTGCACACCCCAGTTAACCCAAAAAAAATCAAAACAAAACAAAATCTGGGCGTCAACAAAATATTAGTTGACTTGTTGCCGGGCATGCAGGGTAATCCGATCATTGGTCGTGCGCCGTAGGAATGGGCGCGTGCCCCCGACAACAGAGAGGAACTAGCGCGCTGGTGGCGCCTGTATACCCGTGACCTACAAAATATTACAAGTTGGTGGCCAAAACAAACACATATTCTAGATTGTGTGGCCTAGATTATATACCTAATTAGTTAAAGGGGCATTACGTCAAAAAAAAATCACCCAAATGTTCATGTTTTGGATTGTACTTATCAAATTTTAAAGGTCTAGTTGAAAGGAAAATAACCCAATTATGTTTTACTGGTCCTATCTCTGTGACCTACGAAATATTACAAGTTGGTGGCCAAATCAAACACATATTCTAGATTGTGTGGCCTAGATTATATACCTAATTAGTTAAAGGGGCATTACGTCAAACAAATTACCAAAATGTTCATGTTATGGATTGTACTTATTCAATTTTAAAGGTCTAGTTGAAAGGAAAATAACCCAATTATGTTTTACTGGTCCTTTTGGCACACTTATTTTTGCAATGAAATCGAGTTATACGTTTTTCTGCTTTTTCAATATGCATATAATACTCACCGTGTTAAAGAATAACGATGCACCAAATTTTGGTAAATGTTACTGCTTTAATCAAACAAATCTACATACAAGCTCGTGATCATACGTATCTATATTTAGCATTTGCAAACATAAAATAAAAATAAAAAATAAACCACAAGGGAAACTGACTAGGTAAATTTGCATACATTTTCAAAGTCAACTAGGAAATTGGCAAGGCGGGACTCGAACCTGCTACCACCGGAATTGTACAAACTATCCATATGAAGCACGATATGTGGCAGAGAAACCCCCCCCCCCCCCCCTCTTTTGTGTTGACCATTGTGTTCCCGGAATCTCAGGAATTCCTTTTAGGTTTCAAGGGGCGATGGGTTAGGTTACAAAAGTGTTGAGTGCGTATAAAGTATAGGGATATGAGGGGGGTACGCCTCTGCCACATATCGTGCTGGGTATAAAACTATCAGATGCAAGCAAGCTATAGTCTGGTTCTCCCTCCCTTGACAACTCAACGGCGCCTCTAATTTGTCTAAATTGGGGTCAGGAAACCAGACTACAAGAACGACATTTTTTCCTAGGATTTATTAACACGAACTTTAAACATGCATGGTAACCGCCAAATTAATCAATTTCTAAAAAAATGCAACAAAAGATTTGGATTTTTTTACGCGAGTGAAAATTATGTTATTGTTGCAAAATAGTGGCAACGTGATATAAAATCATGTGAACATATTAAGTGGTGTAGCAACTGACACTGACGATCAAGTCAGAAATCAGGTGCAAAAATAACGAAATCTGACACCAAAATATACATTGCCCTCGTTTTAGCAAAATTTCTAGGACAAAAACAAATCTTGCCCACATTTTAATCAACGAAGCATCTCTTTGTCCCTAAACTGTACCGGTCAAACGAACAGTTACACCGGTTAAAAATGCAGTGCCCGTTCGCGGTCGCGGCTGCACCGCCACAGTGCCTTGTATGTAATAAACCGCGCGCAGTGCTTCGATATCAGCGGGTTTATTCAGCCAGCCCTGCGGTTGTTTCAAATCCCAAACCATGCGAGGCGTGGCGGTACCAATTTTTTCCATGTTCCGTTCTTGGACCAAATAATTGCCCTCCCGGCTAGCATGCCCTGTATCCGCCAGAAACCTCCCCCTCCTCTCCCCCCAAAACCACCAAAGCAATAAAAAAAAAATGCAGTTAATCGTCCTTGTTTAATTGAATTAGCGCTCGAGAAAAAAAAGAACCGTTAAAGAAAACCACAAAGCCCGCCGGCGTGTAATAAGGCATTAGATAGAAAGAAACTGTTGCAATATGTGGGTTTTTTTGCACCGGATATCATAATTTTTGCGCTTTGAGCGGTAGATTTCCTCCCCCCCCCCCCCCCTCCTTCCTCTCCGTATGCGGTAACAGCTGAGATACGCGGTCCGATTTAACGCTCAGCGCGCGACTTAGTGTCTCTTCCGAACAGCGGGATGCGTCGAGCATTTGGCGGCCGGGAAGCCACGCGCAGTCCCCGGGTGAATCCAAGTTCAGTTCGGTCGTCTTTTGTGAGTTGTCTAGACACTAGTCGTGCCCCGTCGTGTACGTAAATAATGTTTACGCTCTATCCCGTTAGTGAGTTGTCGGGCGTTTCAAAGAGTATCGATCAAATTGTAGTCTGATCCAAGCTTGATATATATATTTTTAAATATCTCTATAGGTTTTCTCGGCTTTTTTAAAACATTTTTTATTCAAACTCACCAACTCCGACATTCAATTTTGTCCGAGAATTGTTTTACACCCATTTACCAAACCCTTATTCATTATAACATGTCAATGTGTTTGGTCTCTCTATTTTAAACACTGTCTCGGGATTATTCGTCATTACAGATCAAAATCGTCTAAGCTGTTGCCGAAAGGCAGCATTCGGGGATCGAATTCGTCTTATATCAATCAATTCCAAACTTGTGCTAAGTATATAATTTGATTGAGTCAAGCACACATTAGACTAATATTTATTTAACCGAAGTTTGAAACTAATTGATATAAGACTAATTCGATCTCTGAATGCTGCCTTTCGTTATACAGCTCAGACGAATCTGATCTGTAATAACGAATGTTTCCGAGACAATGTTTAAATGTAGATGAACATGATGAACATTTTAAAAGGAATGATGATTGACTAAATTGGTTTGGTAAAAGCGTATGACTGTTTTTCTCGGACGAAATTTAAAGGGATCGTATACGTTTGGTAATTGGAACCCACTATTTGTTTCAATCCTATATAGTTATAGATATATACCATAAAACTAACCTTTACAAATTTCATTTCAAAAGGTGGTAGCGATTTTGAGATATATAAAATCTGGAGCGGTTATGTCCACGCAGGAAGAATAATCTGCATTGGAATACACAATATGAGAAACGTCACTGCAGTAACACTTCTCAGATTCAAATTTGTGGGGATAAAAAGTAATATCTTCTTCCATAACCGCAATACGCAATAAGCTACTGTACTTCTTACCAAGTAAGTTTTTATTGCCATTAATTTTTGGAGTAATTACCAAACGTATACGATCCCTTTGATGTGAGAGTTGGTGAATTTGATTTCTTTTTAATAGCCGGGAAAACCCTTGAACTAGGGTGTTAAATGCACGATTGATTTGAGACTACAAATTGTACATAGCCTTAACAAACTTCAAATGTTTTCATTGTTAGTGACGAATTGTCGCACATTTTAAAACTTTACACTGTCATTGTCAAACCTAAATTTGAAGGTGACGCGCGATGTTGCTAATGGGAGCTGGACAATTGTACGGCTGCAATTTAAATGTGTTGTTGAAAGGCAGCAAAGAATTCACATACATCAAAACAATTTGCCGATTCCTTAATTGAACATTTCGTCATGGTTTGCCATTTTAAAGTTGATTCAAATATACCTGAAACAGTTCAGCCATTCCTATTGGTCGAGAGCCAAAGGGTAAATGTTGACTCCTTTGAAGTTTAGTCCCTAAACAGACCCTTTCATTGGTTTCAGCTTCACACATCATGCACAATACAACCAATGAGTCCGTATATTAATAGTTCCCACGCCATATCACGCCATGTCATGCCAGATTACTCTATATCACGCCATATCACGCCATATCACTCCATATCACTCCATATCACGCCATATCACGCCATATCACGCCATATCACGCCATGTCACGCCATGTCATGCCAGATCACTCTATGTCACTCCATATCACGCCATATCACACCATATCACGCCATATCATTCCATATAACTCCATATCACTCCATATAACTCCATATCGAGTACAGCATGTGGAACGCGCGTCTAGCTCTCTCCTTATAAGGGCACGGGCATGTGCGCGTTGCACGTACCGTTTAAATAGCCGAAGGTAAAATTGTTGAACAAATTGAAAAATTGTTGACTTGTTTTGACTTTTGACCGAACATTGATGAATGTGAATAAAAAATGGGGTTGTCCGGTATTGTTATAATCATGTCTTGCCTTATCTCCTGTTCAAACTTGATCAAAATAGGCAAGAAATTGGCTGCAAAATCACCGATTGAATTGAATCGAACTTGAAAATCCAATTTGCAACTTTGTGTTATACGATTTTTCGCATTGCACTCTCAAAACATGTATTGTGTTGGTTAATGTTAACCAACAATGTGATTTTTTCCCAATCTAACCAATGTTGGGTACATTTTACGCAACGTTGGGCAAAATCTGTAACCAATTAGTTAACCAACTGTTGTGTGGTTCACCTGGTTACCAACAGTAGGTACAATTAAATCATTTTACCCAACGTTGATACAATTTAACCAAATTGAACAAACGTTGGGTAAATTTACTCATTTTAATCAACCGTTGGTTACCAGGTGAACAACATAACAGTTTGTGACCCACTCCACAATAATGGGAATTATGTCACAACATAGTGAAATTATATACATAATACAAGTGAGTTATATATATGGTTGGAAAGCCCACAGCGTAAGCTTCCAGTTGGTATATAATAGAGCTCCATAGCTACTCCCGTTCTGGCTCCCGTTCTGGAGATAATGACATGTTTGCTTTTGATTACTTCCTTGGAGTTCAAATTACACAACTGAGAAAACAGGCTTTGAAAAAGCCGGCTTTGTTGAACACAAAATGGGCGTGTTTTCCACTTTAATCATCAAAATCAACATTTCTTTGAATGAAACCTGAAAATATTGTTGTTAAAGATGTCATTAATGGCAAAAAACTTTGAGTGGGCCATTACATGATAATGCACAGCGCGACTTAATACCCTTTTGTTACATAATTTTCTTAACGTTGGGTAAAATGTACCCAACATTGGTCAAATTGGAAACATATACACATTGTTGGTTACGATTTAAACCAATTATTTTAACCAACCAAATTTTAATATATGCTTTGAGAGTGTGGGATGACTCGTATCAATATGTTTATGTTTCTCCATTAAACAAAACCACCTCATTCATTTTCTTTTTTAGATACCACTAAGACACTCCGAGAGAAGAGCAAGGTAGAGTTCTTCCGCGATCAGGCACAAGTGGTTCTAGCGCAGTACGAGAACGTGGTCCACCCAGAGAGCCCCGCGAGGTTCGGCAAGCTGCTGCTGACCATGCCGTCCCTCAAGCGGGTAACGGGCGACGACCTGGAGGAACTCTTCTTCCGTCGGACTCTGGGGCAAGTCCAGATCGACAAGATCCTAGACCGTGTCTAGTTGTCGGTGTGTTCTGTCGGTCGGACTCCACGAAGCCCCCTGTCGGGGCGCGTACGGTGTCGATGTCAAATCAGCTGCTTTGGAATCAGGCGCCGGTGATGCGTTTTACTCGTGCGAACGGTTTGCGCAAACGTTTGCCAACGTTTCGCACGAACGTTCGCCAACGCTTTGAGTTGCCGCCAGAAGAAATGGAACGGATTATGAGCGAACATTTTGCAACCAAAAATAGTGATGCATCGAAACTTGGTAATGACGTCAAGAATCGTCTATTTAGGCGAGCCATTTTAACCAAACTTACGCGACGATAGTTTGGAGTTACTAAGATATATCTTTAAAATGAATTAGGGATATCTTTAATTATTAAGAGATATCTCCAATTATTTTAGAGATATTTCTAATTATTTATAGACATATTTTTGTTTAGAGATATCTCTAATTCATTTAGAGATATCTCTAAAGAACTCTAAAACACAGTGTTGTATTCAAGTCCAGTCACAAGTCCTTTCCCAAGTCCAGTCACAAGTTCAGTCACAAGTCCAGTCACAAGTCCTTTCCCAAATCCTTTCCCAATACCTTTCCCAAGTCCTTTCCCAAGTTCAATCACAAGTCCAGTCACAAGTCCAGTCACAAGTCCTTTCATAAAACCAGTTGCAAGTAACTGGTTGAACAATGACAAAGGAATGCTTTTGTTAACAGCTCGTCTGAATAGCTAGTGACTTGACTTGAGACTGAAGGGCTTGTGATGGACTTGTGATGGACTTGCAGGGACTTGCAGGGACTTGCAGGGACTCGCAGGGACTCGCATGGACTCGAATATAACCCTTCTAAAATATAACTCTGCTTGGTAGATGAATGGAGAAGACAATTCACTATAAATACATGTGTTTTTAACTACGGTATTATTACACTTGATCAAGTTTGACAGCAGTTCGATCAACATTAGTCTCTGCAGCCATTTTGAAAAGTGTGTGCGGATATAGGGGCAACACCTGCGTAAACAAATATTGTTTACATTTACGCACGCCTCAATGCACATCTAGTTGAATTGAAGCATTTGCTAGGCAAGCCTAACTAGTTCGCCGGAGAACGTATATACAAGTTTTTCCCCAGATTCAAAACGGACGACGCATAAACACGACACGAGCAAGGCCGGAATTGTGTGGGTGTGTGCTTTCCGGTACCATCGGCCTGAACCTGCCGCGGATCGAGGTTCGATACAAATAATCCCGCGCCTCGGCTCGGTGATGTTAAAATAATCCCTGCGCGAACTGGTTAAGAAAAAGCTGTTAGTCAAAGCCAAATGTTATGTATACGTTTTTAAGCAATTGCTTTTGTTTTTGCTTTAGCTTGATGAGTTTTTACAATTGCTAATTGCTTCTACTTATAAGCAATTGCTAGTTGTTATTTATTTGGCTCAAATCACACTTAGACGTTCACACTGGGCCGAATACATACAAACCAGCAATTGCTTTCTTTAGGCTTTTGCTTACATTTTTATATACATACAAATCAGAAATTGCTAGCAAGCAAAAGCTTCCACTTTTAAGCACAAAAGCAAAAGCTTGTTTCTTGCAAGCAAATGCTTCCCAAATTAGCAATTGCTTAAAGACGTATACATAAAATACATGTCATTAAGCATTTAGCGCTATTGTTCAAAACTTAAGCATTTGCTTGGCAAGCTTAAGAAAAAGCTGTTAAGCAAATCAAAAGGTTATGTATATGTTTTTAAAGCAATTGCTTTTGCTTTTGTTTCTGCTTGATGAGTTTCGCTTTTGCCCGGTGGTTCTGCTTATAAGCAATTGCTATAGTCTGTACGTATTCCTCCCATTGTCTTTGCCCGAAAATATAAACTTTAAATTAAACAGGGTGGATACCAACCGAAAACAAAACGGAGATAATAATGCTTTTTATAACTAAACAGCGGCCGACTTCACCAATGTTAACCCTTCTATGGTTTTACCTTTCAAAACCTTTCAAAATTTGCTTACTTGACAAAATGGCTATAAATAAGTACGAACCTTTCAAAACGCTCCAGAATTTGTTGCTACTGCATTACTACACCTTTCAATACCTTTTTTTCTCACACCAGTTTGTTCAGAAAGTTGTTTTACCTTTCGAAATCTTTCATAGGTTTCTTTTGTCAGACAGTTCTCTCGCCTTTCAAAGCATTTCAGTCCAAGAAACTTGAAAGGTTTTGAAAGGAAAGACCATTCTTAGGAGGAGTAACTTCTCCTAACTACACATGAAGCACGATATGTGGCAGAGAAACCCCCCCCCCCCCCCCCTCTTTTGTGTTGACCATTGTGTTCCCGGAATCTCATGAATTCCTTTTATGTTTCAAGGGGGGATGGGTTAGGTTACAATAGTTTTGAGTGCGTATAAAGTATAGGGATAAGAGGGGGGTACCCCTCTGCCACATATCGTGTTGGGTATACCTAACTTGCAACAGATCCAATGCAAGTTAGGATGAGTTAATCTTCCTAAGACTGATCTTAGTCTTACGTGAAATCGTCCCCAGAACATGAAACAAAAAATGACACAAAAAGTCCTCATTTGAGCCTTGCGTAAAATTGCTCACTACTCCCACAAACAATGACCAATGCGTCACTTGAAAGAGAGGAACCGGTGTTCTGTGAATTTCAGACTCGATGAAATCCGGACTCGTTGATTTCATTGCGCATGCTTGAGTGGAATTATAACAAGAAGAATGACCGGTCACGTGAGAGGGTTTAACCAATAAATAGAGGAAAGGAGTTTGATTTTCACATGGGTCTGATTTTCATATCACACCGGGCCTATTATATAGAATATCCATTATGTTAAGATATGCCGACCTGTTTTTATAATCACTTTTATTTCCCATATGGCTTCAAAGAATTTATTACCCCGAGACAGCTTGGTATGCAGGGATCGGGACCAATGCCTGTTTCCCACGCTACATGGGGGTCACTGGGGAATGGGGACGCTGTTTTATGGCTCTGAGGTTAAAACAAACAGGCCTCGAATACAGCCATAATCTTGTCGATTGGTCAGCAGAGATCACTTTGTCGCAGCAGTTTAAGCCAGGAGGTCCTTTGTTTGCTATTCAGCAGAGTAGTTATCTGTTCTTGTAATCCGACCTTTTTTCATAAGTAGCATTAATATCGCGATTTTGTTTTCATTTTTCGATTTGCTCTGTATCAGCGATTTAGGAACATTTGTTGCAAGTATTGAATGTAAGTTGTTTTCTCCGTAGACAGCATTGTTTCCTGTTGGTATTATTTCCCCTTAGGCTAAAGCTAATTGTGATTTAAGAGACTCCAATGGTGACACTTAACAAATATCCGGGTACGATTGGCCTTGCTTCCAAAATCTATTTTGGTCCAACTATTTTCCGGGTCACAGATTACAAATTACAATCATTTTGGCCCAATTTGTTTATTTTATCGTTTTGAGCGCGGAAAATATCATTTTCGACCCTAAAGACGGTTCAACAAAATACAACACGGATCCCGCGTCAATCTGCACGACCCGAAAGTTGTTACACTGTATAACTTTAATTTATATTTAGTACTGTCTAGGAGTTTATATTTTTACTATCTGACGGTTTAACATAGTTAATAAGTCTAAAAATGTTTTAATTGTATGTGTTAAGAGTAACGCCAAACACAATTAAACTCTCTTAATTTAGTTGAAAACAGTTGGTATACATTTTAACCAACAATGTGTAAAATGTTCTCCAATTTGACCAATGTTGGGTACATTTTACCTAAAGTTGATTTAACATTTTTAATTCTTAAACCGTTCTTTTTTAACCAGCTGTTGTGTTGTTTGTCTGGTAACCACCGGTTAGTGAAAAATATTAAATTTTACCCAACGTTAATTATATTTAACCAGATATAACCAGTTGTTGGGTAAATTACTCATGTTAATCAACCATTGGTTACCAGGTGAACCATACAGCATTTGGTTTTAAAAAAAAATGGTTTAAAACATCAGAAAAAAAACCTTTCCCAATGTTTGGTAAAATGTACCCGACATTGGTCAAATTGGAAAACAAATTACACATTATCGGTTAAAATGGTAACCATCTGTTTTAACCAATCATTATCGAATGATCATGCTCATTGCTCTTTTCTTCTTCTGAAAATATAGAAATATCTAGTTTACCGGTAGTTTTTTCTCAGCACAAAAAATTCAATAAAACCTCCAAAAGGTATTCACGTTGCTGCAACATAATTATTGTACTCGCTGAGTTCCCCGCCCTGCAGCAAAGCTTTATAACTTACTTAACATTAATTCAGTGCAATTTTTGTGTTTGTTGCAAGTTAAAAACAAAGTAAATATTTTGTCTTATGATGTATTTATAACAAACAAAAAATCAAGACTACTGAAGATAAGAGTTGTTTGTATAATAGTTGTTTGTATTTATTTAATATTAATGTTTCATTTATGTAAATACCAACGAAATGTTATGTTTTCAGAGATGAATATTAAAGAAGTTTCAACCATTTTCATTTTCATTGGCCAAAATATTGTCCATTTTTCTCCAAACAGCTCATCTTGATTCAATAAGAGCATCAATTAATATTGAAACACCAACATTTCCAGAGTTCGAATGTGTTCTAGGGCACTTTTCTACACAGCAAGTTTAATTTTATTTATTTTCTTCAGTTTTTGGCAAAAATCATAAACAAATTATGATTTTGCCCCCAAACGTCTCAAATCCAACCAAAATGTATTTGTAAGGGGTCAGCCTTGCATACTTATGCAAATTAACACAACATATAATTTTGCTCAAGAATGTCTCAAATCCACCTGAAATAAATTTGAAAGGGGTCAGCCTTGCATATTTATGCAAATTAGGTCAAAATATGATTTTGCGCTAAAACGTCTCAAATTCACCCTATATAAATTTGTAAGTGGTTAGTTAGCCTTGCAATATTTATGCAAATTGGGTCAAAATATGATTTTGCCCCAAAACTGCTCAAATTCACCCTAAATTAATTTCTAAGGGGCTAGCCTTGCATATTTATGCAAATCAGTACAAAATATGATTTTTCCTAAAACGTCTTAAATCCACCTAAAATTAATTTGAAAGGGGTTAGCCTGCCATATTTATGCAAATTAGGTCAAAATATGATTTTGACCCAAAACTGCTAAAATTCACCCTAAATTAATTTCTAAGAGGCTAGCCATGCATATTTATGCAAATTAGCAAAAAATATTTATTTTTCCTAAAACGTCTTAAATCCACCTAAAATTAATTTGAAAGGGGTTAGCCTTGCATTTGTATGCAAATTAGGTCAAAATATGATGACTAAGCAACAATTATGCTTTTGTCAAAAAATCACTAAAATGCCCTCAAATGAGTTGATAAGGGGTAAGCCTTGCATTTGTATTCAAATTACGTCAAAATATGATGATAATGCAACAAATATGATTTTGTCCAAAAATCACTAAAATGCCCTCAAATTAGTAGATAATGGGTTAGCCTTGCATTTGTATGCAAATTAGGTCAAAATATGATAATTATGCAACAAATATGATTTTGTCAAAAATAACCAAAATGCCCTCAAATTAGTTGATAAGGGTTTAGCCTTGCATTTGTATGCAAATTAGGTCAAAATATGATGACAATGCAACAAATATGATTTTGTCAAAAATAACCAAAATGCCCTCAAATTAGTTGATAAGGGTTTAGCCTTGCATTTGTATGCAAATTAGGTCAAAATATGATGACTATGCAACAATTATGATTTTGTCCAAAAATCAATAAAATGCACTCAAATTAGTTGATAAGGGGTTAGCCTTTCATTTGTATGCAAATAAGTTCAAAATATGACAATTATGCAACAAATTTGATTTGTCCAAAAATCACCCAAATGCCCGAAAATTAGTTGAGGGTTTAGCCTTGCATTTGTATGCAAATTAGGTCAAAATATGATGACTAAGCAACAATTATGCTTTTGTCCAAATATCACTAAAATGCCCTCAAATTAGTTGATAAAGGTTTAGCCTTGCATTTGTATGCAAATTAGGTCAAAATATGATAATTATGCAACAATTATGATTTTGTCCAAAAATCACTAAAATGCCCTCAAATTAGTTGATAAGGGGTTAGCCTTGCATTTGTATGCAAATTAGGTCAAAATATGATGACTATGCAACAATAATGCTTTTTTCCAAAAATCACTAAAATGCCCTCAAATTAGTTGATAAAGGGTTAGCCTTGCATTTGTAGGCAAATTAGGTCAAAATATGATAATTATGCAACAAATATGATTTTGTCAAAAATAACCAAAATGACCTCAAATTAGTTGATAAGGGTTTAGCCTTGCATTTGTATGCAAATTAGGTCAAAATATGATGACTATGCAACAATTATGATTTTGTCCAAAAATCAATAAAATGCACTCAAATTAGTTGATAAGGGGTTAGCCTTGCATTTGTATGCAAATTAGGTCAAAATATGATAATTATGCAACAAATATGATTTTGTCAAAAATAACCAAAATGCCCTCAAATTAGTTGATAAGGGGTTTAGCCTTGCATTTGTATGCAAATTAGGTCAAAATATGATGACTATGCAACAATTATGATTTTGTCCAAAAATCAATAAAATGCACTCAAATTAGTTGATAAGGGGTTAGCCTTTCATTTGTATGCAAATAAGTTCAAAATATGACAATTATGCAACAAATTTGATTTTTTCCAAAAATCAATAAAATGCCCTCAAATCAGATGATAAGGGGTTAGCCTTGCATTTGTATGCAAATTAGGTCAACAAATGATAATTATGCAACAAATATGATTTTGTCAAAAATAACCAAAATGCCTTCAAATTTGTTGATAAGGGTTTAGCCTTGCATTTGTATGCAAATTAGGTCAAAATATGATAATTATGCAACAATTATGATTTTGTCCAAAAATCACTAAAATGCCCTCGAATTAGTTGATAAGGGTTTAGCCTTGCATTTGTATGCAAATTAGGTCAAAATATGATGGCTATGCAACAATTATGCTTTTGTCCAAAAATCACTAAAATGTCCTCAAATTAGTTGATAAGGGGTTAGCCTTGCATTTGTATGCAAATTAGGTCAAAATATGATAATTATGCAACAATTATGATTTTGTCCAAAAATCACTAAAATGACCAAGAATTAGTTGATAAGGGTTTAGCCTTGCATTTGTATGCAAATTAGGTCAATATATGATAATCATGCAACAAATATGATTTTGTCCAAAAATCAATAAAATGCCATCAAATTAGTTGATAAGGGGTAAGCCTTGCATTTGTATGCAAATTAGGTCAAAATATGATAATTATGCAACAAATATGATTTTGTCCAAAAACCAATAAAATGCTCTCAAATTAGTTGATAAGGGTTAAGCCTTGCATTTGTATGCAAATTAGGTCAAAATATGATAATTATGCAACAATTATGATTTTGTCCAAAAATCACTAAAATGTCCTCAAATTAGTTGATAAGCGGTTAGCCTTGCATTTGTATGCAAATTAGGTCAAAATATGATGGCTAAGCAACAATTATGCTTATGTCCAAATATCAATAAAATGCCCTCAAATTAGTTGATAAGGGGTAAGCCTTGCATTTGTATTCAAATTAGGTCAAAATATGATAACTATGCAACAATTATGATTTTGTCCAAAAATCACTAAAATGCCCTCAAATTAGTTGATAAGGGGTTAGCCTTTCATTTGTATGCAAATAAGTTCAAAATATGACAATTATGCAACAAATTTGATTTTGTCCAAAAATCAATAAAATGCCCTCAAATTTGATGATAAGGGGTTAGCCTTGCATTTGTATGCAAATTAGTTCAAAATATGATGACTATGCAACAATTATGCTTTTGTCCAAAAATCACTAAAATGCCCTCAAATTAGTTGATAAAGGGTTAGCCTTGCATTTGTATGCAAATTAGGTCAAAATATGATAATTATGCAACAAATATGATTTTGTCAAAAATAACCAAAATGACCTCAAATTAGTTGATAAGGGTTTAGCCTTGCATTGGTATGCAAATTAGGTCAAAATATGATGACTATGCAACAATTGTGATTTTGTCCAAAAATAACCAAAATGCCCTCAAGATAGTTGATAAGGGTTTAGCCATGCATTTGTATGCAAATAAGTTCAAAATATGACAATTATGCAACAAATTTGATTTTGTCCAAAAATCTATAAAATGCCCTCTAATCAGATGATAAGGGGTTAGCCTTGCATTTGTATGCAAATTAGGTCAAAATATGATAATTATGCAACAAATATGATTTTGTCAAAAATAACCAAAATGCCCTCAAATTAGTTGATAAGGGTTTAGCCTTGCATTTGTATGCAAATTAGGTCAAAATATGATAATTATGCAACAATTATGATTTTGTCCAAAAATCACTAAAATGACCAAGAATTAGTTGATAAGGGTTTAGCCTTGCATTTGTATGCAAATTAGGTCAATATATGATAATCATGCAACAAATATGATTTTGTCCAAAAATCAATAAAATGCCATCAAATTAGTTGATAAGGGGTAAGCCTTGCATTTGTATGCAAATTAGGTCAAAATATGATAATTATGCAACAAATATGATTTTGTCCAAAAACCAATAAAATGCTCTCAAATTAGTTGATAAGGGTTAAGCCTTGCATTTGTATGCAAATTAGGTCAAAATATGATAATTATGCAACAATTATGATTTTGTCCAAAAATCACTAAAATGTCCTCAAATTAGTTGATAAGCGGTTAGCCTTGCATTTGTATGCAAATTAGGTCAAAATATGATGGCTAAGCAACAATTATGCTTATGTCCAAATATCAATAAAATGCCCTCAAATTAGTTGATAAGGGGTAAGCCTTGCATTTGTATTCAAATTAGGTCAAAATATGATGACTATGCAACAATTGTGATTTTGTCCAAAAATAACCAAAATGCCCTCAAGATAGTTGATAAGGGTTTAGCCATGCATTTGTATGCAAATAAGTTCAAAATATGACAATTATGCAACAAATTTGATTTTGTCCAAAAATCACTAAAATGCCCTCGAATTAGTTGATAAGGGTTTAGCCTTGCATTTGTATGCAAATTAGGTCAAAATATGATGGCTATGCAACAATTATGCTTTTGTCCAAAAATCACTAAAATGTCCTCAAATTAGTTGATAAGGGGTTAGCCTTGCATTTGTATGCAAATTAGGTCAAAATATGATAATTATGCAACAATTATGATTTTGTCCAAAAATCACTAAAATGACCAAGAATTAGTTGATAAGGGTTTAGCCTTGCATTTGTATGCAAATTAGGTCAATATATGATAATCATGCAACAAATATGATTTTGTCCAAAAATCAATAAAATGCCATCAAATTAGTTGATAAGGGGTAAGCCTTGCATTTGTATGCAAATTAGGTCAAAATATGATAATTATGCAACAAATATGATTTTGTCCAAAAACCAATAAAATGCTCTCAAATTAGTTGATAAGGGTTAAGCCTTGCATTTGTATGCAAATTAGGTCAAAATATGATAATTATGCAACAATTATGATTTTGTCCAAAAATCACTAAAATGTCCTCAAATTAGTTGATAAGCGGTTAGCCTTGCATTTGTATGCAAATTAGGTCAAAATATGATGGCTAAGCAACAATTATGCTTATGTCCAAATATCAATAAAATGCCCTCAAATTAGTTGATAAGGGGTAAGCCTTGCATTTGTATTCAAATTAGGTCAAAATATGATAACTATGCAACAATTATGATTTTGTCCAAAAATCACTAAAATGCCCTCAAATTAGTTGATAAGGGGTTAGCCTTTCATTTGTATGCAAATAAGTTCAAAATATGACAATTATGCAACAAATTTGATTTTGTCCAAAAATCAATAAAATGCCCTCAAATTTGATGATAAGGGGTTAGCCTTGCATTTGTATGCAAATTAGTTCAAAATATGATGACTATGCAACAATTATGCTTTTGTCCAAAAATCACTAAAATGCCCTCAAATTAGTTGATAAAGGGTTAGCCTTGCATTTGTATGCAAATTAGGTCAAAATATGATAATTATGCAACAAATATGATTTTGTCAAAAATAACCAAAATGACCTCAAATTAGTTGATAAGGGTTTAGCCTTGCATTGGTATGCAAATTAGGTCAAAATATGATGACTATGCAACAATTGTGATTTTGTCCAAAAATAACCAAAATGCCCTCAAGATAGTTGATAAGGGTTTAGCCATGCATTTGTATGCAAATAAGTTCAAAATATGACAATTATGCAACAAATTTGATTTTGTCCAAAAATCTATAAAATGCCCTCTAATCAGATGATAAGGGGTTAGCCTTGCATTTGTATGCAAATTAGGTCAAAATATGATAATTATGCAACAAATATGATTTTGTCAAAAATAACCAAAATGCCCTCAAATTAGTTGATAAGGGTTTAGCCTTGCATTTGTATGCAAATTAGGTCAAAATATGATAATTATGCAACAATTATGATTTTGTCCAAAAATCACTAAAATGACCAAGAATTAGTTGATAAGGGTTTAGCCTTGCATTTGTATGCAAATTAGGTCAATATATGATAATCATGCAACAAATATGATTTTGTCCAAAAATCAATAAAATGCCATCAAATTAGCTGATAAGGGGTAAGCCTTGCATTTGTATGCAAATTAGGTCAAAATATGATAATTAGGCAACAAATATGATTTTGTCCAAAAATCACTAAAATGTCCTCAAAGTAGTTGATAAGGGGTTAGCCTTGCATTTGTATGCAAATTAGGTCAAGATATGACAATTATGCAACAAATTTGATTTTGTCCAAAAATCTATAAAATGCCCTCAAATCAGATGATAAGGGGTTAGCCTTGCATTTGTATGCAAATTAGGTCAAAATATGATGACTATGCAACAATTATGATTTTGTCCAAAAATCAATAAAATGCACTCAAATTAGTTGATAAGGGGTTAGCCTTTCATTTGTATGCAAATAAGTTCAAAATATGACAATTATGCAACAAATTTGATTTTTTCCAAAAATCAATAAAATGCCCTCAAATCAGATGATAAGGGGTTAGCCTTGCATTTGTATGCAAATTAGGTCAACAAATGATAATTATGCAACAAATATGATTTTGTCAAAAATAACCAAAATGCCTTCAAATTTGTTGATAAGTGTTTAGCCTTGCATTTGTATGCAAATTAGGTCAAAATATGATAATTATGCAACAATTATGATTTTGTTCAAAAATCACTAAAATGCCCTCGAATTAGTTGATAAGGGTTTAGCCTTGCATTTGTATGCAAATTAGGTCAAAATATGATGGCTATGCAACAATTATGCTTTTGTCCAAAAATCACTAAAATGTCCTCAAATTAGTTGATAAGGGGTTAGCCTTGCATTTGTATGCAAATTAGGTCAAAATATGATAATTATGCAACAATTATGATTTTGTCCAAAAATCACTAAAATGACCAAGAATTAGTTGATAAGGGTTTAGCCTTGCATTTGTATGCAAATTAGGTCAATATATGATAATCATGCAACAAATATGATTTTGTCCAAAAATCAATAAAATTGCCATCAAATTAGTTGATAAGGGGTAAGCCTTGCATTTGTATGCAAATTAGGTCAAAATATGATAATTAGGCAACAAATACAATTTTGTCCAAAAATCACTAAAATGTCCTCAAATTAGTTGATAAGGGGTTAGCCTTGCATTTGTATGCAAATTAGGTCAAGATATGATAATTATGCAACAAATATGATTTTGTCCAAAAACCAATAAAATGCTCTCAAATTAGTTGATAAGGGTTAAGCCTTGCATTTGTATGCAAATTAGGTCAAAATATGATAATTATGCAACAATTATGATTTTGTCCAAAAATCACTAAAATGTCCTCAAATTAGTTGATAAGCGGTTAGCCTTGCATTTGTATGCAAATTAGGTCAAAATATGATGGCTAAGCAACAATTATGCTTTTGTCCAAATATCACTAAAATGCCCTCAAATTAGTTGATAAGGGGTAAGCCTTGCATTTGTATTCAAATTACGTCAAAATATGATAATTATGCAACAAATATGATTTTGTCCAAAAATCACTAAAATGCCCTCAAATTAGTAGATAAGGGGTTAGCCTTGCATTTGTATGCAAATTAGGTCAAAATATGATAAAGTCAAAAAATGTCTCATTGTATGCAAATTAGGGGTTAGGTAAGGGGTTAGCCTTGCATTTGTATGCAAATTAGGTCAAAATATGATGACTATGCAACAATTATGCTTTTGTCCAAAAATCACTAAAATGCCCTCAAATTAGTTGATAAAGGGTTAGCCTTGCATTTGTATTCAAATTAGGTCAAAATATGATAATTATGCAACAATTATGATTTTGTCCAAAAATCACTAAAATGCCCTCAAATTAGTTGATAAGGGTTTAGCCTTGCATTTGTATGCAAATTAGGTCAATATATGATAATCATGCAACAAATATGATTTTGTCCAAAAATCAATAAAATGCCATCAAATTAGCTGATAAGGGGTAAGCCTTGCATTTGTATGCAAATTAGGTCAAAATATGATAATTAGGCAACAAATATGATTTTGTCCAAAAATCACTAAAATGTCCTCAAAGTAGTTGATAAGGGGTTAGCCTTGCATTTGTATGCAAATTAGGTCAAGATATGACAATTATGCAACAAATTTGATTTTGTCCAAAAATCTATAAAATGCCCTCAAATCAGATGATAAGGGGTTAGCCTTGCATTTGTATGCAAATTAGGTCAAAATATGATAATTATGCAACAAATATGATTTTGTCAAAAATAACCAAAATGCCCTCAAATTAGTTGATAAGGGTTTAGCCTTGCATTTGTATGCAAATTAGGTCAAAATATGATAATTATGCAACAAATATGATTTAGTCCAAAAATCACATAATGCCCTTAAATTAGTTGATAAGGGGTTAGCCTTGCATTTGTATGCAAATTAGGTCAAAATATGATAATTATGCAACAATTATGATTTTGTCCAAAAATCACTAAAATGACCAAGAATTAGTTGATAAGGGTTTAGCCTTGCATTTGTATGCAAATTAGGTCAATATATGATAATCATGCAACAAATATGATTTTGTCCAAAAATCAATAAAATGCCATCAAATTAGCTGATAAGGGGTAAGCCTTGCATTTGTATGCAAATTAGGTCAAAATATGATAATTAGGCAACAAATATGATTTTGTCCAAAAATCACTAAAATGTCCTCAAATTAGCTGATAAGGGGTTAGCCTTGCATTTGTATGCAAATTAGGTCAAAATATGACAATTATGCAACAAATTTGATTTTGTCCAAAAATCTATAAAATGCCTCAATTCAGATGATAAGGGGTTAGCCTTGCATTTGTATGCAAATTAGGTCAAAATATGATAATTATGCAACAATTATGATTTTGTCAAAAAATCACTAAAATGCCCTCGAATTAGTTGATAAGGGGTTAGCCTTGCATTTGTATTCAAATTAGGTCAAAATATGATAATTATGCCACAATTATGATTTTGTCAAAAAATCAATAAAATACCCTCGAATTAGTTGATAAGGGGTTAGACTTGCATTTGTATGCAAATTAGGTCAAAATATGATAATTATGCAACAATTAGGATTTTGTCCAAAAATCACTAAAATGCACTCAAATTAGTTGATAAGGGTTTAGCCTTGCATTTGTATGCAAATTAGGTCAAGATATGATAATTATGCAACAAATATGATTTTCTCCAAAAACCAATAAAATGCCCTCAAATTAGTTGATAAGAGGTAAGCCTTGCATTTGTATGCAAATTAGGTCAAAATATGACAATTATGCAACAATTATGATTTTGTCCAAAAATCATTAAAATGCCCTCAAATTAGTTGATAAGGGGTTAGCCTTGCATTTGTATGCAAATTAGGTCAAGATATGATAATTATGCAAAAAATATGATTTTGTCCAAAAACCAATAAAATGCCCTCAAATTAGTTGATAAGGGGTAAGCCTTGCATTTGTATGCAAATTAGGTCAAAATATGATAATTATGCAACAAATATGATTTTGTCAAAAATAACCAAAATGACCTCAAATTAGTTGATAAGGGTTTAGCCTTGCATTTGTATGCAAATTAGGTCAAAATATGATAATTATGCAACAATTATGATTTTGTCAAAAATAACCAAAATGACCTCAAATTAGTTGATAAGGGTTTAGCCTTGCATTTGTATGCAAATTAGGTCAAAATATGATGACTATGCAACAATTATGATTTTGTCCACAAATAACCAAAATGCCCTCAAATTAGTTGATAAGGGTTTAGCCATGCATTTGTATGCAAATTAGGTCAAAATATGATGACTATGCAACAATTATGATTTTGTCCAAAAATCAATAAAATGCACTCAAATTAGTTGATAAGGGGTTAGCCTTTCATTTGTATGCAAATAAGTTCAAAATATGACAATTATGCAACAAATTTGATTTTGTCCAAAAATCAATAAAATGCCCTCAAATCAGATGATAAGGGGTTAGCCTTGCATTTGTATGCAAATTAGGTCAAAATATGATAATTATGCAACAAATATGATTTTGTCAAAAATAACCAAAATGCCCTTAAATTAGTTGATAAGGGTTTAGCCTTGCATTTGTATGCAAATTAGGTCAAAATATGATAATTATGCAACAAATATGATTTTGTCCAAAAACCAATAAAATGCTCTCAAATTAGTTGATAAGGGGTTAGCCTTGCATTTGTATGCAAATTAGGTCAAAATATGATAATTATGCAACAAATATGATTTTGTCAAAAATCACGAAAATGCCCTCAAATTAGTTGATAAGGGGTTAGCCTTGCATTTGTATGCAAATTAGGTCAAAATATGATAATTATGCAACAATTATGATTTTGTCAAAAAATCACTAAAATGCCCTCGAATTAGTTGATAAGGGGTTAGCCTTGCATTTGTATTCAAATTAGGTCAAAATATGATAATTATGCCACAATTATGATTTTGTCAAAAAATCAATAAAATACCCTCGAATTAGTTGATAAGGGGTTAGACTTGCATTTGTATGCAAATTAGGTCAAAATATGATAATTATGCAACAATTAGGATTTTGTCCAAAAATCACTAAAATGCACTCAAATTAGTTGATAAGGGTTTAGCCTTGCATTTGTATGCAATTTAGGTCAAGATATGATAATTATGCAACAAATATGATTTTCTCCAAAAACCAATAAAATGCCCTCAAATTAGTTGATAAGGGGTAAGCCTTGCATTTGTATGCAAATTAGGTCAAAATATGACAATTATGCAACAATTATGATTTTGTCCAAAAATCATTAAAATGCCCTCAAATTAGTTGATAAGGGTTAGCCTTGCATTTGTATGCAAATTAGGTCAAGATATGATAATTATGCAAAAAATATGATTTTGTCCAAAAACCAATAAAATGCCCTCAAATTAGTTGATAAGGGGTAAGCCTTGCATTTGTATGCAAATTAGGTCAAAATATGATAATTATGCAACAAATATGATTTTGTCAAAAATAACCAAAATGACCTCAAATTAGTTGATAAGGGTTTAGCCTTGCATTTGTATGCAAATTAGGTCAAAATATGATAATTATGCAACAATTATGATTTTGTCAAAAATAACCAAAATGACCTCAAATTAGTTGATAAGGGTTTAGCCTTGCATTTGTATGCAAATTAGGTCAAAATATGATGACTATGCAACATTATGATTTTGTCCACAAATAACCAAAATGCCCTCAAATTAGTTGATAAGGGTTTAGCCATGCATTTGTATGCAAATTAGGTCAAAATATGATGACTATGCAACAATTATGATTTTGTCCAAAAATCAATAAAATGCACTCAAATTAGTTGATAAGGGGTTAGCCTTTCATTTGTATGCAAATAAGTTCAAAATATGACAATTATGCAACAAATTTGATTTTGTCCAAAAATCAATAAAATGCCCTCAAATCAGATGATAAGGGGTTAGCCTTGCATTTGTATGCAAATTAGGTCAAAATATGATAATTATGCAACAAATATGATTTTGTCAAAAATAACCAAAATGCCCTTAAATTAGTTGATAAGGGTTTAGCCTTGCATTTGTATGCAAATTAGGTCAAAATATGATAATTATGCAACAAATATGATTTTGTCCAAAAACCAATAAAATGCTCTCAAATTAGTTGATAAGGGTTAAGCCTTGCATTTGTATGCAAATTAGGTCAAAATATGATAATTATGCAACAATTATGATTTTGTCCAAAAATCACTAAAATGACCTCAAATTAGTTGATAAGGGGTTAGCCTTGCATTTGTATGCAAATTAGGTCAAAATATGATAATTATGCAACAAATATGATTTTGTCAAAAATAACCCAAATGCCCTCAAATTAGTTGATAAGGGTTTAGCCTTGCATTTGTATGCAAATTAGGTCAAAATATGATAATTATGCAACAAATATGATTTAGTCCAAAAATCACATAATGCCCTTAAATTAGTTGATAAGGGGTTAGCCTTGCATTTGTATGCAAATTAGGTCAAAATATGATAATTATGCAACAATTATGATTTTGTCCAAAAATCACTAAAATGACCAAGAATTAGTTGATAAGGGTTTAGCCTTGCATTTGTATGCAAATTAGGTCAATATATGATAATCATGCAACAAATATGATTTTGTCCAAAAAATCAATAAAATGCCATCAAATTAGCTGATAAGGGGTAAGCCTTGCATTTGTATGCAAATTAGGTCAAAATATGATAATTAGGCAACAAATATGATTTTGTCCAAAAATCACTAAAATGTCCTCAAATTAGTTGATAAGGGGTTTAGCCTTGCATTTGTATGCAAATTAGGTCAAAATATGATAATTATGCAACAAATATGATTTTGTCAAAAATCACGAAAATGCCCTCAAATTAGTTGATAAGGGGTTAGCCTTGCATTTGTATGCAAATTAGGTCAAAATATGATAATTATGCAACAATTATGATTTTGTCAAAAAATCACTAAAATGCCCTCGAATTAGTTGATAAGGGGTTAGCCTTGCATTTGTATTCAAATTAGGTCAAAATATGATAATTATGCCACAATTATGATTTTGTCAAAAAATCAATAAAATACCCTCGAATTAGTTGATAAGGGGTTAGACTTGCATTTGTATGCAAATTAGGTCAAAATATGATAATTATGCAACAATTAGGATTTTGTCCAAAAATCACTAAAATGCACTCAAATTAGTTGATAAGGGTTTAGCCTTGCATTTGTATGCAAATTAGGTCAAGATATGATAATTATGCAACAAATATGATTTTCTCCAAAAACCAATAAAATGCCCTCAAATTAGTTGATAAGGGGTAAGCCTTGCATTTGTATGCAAATTAGGTCAAAATATGACAATTATGCAACAATTATGATTTTGTCCAAAAATCATTAAAATGCCCTCAAATTAGTTGATAAGGGGTTAGCCTTGCATTTGTATGCAAATTAGGTCAAGATATGATAATTATGCAAAAAATATGATTTTGTCCAAAAACCAATAAAATGCCCTCAAATAGTTTGATAAGGGGTAAGCCTTGCATTTGTATGCAAATTAGGTCAAAATATGATAATTATGCAACAAATATGATTTTGTCAAAATAACCAAAATGACCTCAAATTAGTTGATAAGGGTTTAGCCTTGCATTTGTATGCAAATTAGGTCAAAATATGATAATTATGCAACAATTATGATTTTGTCAAAAATAACCAAAATGACCTCAAATTAGTTGATAAGGGTTTAGCCTTGCATTTGTATGCAAATTAGGTCAAAATATGATGACTATGCAACAATTATGATTTTGTCCAAAAATCAATAAAATGCACTCAAATTAGTTGATAAGGGGTTAGCCTTGCATTTGTATACAAATTAGGTCAAAATATGATAATTATGCAACAAATATGATTTTGTCAAAAATAACCAAAATGCCCTCAAATTAGTTGATTAGGGTTTAGCCTTGCATTTGTATGCAAATTAGGTCAATATATGATAATCATGCAACAAATATGATTTTGTCCAAAATCAATAAAATGCACTGAAATTAGTTGATAAGGGGTTAGCCTTTCATTTGTATGCAAATAAGTTCAAAATATGACAATTATGCAACAAATTTAATTTTGTCCAAAAATCAATAAAATGCCCTCAATCAGATGATAAGGGGTTAGCCTTGCATTTGTATGCAAATTAGGTCAAAATATGATAATTATGCAACAATTATGATTTTGTCCAAAAATCACTAAAATGACCAAGAATTAGTTGATAAGGGTTTAGCCTTGCATTTGTATGCAAATTAGGTCAATATATGATAATCATGCAACAAATATGATTTTGTCCAAAAATCAATAAAATGCCATCAAATTACAGTCAAACCTGCCATTGCGGCCACCTTGATACAGCGGCCACCTGGCTTAACTGGCCACCTTTGCTTGGTCCCAGTTTGATTCTTGCATAAACATACCATAACCATTTCTGCTAATGCGGCCACTGCGTAACGCGGCCAGTGGCCAACCCATAATAGCCCACAGCAAATAAAATGTGTACAATTACATTGCCGTGAAACCTGTGTACTCCGGCCGCAGAAATGAAGTGCGCCCTCTGTTGACTTTGAAATCTCCCCTGTTGTTTGGTTCCTAGACTTCATACATGTACATGTATGGGTGTGTGTACATGTGTACGTCTTGCTATAGTGGCCACTTGCGTGTATGGCCACGAAAACTGGCACCGTCGATGGCCGCTATATCAAGGTTTGACTGTAGTTGGTAAGGGGTAAGCCTTGCATTTGTATGCAAATTAGGTCAAAATATGATAATTAGGCAACAAATATGATTTTGTCCAAAAACCAATAAAATGTCCTCAAATTAGTTGATAAGGGGTTAGCCTTGCATTTGTATGCAAATTAGGTCAAGATATGATAATTATGCAACAAATATGATTTTGTCCAAAAATCAATAAAATGCACTCAAATTAGTTGATAAGGGGTTAGCCTTGCATTTGTATACAAATTAGGTCAAAATATGATAATTATGCAACAAATATGATTTTGTCAAAAATAACCAAAATGCCCTCAAATTAGTTGATAAGGGTTTAGCCTTGCATTTGTATGCAAATTAGGTCAATATATGATAATCATGCAACAAATATGATTTTGTCCAAAAATCAATAAAATGCACTGAAATTAGTTGATAAGGGGTTAGCCTTTCATTTGTATGCAAATAAGTTCAAAATATGACAATTATGCAACAAATTTAATTTTGTCCAAAAATCAATAAAATGCCCTCAAATCAGATGATAAGGGGTTAGCCTTGCATTTGTATGCAAATTAGGTCAAAATATGATAATTATGCAACAAATATGATTTTGTCAAAAATAACCAAAATGCCCTCAAATTAGTTGATAAGGGTTTAGCCTTGCATTTGTATGCAAATTAGGTCAAAATATGATAATTATGCAACAATTATGATTTTGTCCAAAAATCACTAAAATGACCAAGAATTAGTTGATAAGGGTTTAGCCTTGCATTTGTATGCAAATTAGGTCAATATATGATAATCATGCAACAAATATGATTTTGTCCAAAAATCAATAAAATGCCATCAAATTAGTTGATAAGGGGTAAGCCTTGCATTTGTATGCAAATTAGGTCAAAATATGATAATTAGGCAAACAAATATGATTTTGTCCAAAAATCACTAAATGTCCTCAAATTAGTTGATAAGGGTTAAGCCTTGCATTTGTATGCAAATTAGGTCAAAATATGATAATTATGCAACAATTATGATTTTGTCGAAAAATCACTAAAATGCCCTCGAATTAGTTGATAAGGGTTTAGCCTTGCATTTGTATGCAAATTAGGTCAATATATGATAATTATGCAACAAATATGATTTTGTCCAAAAATCACTAAAATGCCCTCGAATTAGTTGATAAGGGTTTAGCCTTGCATTTGTATGCAAATTAGGTCAATATATGATAATTATGCAACAAATATGATTTTGTCCAAAAATAAATAAAATGCCATCAAATTAGTTGATAAGGCGTAAGCCTTGCATTTGTATGCAAATTAGGTCAAAATATGATGACTATGCAACAATTATGCTTTTGTCCAAAAATCACTAAAATGCCCTCAAATTAGTTGATAAAGGGTTAGCCCTGCATTTGTATGCAAATTAGGTCAAAATATGATAATTATGCAACAAATATGATTTTGTCAAAAATAACCAAAATGACCTCAAATTAGTTGATAAGGGTTTAGCCTTGCATTTGTATGCAAATTAGGTCAAAATATGATGACTATGCAACAATTATGATTTTGTCCAAAAAATCAATAAAATGCACTCAAATTAGTTGATAAGGGGTTAGCCTTGCATTTGTATACAAATTAGGTCAAAATATGATAATTATGCAACAAATATGATTTTGTCAAAAATAACCAAAATGCCCTCAAATTAGTTGATTAGGGTTTAGCCTTGCATTTGTATGCAATTAGGTCAATATATGATAATCATGCAACAAATATGATTTTGTCCAAAATCAATAAAATGCACTGAAATTAGTTGATAAGGGGTTAGCCTTTCATTTGTATGCAAATAAGTTCAAAATATGACAATTATGCAACAAATTTAATTTTGTCCAAAAATCAATAAAATGCCCTCAAATCAGATGATAAGGGGTTAGCCTTGCATTTGTATGCAAATTAGGTCAAAATATGATAATTATGCAACAATTATGATTTTGTCCAAAAATCACTAAAATGACCAAGAATTAGTTGATAAGGGTTTAGCCTTGCATTTGTATGCAAATTAGGTCAAAATATGATGACTATGCAACAAATATGATTTTGTCCAAAAATCACTAAAATGCCCTCGAATTAGTTGATAAGGGTTTAGCCTTGCATTTGTATGCAAATTAGGTCAATATATGATAATTATGCAACAATATGATTTTGTCCAAAAATAAATAAAATGCCATCAAATTAGTTGATAAGGCGTAAGCCTTGCATTTGTATGCAAATTAGGTCAAAATATGATGACTATGCAACAATTATGCTTTTGTCCAAAAATCACTAAAATGCCCTCAAATTAGTTGATAAAGGGTTAGCCCTGCATTTGTATGCAAATTAGGTCAAAATATGATAATTATGCAACAAATATGATTTTGTCAAAAATAACCAAAATGACCTCAAATTAGTTGATAAGGGTTTAGCCTTGCATTTGTATGCAAATTAGGTCAAAATATGATGACTATGCAACAATTATGATTTTGTCCAAAAATCAATAAAATGCACTCAAATTAGTTGATAAGGGGTTAGCCTTGCATTTGTATACAAATTAGGTCAAAAATATGATAATTATGCAACAAATATGATTTTGTCAAAATAACCAAAATGCCCTCAAATTAGTTGATTAGGGTTTAGCCTTGCATTTGTATGCAAATTAGGTCAATATATGATAATCATGCAACAAATATGATTTTGTCCAAAATCAATAAAATGCACTGAAATTAGTTGATAAGGGGTTAGCCTTTCATTTGTATGCAAATAAGTTCAAAATATGACAATTATGCAACAAATTTAATTTTGTCCAAAAATCAATAAAATGCCCTCAAATCAGATGATAAGGGGTTAGCCTTGCATTTGTATGCAAATTAGGTCAAAATATGATAATTATGCAACAATTATGATTTTGTCCAAAAATCACTAAAATGACCAAGAATTAGTTGATAAGGGTTTAGCCTTGCATTTGTATGCAAATTAGGTCAATATATGATAATCATGCAACAAATATGATTTTGTCCAAAAATCAATAAAATGCCATCAAATTACAGTCAAACCTGCCATTGCGGCCACCTTGATACAGCGGCCACCTGGCTTAACTGGCCACCTTTGCTTGGTCCCAGTTTGATTCTTGCATAAACATACCATAACCATTTCTGCTAATGCGGCCACTGCGTAACGCGGCCAGTGGCCAACCCATAATAGCCCACAGCAAATAAAATGTGTACAATTACATTGCCGTGAAACCTGTGTACTCCGGCCGCAGAAATGAAGTGCGCCCTCTGTTGACTTTGAAATCTCCCCTGTTGTTTGGTTCCTAGACTTCATACATGTACATGTATGGGTGTGTGTACATGTGTACGTCTTGCTATAGTGGCCACTTGCGTGTATGGCCACGAAAACCGGCACCGTCGATGGCCGCTATATCAAGGTTTGACTGTAGTTGATAAGGGGTAAGCCTTGCATTTGTATGCAAATTAGGTCAAAATATGATAATTAGGCAACAAATATGATTTTGTCCAAAAATCACTAAAATGTCCTCAAATTAGTTGATAAGGGTTAGCCTTGCATTTGTATGCAAATTAGGTCAAGATATGATAATTATGCAACAAATATGATTTTGTCCAAAAATCAATAAAATGCACTCAAATTAGTTGATAAGGGGTTAGCCTTGCATTTGTATACAAATTAGGTCAAAATATGATAATTATGCAACAAATATGATTTTGTCAAAAATAACCAAAATGCCCTCAAATTAGTTGATAAGGGTTTAGCCTTGCATTTGTATGCAAATTAGGTCAATATATGATAATCATGCAACAAATATGATTTTGACCAAAAATCAATAAAATGCACTGAAATTAGTTGATAAGGGGTTAGCCTTGCATTTGTATGCAAATTAGGTCAAAATATGATAATTATGCAACAATTATGATTTTGTCCAAAAATCACTAAAATGCCCTCAAAATTAGTTGATAAGGGGTTAGCCTTGCATTTGTATGCAAATTAGGTCAATATATGATAATTATGCAACAAAAATGATTTTGTCCAAAAATCAATAAAATGCCATCAAATTAGTTGATAAGGCGTAAGCCTTGCATTTTTATGCAAATTAGGTCAAAATATGATAATTATGCAACAAATATGATTTTGTCCAAAAATCACTAAAATGTCCTCAAATTAGTTGATAAGCGGTTAGCCTTGCATTTGTATGCAAATTAGGTCAAAATATGATGGCTATGCAACAATTATGCTTATGTCAAAAAATCAATAAAATGTCTTCAAATTAGTTGATAAGGCGTAAGCCTTGCATTTGTATGCAAATTAGGTCAAAATATGATGACTATGCAACAATTATGCTTTTGTCCAAAAATCACTAAAATGCCTCAAATTAGTTGATAAAGGGTTAGCCCTGCATTTGTATGCAAATTAGGTCAAAATATGATAATTATGCAACAAATATGATTTTGTCAAAAATAACCAAAATGACCTCAAATTAGTTGATAAGGGTTTAGCCTTGCATTTGTATGCAAATTAGGTCAAAATATGATGACTATGCAACAATTATGATTTTGTCCAAAAATCAATAAAATGCACTCAAATTAGTTGATAAGGGGTTAGCCTTGCATTTGTATACAAATTAGGTCAAAATATGATAATTATGCAACAAATATGATTTTGTCAAAAATAACCAAAATGCCCTCAAATTAGTTGATTAGGGTTTAGCCTTGCATTTGTATGCAAATTAGGTCAATATATGATAATCATGCAACAAATATGATTTTGTCCAAAATCAATAAAATGCACTGAAATTAGTTGATAAGGGGTTAGCCTTTCATTTGTATGCAAATAAGTTCAAAATATGACAATTATGCAACAAATTTAATTTTGTCCAAAAATCAATAAAATGCCCTCAAATCAGATGATAAGGGGTTAGCCTTGCATTTGTATGCAAATTAGGTCAAAATATGATAATTATGCAACAATTATGATTTTGTCCAAAAATCACTAAAATGACCAAGAATTAGTTGATAAGGGTTTAGCCTTGCATTTGTATGCAAATTAGGTCAATATATGATAATCATGCAACAAATATGATTTTGTCCAAAAATCAATAAAATGCCATCAAATTACAGTCAAACCTGCCATTGCGGCCACCTTGATACAGCGGCCACCTGGCTTAACTGGCCACCTTTGCTTGGTCCCAGTTTGATTCTTGCATAAACATACCATAACCATTTCTGCTAATGCGGCCACTGCGTAACGCGGCCAGTGGCCAACCCATAATAGCCCACAGCAAATAAAATGTGTACAATTACATTGCCGTGAAACCTGTGTACTCCGGCCGCAGAAATGAAGTGCGCCCTCTGTTGACTTTGAAATCTCCCCTGTTGTTTGGTTCCTAGACTTCATACATGTACATGTATGGGTGTGTGTACATGTGTACGTCTTGCTATAGTGGCCACTTGCGTGTATGGCCACGAAAACCGGCACCGTCGATGGCCGCTATATCAAGGTTTGACTGTAGTTGATAAGGGGTAAGCCTTGCATTTGTATGCAAATTAGGTCAAAATATGATAATTAGGCAACAAATATGATTTTGTCCAAAAATCACTAAAATGTCCTCAAATTAGTTGATAAGGGGTTAGCCTTGCATTTGTATGCAAATTAGGTCAAGATATGATAATTATGCAACAAATATGATTTTGTCCAAAAATCAATAAAATGCACTCAAATTAGTTGATAAGGGGTTAGCCTTGCATTTGTATACAAATTAGGTCAAAATATGATAATTATGCAACAAATATGATTTTGTCAAAAATAACCAAATGCCCTCAAATTAGTTGATAAGGGTTTAGCCTTGCATTTGTATGCAAATTAGGTCAATATATGATAATCATGCAACAAATATGATTTTGTCCAAAAATCAATAAAATGCACTGAAATTAGTTGATAAGGGGTTAGCCTTGCATTTGTATGCAAATTAGGTCAAAATATGATAATTATGCAACAATTATGATTTTGTCCAAAAATCACTAAAATGCCCTCAAATTAGTTGATAAGGGGTTAGCCTTGCATTTGTATGCAAATTAGGTCAATATATGATAATTATGCAACAAAAATGATTTTGTCCAAAAATCAATAAAATGCCATCAAATTAGTTGATAAGGCGTAAGCCTTGCATTTTTATGCAAATTAGGATGCAAATTAGGTCAAAATATGATAATTATGCAACAAATATGATTTTGTCCAAAAATCACTAAAATGTCCTCAAATTAGTTGATAAGCGGTTAGCCTTGCATTTGTATGCAAATTAGGTCAAAATATGATGGCTATGCAACAATTATGCTTATGTCAAAAAATCAATAAAATGTCTTCAAATTAGTTGATAAGCGGTTAGCCTTGCATTTGTATGCAAATTAGGTCAAAATATGATAATTATGCAACAAATATGATTTTGTCAAAAATCACCAAAATGCCCTCAAATTAGTTGATAAGAGGTTAGCCTTGCATTTGTATTCAAATTAGGTCAAAATATGATAATTATGCAACAATTATGATTTTGTCCAAAAATCAATAAAATACCCTCGAATTAGTTGATAAGGGGTTAGACTTGCATTTGTATGCAAATTAGGTCAAGATATGATAATTATGCAACAATTATGATGTTGTCCAAAAATCATTAAAATGCCCTCAATTAGTTGATAAGGGGTTAGCCTTGCATTTGTATGCAAATTAGGTCAAAATATGATGTCCAAAAATGTATCAAATGCCCTTAAATTAGTTGATAAGGGTTTAGCCTTGCATTTGTATGCAAATTAGGTCAATATATGATAATTATGCAACAAAAATGATTTTGTCCAAAAATCAATAAAATGCCATCAAATTAGTTGATAAGGCGTAAGCCTTGCATTTGTATGCAAATTAGGTCAAAATATGATAATTATGCAACAAATATGATTTTGTCCCAAAATCACTAAAATGTCCTCAAATTAGTTGATAAGCGGTTAGCCTTGCATTTGTATGCAAATTAGGTCAAAATATGATGGCTATGCAACAATTATGCTTATGTCAAAAAAATCAATAAAATGTCTTCAAATTAGTTGATAAGCGGTTAGCCTTGCATTTGTATGCAAATTAGGTCAAAATATGATAATTATGCAACAAATATGATTTTGTCAAAAATCACCAAAATGCCCTCAAATTAGTTGATAAGGGGTTAGCCTTGCATTTGTATGCAAATTAGGTCAAAATATGATAATTATGCAACAATTATGATTTTGTCAAAAAATCACTAAAATGCCCTCGAATTAGTTGATAAGGGGTTAGACTTGCATTTGTATGCAAATTAGGTCAAGATATGATAATTATGCAACAATTATGATTTTGTCCAAAAATCACTAAAATGCACTCAAATTAGTTGATAAGGGGTTAGCCTTGCATTTGTATGCAAATTAGGTCAAGATATGATAATTATGCAACAAAATATGATTTTGTCCAAAAACCAATAAAATGCCCTCAAATTAGTTGATAAGGGGTAAGCCTTGCATTTGTATGCAAATTAGGTCAAAATATGATAATTATGCAACAATTATGATTTTGTCCAAAAATCATTAAAATGCCCTCAAATTAGTTGATAAGGGGTTAGCCTTGCATTTGTATGCAAATTAGGTCAAGATATGATAATTATGCAACAAATATGATTTTGTCCAAAAACCAATAAAATGCCCTCAAATTAGTTGATAAGGGGTAAGCCTTGCATTTGTATGCAAATTAGGTCAAAATATGATAATTATGCAACAATTATGATTTTGTCCAAAAATCATTAAAATGCCCTCAAATTAGTTGATAAGGGGTTAGCCTTGCATTTGTATGCAAATTAGGTCAAGATATGATAATTATGCAACAAGTATGAGTTTGTCCAAAAAACAATAAAATGCCCTCAAATTAGTTGATAAGGGGTAAGCCTTGCATTTGTATGCAAATTAGGTCAAAATATGATGTCCAAAAATGTCTCAAATGCCCCTCAAATAAGTAGATATTTGCATTTGTATGCAAATTAGGTCAAAATATGATGACTATGCAACAATTATAATTTTGTCCAAAAATCACTAAAATGCCCTCAAATTAGTTGATAAGGGCTTAGCCTCGCATTTGTATGCAAATTAGGTCAAAATATGATAATTATGCAACAATTATGATTTTGTCCAAAAATCAATAAAATACCCTCGAATTAGTTGATAAGGGGTTAGACTTGCATTTGTATGCAAATTAGGTCAAGATATGATAATTATGCAACAAATATGATTTTGTCCAAAAACCAATAAAATGCCCTCAAATTAGTTGATAAGGGGTAAGCCTTGCATTTGTATGCAAATTAGGTCAAAATATGATAATTTTGCAACAATTATGATTTTGTCCAAAAATCATTAAAATGCCCTCAAATTAGTTGATAAGGGGTTAGCCTTGCATTTGTATGCAAATTAGGTCAAGATATGATAATTATGCAACAAGTATGAGTTTGTCCAAAAACCAATAAAATGCCCTCAAATTAGTTGATAAGGGGTAAGCCTTGCATTTGTATGCAAATTAGGTCAAAATATGATAATTATGCAACAAATATAATTTTGTCCAAAAATCACTAAAATGCCCTCAAATTAGTTGATAAGGGGTTAGCCTTGCATTTGTATGCAAATTAGGTCAAAATATGATGTCCAAAAATGTCTCAAATGCCCTTAAATTAGTTGATAAGGGTTTAGCCTTGCATTTGTATGCAAATTAGGTCAATATATGATAATTATGCAACAAAAATGATTTTGTCCGAAAATCAATAAAATGCCATCAAATTAGTTGATAAGGCGTAAGCCTTGCATTTGTATGCAAATTAGGTCAAAATATGATAATTATGCAACAAATATGATTTTGTCCAAAAATCACTAAAATGTCCTCAAATTAGTTGATAAGCGGTTAGCCTTGCATTTGTATGCAAATTAGGTCAAAATATGATGGCTATGCAACAATTATGCTTATGTCAAAAAATCAATAAAATGTCTTCAAATTAGTTGATAAGCGGTTAGCCTTGCATTTGTATGCAAATTAGGTCAAAATATGATAATTATGCAACAAATATGATTTTGTCAAAAATCACCAAAATGCCCTCAAATTAGTTGATAAGGGGTTAGCCTTGCATTTGTATGCAAATTAGGTCAAAATATGATAATTATGCAACAATTATGATTTTGTCAAAAAATCACTAAAATGCCCTCGAATTAGTTGATAAGGGGTTAGACTTGCATTTGTATGCAAATTAGGTCAAGATATGATAATTATGCAACAATTATGATTTTGTCCAAAAATCACTAAAATGCACTCAAATTAGTTGATAAGGGGTTAGCCTTGCATTTGTATGCAAATTAGGTCAAGATATGATAATAATGCAACAAATATGATTTTGTCCAAAAACCAATAAAATGCCCTCAAATTAGTTGATAAGGGGTAAGCCTTGCATTTGTATGCAAATTAGGTCAAAATATGATAATTATGCAACAATTATGATTTTGTCCAAAAATCAATAAAATGCCCTCAAATTAGTTGATAAGGGGTAAGCCTTGCATTTGTATGCAAATTAGGTCAAAATATGATGTCCAAAAATGTCTCAAATGCCCCTCAAATAAGTAGATATTTGCATTTGTATGCAAATTAGGTCAAAATATGATGACTATGCAACAATTATAATTTTGTCCAAAAATCACTAAAATGCCCTCAAATTAGTTGATAAGGGCTTAGCCTCGCATTTGTATGCAAATTAGGTCAAAATATGATAATTATGCAACAAATATGATTTTGTCCAAAAATCACCAAAATGCCCTCAAATTAGTTGATAAGGGTTGAGCCTTGCATTTGTATGCTAATTAGGTCACAATATGATGACTATGCAACAATTATAATTTTGTCCAAAAATCTATAAAATGCCCTTAAATTAGTTGATAAGGGGTTAGCCTTACGTACAAATTTTGACCTAATTTGCATATATATAGCAGGCTAACCCCTTTCAAATGAATTTTAGGTGGTTTTTAGATGTTTTGTGTACAAATATATTTTGACCTAATTTGAATATAGAAAGCAGGCTAACCCCTTTCAAATGAACTTTAGGTGGATTTGAGACGTTTTAGGGCAAAATCATACTTTGACCCAATTTGCATAAATATGCAAGGCTTACCCCTTACAAATTAATTTAGGGTGGATTTGAGACGTTTTGGGGCAAAATCATATTTTGACCTAATTTGCATAAATATGCAAAGCTAACCTCTTACAAATTAATTTAGGGTGGATTTGAGACGTTTGCGGGAAAAATCATATTTTGACCTAATTTGCATATAATATCGAAGGCTAACCCTTACGAATGAATTTTAGGTGGATTTGAGACGTTTTGGGCCAAAATCATATTTTGACCTAATTTGCATAAATATGGAATGAATTTAGGATGAATTTGAGACGTTTTGTGGCAAAATCATATTTTGACCTAATTTGCTGAAGGCTAATTAACCCCTTACAAATACATTTTAGGTAGATTTGAGACATTTTTGGGTACAAATCATATTTGTGCTAATTTGCATAAATATGCAAGGCTAATCCCTTTCAAATTTATTTTAGGTAGATTTGAGACGTTTTGGGGTTGACCCCTTTCAAATATATTTTAGGTAGATTTGAGGCGTTTTGGGTCAAAATAATATTTTGTGCCAATTTGCATAAAATATGGAAGGGTAACACCTCTGAAATAAATTTTAGGTATATTTAAGACGTTTTGGGTCCAAACTATATTTTGACCTAATTGGCATAAATATGGAAGGCTATCTCCCTGACACATTTTAGGTGGAGTTTAGCCTTTTTTGCCTATTTTTGCCTATTTTTGACAAAAATGCAAGGCTAGATCTTTAAAAAATTTAAATATTTATATTTTGAAAATCGAAATTTTTGCCAAATTGTATATTTTTTTCTTTACAAATGTCCCTTTTGTCTTCTCTATTTTGGACCGAAATGCATAGCTAACCCCTTACAATATTCAATTGTTCAGAAATCTCAAATTTGGCCTATTTTAGAAAGAAATGCAAGACTAGCTTTTTACAATTGTTTATTTTTCAGGAATTTCCATTCTTTTTTATTCAGTAATATCAATGTTTACTTCATTTTATTAAAAATGCCAATTTTCACATTTCTCATATGAAGCAGAAATGGGAAGAAGAAACAAGAACCACCCACCCCCCCCCCCCCCCCCCCCCACCCCCTCTTCTTTGTGGTGGACATTGTGCTGGCGAAATGTTGTGGTTTCTCAGGAATTCTTTTTAGGTTTTTAGGGGGGTGCGTTAGGTAACAATAGTCTAGAGATTGTATAGGTATGGGGGACTAAAGGGGGGTTCA
The DNA here is from genome assembly GCA_037893245.1 of Crossaster papposus. NCBI lineage: Eukaryota > Metazoa > Echinodermata > Asteroidea > Velatida > Solasteridae > Crossaster > Crossaster papposus. The sequence continues at coordinate 1,226,393 of JBAIAA010000507.1, read as the reverse complement.
CTCCGTCTCATATTTTGATTCATATGCATTTAGGAATCTTCCCTAAGCCAAGTTCAATCATCTTGCAGAGCGAGACAGAATTTTCACTCAGGTCAAGTGGGGGCGCCATTCAAACTTTGCGATTCCCAAGGTTTTTTTGTCATTTGTGGCAAAACTTGTTCATTTAAGCGAGACACAAAACATATCCCCATTTTAATCTCTTTCTTTCGTATGATGAGCAGCTTAACTTGTTGCTGCATACATCGGTTTGATGATATTAGTGGAAACAGGGTGGACCACGGGAAGGTTGTCATCTCCCACCCCTTCCCATTTTAATGAGATACCGAATTAACACTCTTCTGTGACGTCACACTGCTGTGTTTTTCGGGACATTAGCTTGCACGAATGGAGCACAGCGCGCCATTCGTCATTTTACGAATAACGCGCTGCATTTGTTTAGACCTAGTGGGAGACAAAGGAAAAAGTGCGAATGTAGCATCGTATTGACAGAGTGGTATTCGAGTCCCTGCAAGTCCTTTCAAAAGTCCAGTCACAAGTCCAGTCACAAATCCAGTCATAAAGCCAGTCATAAGTAAACTGGTTGAAAAATGACACAGGAATGCTGTTGTCAAAGCTCATTTGAATAGCTCGTGATTTGAATTGGAACTGGAGGACTTGTGATGGACTTGTGATGGACTTGCAGGGACTTACAGGGACTTACATGGACTTACAGGGACTTGACTGCACCCCTGGCATTTAATATGTTTACCCAACAAGAATGGGACCGAGCCACTCCCCCCTTAGTCCCCTATACCTATACACTCCCTAGACTATTGTTACTTAACGTACCCCCCTAAAAACCTCAAAAGAAACCACAACATTCCGCAAGCGAAATGACCGCCACAAATGAGGGGGGTTCTCTCCTATGGCAAGCCAAAGCGGAATTAATTCAAAACCGTATTTTTTGGCCAACACCCAAATTTTCATGCAAGACTAACTCGTTTTTTCGTGCAAGACCCAATATTTCGTGCAAGACCCCCAACAAAATTCGTCCAAGACTTAATTTATCGTGCAAGACCAACATTCTCCTGCAAGACCCAATTTTATATGCAAGACCCAATTTTACATGCAAGACCCAAATTTTCCTGCAAGACCCAAATTTTCCTGCAAGACCCAATTTTATATGCAAGACCCAATTTTATATGCAAGACCCAATTTTATATGCAAGACCCAAATTTGTATGCAAGACCCAATTTTTCATGCAATACTAAATTTTACATGCAAGACCACAATTTTCATGCAAGACCAACATTTTGATGCAAGACCCAATTTTTCGTGCAAGACTCAATTTTTCGTGCAAGACCCAATTTTTCGTGCAAGACCCAATTTTTCGTGCAAGACTCAATTTTACATGCAAGACCAAAATTGTGTGCAACACCAAAATTTTCGCGCAAGATGCACGTGACATAATGTGTATGGTGGCCCTGAAAAGACATCGCACATTTCTGCGTAGATTTGTTTCAACGGAACGTGTTTAGCATTCGAATGTCGAATAAGAAGCTGGTAGTATGTGTTTAACATCAAACGTGGAAAGCAGCTTCGTACAGTAACGTTCAGATTTTGACCTTTTCCATCCGTTACCACTCAAAATCACTTCATTTCAAATGCAGAATACTACGCAACTATGGACAAATATTCAAATAAAAATAACCACCAGGTAGATAAATTTCTATTCTTCAATGTTTTCTGTTCTTTTCAACTTTTATTTTATTATTAACTTAACAAAATACAAAAAACAAATATAAAATAATTGTTATTATTCAATCTGCACAAACCTTTCAAGAATGTTCAATTCAGTAGATACAAACTTGTGCACAGTATTAGTAGCAATGGCTATCTCCCCCCCCCCCCACGTAATTGAATGTAACTAAATACTCAAGTGTTAACCTGTGTTAATTAAATCTACAGTTAAAAATAAATTTCAAATAATGCAAAAATTTAATATTGTATCAAAAACAATGAGATTGACATTACATAATTATGTTTAAACGCACATGAGTATGGCTTTCCCACCAGCTTCTAAATTAAATCCATTTATTTAAACTTGTTCAAAATCAAACAAAATATGCTTCATTGCCTAGGGAAAAAATTGAACAAAAAGAGGGAGAATCATCATTCCCAATTTTCATTTGGAAAAGTCTAACATTCGTCATTAACCCTAACCATTGCAGGATCATTGAGGGACTTGGAAGTTGATGAATCGGGGGACTTTGTAGGATTGGTGCGTTTGGGGTTTTTGTGACTGGAGGGTAAAGCAGGATCCAGGTCATAAGGCCTAAACTAATGATTTTGCAGGATTGGGGTTACTTTGGTATTTATCTAAATGAGGATTTGGGGGGATTTAGGTTATTTGTTACTTTGTACTTTCACACTGCTCATACTCTATGTACATTCTCCATGGAGCTTCAGTCAAGGTGCAAGTTATGTGACAAGGACAGAAAACGTTAGCGTACCAAGAGTCATGTGTGCATACCATTGTTACTGCACTTTATAGCAGAGTTTGTTTCATGTTTGGGTGCTTATAGCTCATTGGTAAACCCAATGCAAGATTTTGCAGGCTTGAGGTTACATGGAGTTTAACAGTTTGGATTTGCAGGATTTTGCAGGATTTAGATTTAGACCTAAATCCTGCAAAATCCTGCAAATCTGGTGGTTATTTTTATTTGAATATTTGTCCATATAGTTGCGTAGTATTCTGCATTTGAAATGAAGTGATTTTGGGTGGTAACGGATGGAAAAGGTCAAAATCTGAACGTTACTGTACGAAGCTGCTTTCCACGTTTGATGTTAAACACATACTACCAGCTTCTTATTCGACATTCGAATGCTAAACACGTTCCGTTGAAACAAATCTACGCAGAAATGTGCGATGTCTTTTCAGGGCCACCATACACATTATGTCACGTGCATCTTGCGCGAAAATTTTGGTGTTGCACACAATTTTGGTCTTGCATGTAAAATTGAGTCTTGCACGAAAAATTGGGTCTTGCACGAAAAATTGGGTCTTGCACGAAAAATTGAGTCTTGCACGAAAAATTGAGTCTTGCACGAAAATTTTTGGTCTTGCATGTACAATTTAGTATTGCATGAAAAATTGGGTCTTGCATACAAATTTGGGTCTTGCATATAAAATTGGGTCTTGCATATAAAATTGGGTCTTGCATATAAAATTGGGTCTTGCAGAAAAATTTGGGTCTTGCAGGAAAATTTGGGTCTTGCATGTAAAATTGGGTCTTGCATATAAAATTGGGTCTTGCAGGAAAATGTTGGTCTTGCACGATAAATTAAGTCTTGGACGAATTTTGTTGGGGGTCTTGCACGAAATATTGGGTCTTGCACGAAAAAACGAGTTAGTCTTGCATGAAATTTTGGGTGTTGGCCAAAAAATACGGTTTTGAATTAATTCCGCTTTGGCTTGCTATACTCTCCATCCCATATATTGCTTCATAATAATATAGCTTATTGTATAGGTTCCCTGACTGACATACCAATGTATTGTCAACATTCCTTTACTCGTTACTCGATTTTACAAAAACACGACATTCGTTTATACAATAATGAAACATTCTTGGAGGGTGTTAAGTAAGTTATTACACTCGGTGGCGCGCCGTTCGTGGGTGAGAATGACCCCGGGCTGCGATATTTTTTTTCTGCAGGTAGGTTGGTACATTAGCCAATCAGAACACAGATGGTGTTGACGTCATCGATGATGTTAGAGTTGTCTGGGACAACCCTAACCCTAACCCAGCTAGCCCTAACCCAGCTGGCCCTAACCCAGCTGGCCCTAACCCAGCTGGCCCTAACCCAGCTGGCCCTAACCCAGCTGGCCCTAACCCAGCTGGCCCTAACCCATCTGGCCCTAACCCAGCTGGCCCTAACCCAGCTGGCCCTAACCCAGCTGGCCCTAACCCAGCTGGCCCTAACCCAGCTGGCCCTAACCCAGCTGGCCCTAACCCAGCTGGCCCTAACCCAGCTGGCCCTAACCCAGCTGGCCCTAACCCAGCTGGCCCTAACCCAGCTGGCCCTAACCCAGCTGGCCCTAACCCAGCTGGCCCTAACCCAGCTGGCCCTAACCCAGCTGGCCCTAACCCAGCTGGCCCTAACCCAGCTGGCCCTAACCCAGCTGGCCCTAACCCAGCTGGCCCTAACCCAGCTGGCCCTAACCCAGCTGGCCCTAACCCAGCTGGCCCTAACCCTAGCCCTAAACCCCTAACCCCTAACCCTAACCCTAACCCTAACCCTAACTCTAATCCCAACCCTAACCCCTAACCCCTAACCCCTAACCCCTAACCCCTAACCCCTAACCCCTAACCCCTAGTTAGAGCCCAGACAACTCTAACGTCATTGATGACGTCAACACCATCTGTGTTCTGATTGGATAATAAATGTACACTATGTACCAACCTATCAAGGGCCATTCTCACCCACGAACGCGGCGCGATCCTCTTGTATTATCGTACTCGGGAAAAATAGGGAAGACAGTTAATACTAACCGGTGTAGCGGTTCGCAATTTTTTTTCAGGAGCTGGGTGGTGCGAGAATGTATATTCATGAGAAAGAGCAATTGCAACTCATATACATTAAAGAACTATAAAGAATTATAAAAAAACGGCTTCCTCAACCAACTCGCCAATAGCATTGGTAGAGAGAAGAGCTATGGATTGAAAGGTCTGTGGTTCGAATCCGATTATCGTTAACGTTTGAGGGTTTTCTTTCAATTATTTTCTTATGTTTTTTTTTTACCATAGAACCCTATTTATTTTAGTGCATCCACATTCCACAGGATTCGTGTGCTTAAGGAAAATCACTCTCAACTCAAACATTAAAAATTCTTTCCACCTAAAAATGTCAACATCACTTTAATTTGTTTTCTCCATTTTCTTTCATTATACCCTAACCCAATTCTACCTCTAGAACTGGAGACCCACAATGTTATGGGGATACGAACATTTGCTCACAACTCGGTCATTTTTTTTTCAAACAAAAAGAAAGTGTCCCCATAACCCGGTGTATGCCTACCTAAGGTTAACAGGGAAAACCGGGTTAGGTACATAAGTGCCTTGACAAATACAACAAGGATCGCTACACTGGTTAGTTTTTAGTGACTTAAAAAAAATAGTGCCATGTTTACTTTAACATCACCGAGCCGAGGCGCGGGATTATTTTTAACGAAACTCGATCCAAGGCGGGTTCAAGCCGATGGTACCAGGAAGCACACCCACGCATTCCTGGCCTTGCTCGCTGCTGACAGACATTTCCGGCCTTGCTCGTGACGGGTTCATGCGTCATCCGTTTTGTATATACGTCCTCCGTCGCAAACTGGTTAATTGACAATAATTTACTTCCCGCACGGAAGACTGGCTCACGCCCCGATCAATCAGATTCGATAATATAGGGGTGGTTCCAGAACCAGCCTATGTGCGAAATGTGAAACTCGTTTTGCAATCCAAAAGAAATAATACTAATAGGAAAAATGAATTTGATAAAACAAAATACAACAGCGTAAGAAACACTTCCCGACGCCAGTTGAAAACAAACGCCGGTTTTCCTTCTTTTATCAGCACCCATGATTGTAAAATTCGTCTAAGCTGTAACCAAAAAGCAGTTTTCAGAAATCAAATTCATCTGATGTTAATCAATTTCAAACTTGTACTAAGTAAATTAGTCGCTTGTGTGCTTGAGTCAAGCACATAATATGAGACAAATTTATTTTAACACAAGTTTGAAATTGATTGATATACAACGAATTCGGTTAATCATGCTGCCTTTCGGCAACAGACTCAAATTTGATATGCAAACACCAAAACAAACGTCTCTTTCCATCACCGCACACGGTTAGATGTTTTGATTTTTTCTTAAACAACTATCAAAAGATAGAAGAAAAAATTATCTAAAAGCCCATACCTCATTTAACTATTTTCCAAAATAGGAAAATATAAATAATGGCTTTTTCAAACAAAAAACAAACACACTTTTAGCCCAAATCCACAACATGAGTTCACAACCCATGCTCTGTTTTCCGCTCTATCGCATCCGAGCACCCATTGGATAATAAGATGACCAATCACAACACGGTATCATCCACCGGGCCACGCCGTTTTGCACGCTACCCATCTTACGTACGCAAACTGTACATATATACCCCAGAGAATACCAACAAAACCAGGGAAACATCCCTCCTAAAACATCTCATCAACCAAAACAAACCAAACGGTTTTTCTTGCCTACAATGTGCCCCACAATCCGAATATATTCATTATATTCATATACAATTTCCGCATAGGAAAGCCATGGCAAGAAATAAACCGAAAAAAGGTAACAATGAGATCACTTAACCAACAAAAATCAAACCTCTTCTCTGGCAAATGCGAACGCAAAAACGCCAATTCCAATCAGCAACCGAGCCATAAACAACCGGACCGTAACAATTAAAACACCAAGCAGTAAACAAACACAGTTGTAACCCAACATACTGCTCTCTATACAAGAGAAATAATACGGACCCAATATAAATAATATGGCTAAGTTCCAAATACCTGGAATTCACGTTCATTGATTGTAACCACACCAAACCCACACACCTTGCGAGTTAGACCCGATTCCTTACCATGGAATCACCTACCTGCAACTGACGAGTGTCATAACAGTAAAGACACGAAAGCACTGCTATTGCTAACACAAGAGAATTTGCGATTACAATTCTCCCCTCGCACCCCAAATAAAATCACATTTGATTTATCTTATACCATACGGTCATCTAGTCTTTAGTGTTCGCCCACTCCGTTTATTTCGGACATAACGGGCCTAGACTATTTCGTGCTTAAATTAAGCCATACAAGTCACAGAGAGAGGAATGTCACTGGATGGGAAAGCGCCATCATTCTCTTAACCAAAACTATTATACTCCCTGCTTCACCCAGAAGTATCGTGGGTCGATGGTCCACGCAAGCTGCCCGTGAATACCCCCCTTGATTAACAACCATGGTATCTTCAGGTTGTTTCTCTCTCTGCTTTGAGTACATGTACTCATGTACAACCACAGACTTGGCTTTAATAAGTCTATCACACATAAGACGTCACATGACATCGATATCCCACACACATTCGCACTCGGAAAACAACCAGTACAAATATCCTAACATGGAAACCCCGGCCATCTCGTTTGTTTAAACAAATAAAAACCTGAACGCACATCAGCAAATCTGTAATTTGGAACACAAATAACCCGCAGACGGGATTATTCCACCTAAATTACATTATAACATTTGAAACAAACCAGCCACAACGTAGCCGCTATACTCATAAACAAAGGGCCGACCAAAACATATTTGTCCAAATACCGCACACGGTTTGACCATATGTTTCTTTTTCAAACACCAAAACAAACGTCTCTTTCCATCACCGCACACGGTTAGATGTTTTGATTTTTTCTTAAACAACTATCAAAAGATAGAAGAAAAAATTATCTAAAAGCCCATACCTCATTTAACTATTTTCCAAAATAGGAAAATATAAATAATGGCTTTTTCAAACAAAAAACAAACACACTTTTAGCCCAAATCCACAACATGAGTTCACAACCCATGCTCTGTTTTCCGCTCTATCGCATCCGAGCACCCATTGGATAATAAGATGACCAATCACAACACGGTATCATCCACCGGGCCACGCCGTTTTGCACGCTACCCATCTTACGTACGCAAACTGTACATATATACCCCAGAGAATACCAACAAAACCAGGGAAACATCCCTCCTAAAACATCTCATCAACCAAAACAAACCAAACGGTTTTTCTTGCCTACAATGTGCCCCACAATCCGAATATATTCATTATATTCATATACAATTTCCGCATAGGAAAGCCATGGCAAGAAATAAACCGAAAAAAGGTAACAATGAGATCACTTAACCAACAAAAATCAAACCTCTTCTCTGGCAAATGCGAACGCAAAAACGCCAATTCCAATCAGCAACCGAGCCATAAACAACCGGACCGTAACAATTAAAACACCAAGCAGTAAACAAACACAGTTGTAACCCAACATACTGCTCTCTATACAAGAGAAATAATACGGACCCAATATAAATAATATGGCTAAGTTCCAAATACCTGGAATTCACGTTCATTGATTGTAACCACACCAAACCCACACACCTTGCGAGTTAGACCCGATTCCTTACCATGGAATCACCTACCTGCAACTGACGAGTGTCATAACAGTAAAGACACGAAAGCACTGCTATTGCTAACACAAGAGAATTTGCGATTACAATTCTCCCCTCGCACCCCAAATAAAATCACATTTGATTTATCTTATACCATACGGTCATCTAGTCTTTAGTGTTCGCCCACTCCGTTTATTTCGGACATAACGGGCCTAGACTATTTCGTGCTTAAATTAAGCCATACAAGTCACAGAGAGAGGAATGTCACTGGATGGGAAAGCGCCATCATTCTCTTAACCAAAACTATTATACTCCCTGCTTCACCCAGAAGTATCGTGGGTCGATGGTCCACGCAAGCTGCCCGTGAATACCCCCCTTGATTAACAACCATGGTATCTTCAGGTTGTTTCTCTCTCTGCTTTGAGTACATGTACTCATGTACAACCACAGACTTGGCTTTAATAAGTCTATCACACATAAGACGTCACATGACATCGATATCCCACACACATTCGCACTCGGAAAACAACCAGTACAAATATCCTAACATGGAAACCCCGGCCATCTCGTTTGTTTAAACAAATAAAAACCTGAACGCACATCAGCAAATCTGTAATTTGGAACACAAATAACCCGCAGACGGGATTATTCCACCTAAATTACATTATAACATTTGAAACAAACCAGCCACAACGTAGCCGCTATACTCATAAACAAAGGGCCGACCAAAACATATTTGTCCAAATACCGCACACGGTTTGACCATATGTTTCTTTTTCAAACACCAAAACAAACGTCTCTTTCCATCACCGCACACGGTTAGATGTTTTGATTTTTTCTTAAACAACTATCAAAAGATAGAAGAAAAAATTATCTAAAAGCCCATACCTCATTTAACTATTTTCCAAAATAGGAAAATATAAATAATGGCTTTTTCAAACAAAAAACAAACACACTTTTAGCCCAAATCCACAACATGAGTTCACAACCCATGCTCTGTTTTCCGCTCTATCGCATCCGAGCACCCATTGGATAATAAGATGACCAATCACAACACGGTATCATCCACCGGGCCACGCCGTTTTGCACGCTACCCATCTTACGTACGCAAACTGTACATATATACCCCAGAGAATACCAACAAAACCAGGGAAACATCCCTCCTAAAACATCTCATCAACCAAAACAAACCAAACGGTTTTTCTTGCCTACAATGTGCCCCACAATCCGAATATATTCATTATATTCATATACAATTTCCGCATAGGAAAGCCATGGCAAGAAATAAACCGAAAAAAGGTAACAATGAGATCACTTAACCAACAAAAATCAAACCTCTTCTCTGGCAAATGCGAACGCAAAAACGCCAATTCCAATCAGCAACCGAGCCATAAACAACCGGACCGTAACAATTAAAACACCAAGCAGTAAACAAACACAGTTGTAACCCAACATACTGCTCTCTATACAAGAGAAATAATACGGACCCAATATAAATAATATGGCTAAGTTCCAAATACCTGGAATTCACGTTCATTGATTGTAACCACACCAAACCCACACACCTTGCGAGTTAGACCCGATTCCTTACCATGGAATCACCTACCTGCAACTGACGAGTGTCATAACAGTAAAGACACGAAAGCACTGCTATTGCTAACACAAGAGAATTTGCGATTACAATTCTCCCCTCGCACCCCAAATAAAATCACATTTGATTTATCTTATACCATACGGTCATCTAGTCTTTAGTGTTCGCCCACTCCGTTTATTTCGGACATAACGGGCCTAGACTATTTCGTGCTTAAATTAAGCCATACAAGTCACAGAGAGAGGAATGTCACTGGATGGGAAAGCGCCATCATTCTCTTAACCAAAACTATTATACTCCCTGCTTCACCCAGAAGTATCGTGGGTCGATGGTCCACGCAAGCTGCCCGTGAATACCCCCCTTGATTAACAACCATGGTATCTTCAGGTTGTTTCTCTCTCTGCTTTGAGTACATGTACTCATGTACAACCACAGACTTGGCTTTAATAAGTCTATCACACATAAGACGTCACATGACATCGATATCCCACACACATTCGCACTCGGAAAACAACCAGTACAAATATCCTAACATGGAAACCCCGGCCATCTCGTTTGTTTAAACAAATAAAAACCTGAACGCACATCAGCAAATCTGTAATTTGGAACACAAATAACCCGCAGACGGGATTATTCCACCTAAATTACATTATAACATTTGAAACAAACCAGCCACAACGTAGCCGCTATACTCATAAACAAAGGGCCGACCAAAACATATTTGTCCAAATACCGCACACGGTTTGACCATATGTTTCTTTTTCAAACACCAAAACAAACGTCTCTTTCCATCACCGCACACGGTTAGATGTTTTGATTTTTTCTTAAACAACTATCAAAAGATAGAAGAAAAAATTATCTAAAAGCCCATACCTCATTTAACTATTTTCCAAAATAGGAAAATATAAATAATGGCTTTTTCAAACAAAAAACAAACACACTTTTAGCCCAAATCCACAACATGAGTTCACAACCCATGCTCTGTTTTCCGCTCTATCGCATCCGAGCACCCATTGGATAATAAGATGACCAATCACAACACGGTATCATCCACCGGGCCACGCCGTTTTGCACGCTACCCATCTTACGTACGCAAACTGTACATATATACCCCAGAGAATACCAACAAAACCAGGGAAACATCCCTCCTAAAACATCTCATCAACCAAAACAAACCAAACGGTTTTTCTTGCCTACAATGTGCCCCACAATCCGAATATATTCATTATATTCATATACAATTTCCGCATAGGAAAGCCATGGCAAGAAATAAACCGAAAAAAGGTAACAATGAGATCACTTAACCAACAAAAATCAAACCTCTTCTCTGGCAAATGCGAACGCAAAAACGCCAATTCCAATCAGCAACCGAGCCATAAACAACCGGACCGTAACAATTAAAACACCAAGCAGTAAACAAACACAGTTGTAACCCAACATACTGCTCTCTATACAAGAGAAATAATACGGACCCAATATAAATAATATGGCTAAGTTCCAAATACCTGGAATTCACGTTCATTGATTGTAACCACACCAAACCCACACACCTTGCGAGTTAGACCCGATTCCTTACCATGGAATCACCTACCTGCAACTGACGAGTGTCATAACAGTAAAGACACGAAAGCACTGCTATTGCTAACACAAGAGAATTTGCGATTACAATTCTCCCCTCGCACCCCAAATAAAATCACATTTGATTTATCTTATACCATACGGTCATCTAGTCTTTAGTGTTCGCCCACTCCGTTTATTTCGGACATAACGGGCCTAGACTATTTCGTGCTTAAATTAAGCCATACAAGTCACAGAGAGAGGAATGTCACTGGATGGGAAAGCGCCATCATTCTCTTAACCAAAATATTCCCAAGACAATGTTTATTTAATAGAGTGACCAACATTTAAAATGCAATGATAAATTGACTAAATTCGAACGCAGATTTATTACGACTAAATGCACCTTTGTGGAGAAATAATTATTAATTGTTAAATAGAAAACGGGATTGCGAACGTTCATATACTATTTCACACGAACACGAATGCAATTTGTACAAATTAATGTGCACATTTCCCGATATTGTCTGGAAAAACCTATTTTACTTTTATTATTTGGTTTAGAGATGTCATTAAGTTAAATGCTATCTTACTTTTATATATTTGGTTTAGAGAGATCATCCAGTTAAAGTGCTATCTTACTTTTATATATTTGGTTTAGAGAGATCATCCAGTTAAAGAGCTATCTTACTTTTATTTGGTTTAGAGAGGTCATCCAGTTAAAGTGCTATCTTACTTTTATATATTTGGTTTAGAGAGTTCATCCAGTTAAAGTGCTATCTCACTGTTATATAATGGTTTAGAGAGGTCATCCAGTTAAAGTGCTATCTTACTTTTATATATTTAGTTTAGAGAGTTCATCTAGTTAAAGTGCTATCTTACTTTTATATATTTGGTTTAGAGAGGTCATCCAGTTAAAGAGCTATCTTACTTTTATATATTTGGTTTAGAGAGGTCATCCAGTTAAAGTGCTATCTTACTTTTATATATTTGGTTTAGAGAGGTCATCCAGTTAAAATGCTATCTTACTTTTATATATTTGGTTTAGAGAGTTCATCCAGTTAAAGTGCTATCTCACTGTTATATAATGGTTTAGAGAGGTCATCCAGTTAAAGTGCTATCTTACTTTTATATATTTGGTTTAGAGAGATCATCCAGTTAAAGTGCTATCTTACTTTTATGTATTTAGTTTAGAGAGGTCATCCAGTTAAATGCTATCTTACTTTTATATATTTGGTTTAGAGAGGTCATCCAGTTAAAATGCTATCTTAATTGTGTATATTTCGTTTAGAAAGGTCATCCAGTTAAAGTGCTATCTTACCTTTATATATTTGGTTTAGAGAGGTCATCTATTTAAAGTGCTATCTTACTTTCATACATTTAATATTGCCGCTGTCTACCACTCTCTAAGCCAGTCTCTTAGTTTTCGTTGTAATCGGACCCTAAATGCGCCCCTGAACATTTTATTAATAGAAGAAAGAAAATAACTATGCGCCAGTTAAGCTTAAGACAAAGATGATAACCAAAAAACAAACCAAAAACCAATAAATGCACTTGTACTTCACAACGAGTTTACTCCCGCTGTGACAGTAGTATAGAGACGGAGGCGGTTAGCGAGTGCGCAGGGATATCCTGCGCCGTGCCAGAACACCTGGAGCCCGGTAGGCAGATTCGGCAGAGAGGCTCCCATTTTGGGTTATATGCGGAATTTCCGGTCTGCCATCGGTTATAACCTGCTTTGACTGGTGCATCGGCTGAAACCTAATACAAGGTTAAAATTAAAACATAGATATTTCTCTTTTAAACTGTTAGTTATTTTTTTGTATTCCCTTTTTGTATTCTCTTTTTGAGTTTCACCGTTGTATTCCACTCGCTCAACTTGAATACACAAAAAACGGGACAGTACAATTGTACTGACAAAATAGATTACCCCCATCACCCAAAACGTTTTTTACAAGACGAAAGATCTAGAGTGTTTTAACATAAAAAACCGACATAAATTATACAATTAATAGAGTAGATAATTATAATGATATGACAAGTTACGCACCTCGATCTCCATCAAATAAAATAAAATAAAACTGTAATATATAAACTGTAAACAAATCCGGTGTACCGTGTTCCGAAGATTTTTCTGAGCGTGTCGGGCTGGAGGATTTTGACCGTGTCGTAGCGCAAATCGTCGGTACCTTGCTTCGCCGTGTCGTTCGCTGTTTAACCCGCAAACCCGGTAGGTTCAATCGATGAATTATACTCAACAAAGGTTAATTTGTATAATTTGTTTTTAGAAGTATGGACCATTATTGCATATGTGACCTGCAGTCACAAAAACAGCGTAAAGTCGCGCCATGCTCATACCGAGTTTTGATTGAAAATAGCCGATTTGACAGTGGGGAATCGTTTTGGGGGGTTTTGGCATGATACAATTCCCACATATGTGACACGATCAAGCAGAATGAGTCGGATGTCGGCCCCGGTCAAGAAATGAGTTTTCATGTAGTTTCAAAGAGGGCATCTGTGCGTCTTAAAAACTGAAACCCCACGTTGATACGATGTTTTGTTGTCGAGTTATGTAGATTTGTTTAAAAACCAACGAAAAACACAGTTCTTATTAAAACATTTTTTTTTGATTCCTCGACATCCGACTCATTCCGCTTGAACGTGTCACATATGTTTTCTTTGGAACTACCAAGTATTTTTGTGCAAAAGATTAGCAGAAATATCTAAATTTGATTTTACTGAGCGTGCCCAAGAAGTAACATGTAGCGAAATTAATGAAAATATAAAAATATCCCCGCTGGTTTTGCTCAATATTAGATATTTTAAAATACCTTACCCAATAAATTATATATCATTTTAAAGCTAAGAGTTCAAGAAATCTAGAAATACCAATATCTCGAAATATCAAAATGTCAACTTTACTATGAATTCGTGGGAGCAGGTCACATATTTTGTTAAAGGGATCGTATACGTTTGGTAATTGGAACCCACTGTTTGTTTCAATCCTATATAGTTATAGATATATACCATAAAACTAACCTGTCAAAATTTCACTTCAAAAGGTGGTAGCAATTTTGAGATATTGCCGAAAATCTAGAGCGGTTAAGTCAACGCATGAAGAATAATCTGCATTGGAATACACAGTCTGAGAAACGTCACTGCAGTAACGCTTCTCATATTTAAATTTTTGGGGATAAAAGGTCATATCTTGTTCTATAACCGCAGTACTTCAAAGTGAAAAGTTTCAAAAAATGCATTATACTATCCAAAGCTACTGTACTTCTTACCAAGTAAGTTTTTATTGCCATTAATTTTTGGAGTAATTACCAAACGTAAACGATACTCTTTATACAAAGTATTGAAGACTAATATATATCGTTTTCGTTCAGTGTCCCTTCCCCCCCCCCCCCCCCCCACTCCGCCCCCCCCCCCCCCCCTTCCCCACTCCAACACCGCCAACCCCCGAAGCTTGGCCCTGTTTAACGAGTAAACACCTTTCTTGCTATCAGTTTGTAATCATGTTTATATAAACGCACGTGTATAACTGCTAAACATCAATGTTCAATGGCTAAACTAACACTATCCGTCCTCATGGTTAATATGCTTAGCATGTAAACATGTTTACAAACTGATTGGTTAAGAAGAAGAACCAAGTGTTTAGAAAAGTGTTTACTCGCTAAATACAGTTTTGGCAGTGTAATTTGTTTAATACATGCTCCGCCGCCAATTTAGCTCCATCACCAATTTTTTTCAAAACAAAACCACGGCACAGTTAAAAAGAGCGCCAGTTGCCGGAAAGAGTTGAATTTCTCCTGAACGAAGTAGTGCAACACTAAATCTATACACAACGAAGCCGACGATGGTCCAGGTTTTGTCATTCTAAACCACGGTCTCATTTTTTTTTGCTGGGTTAACGATCGACTCTAGAGTGATAGAGTCTCGGCACTGCCGGTCAAAAAGGCTAGCCGGTCAAGCCAAATCCTCAGGCGACTGGAAATACGTTAACCTAGTTACTCAACCCAGTTTTGGCGGAGGGATATACATGACGAGTATTTGGTGAAACAATCGCAGAAAACAACCTAGATTCGTTTAAAGGTAGGCTACACCATTTGCATATATCGGAAAAAATGTACTACCGAATTATTAAGAAATTATTTAGCGAGTAAACACTTTTCTCGCTATTAGTTTGTAAACTCGTTTAGAAGCTAAACGCACGCGTCCAATTCCTAAACATTGATGTTCAATGGTTAAACACTGTCTTTTCTCAAGCTAAACATATTTAGCATGTAATCATGTTTACAAACTGACAGCAAGATAGAAATGTGTGTACTCGCTAAACACAGTTGTTTTTGCAGTGTAGAAACATAGCTTTTAAAACTAAATCATTATTAATTCTTTCTGGTAATGAAACTAATGATCCCTCAGAAGCGCTCTAGGCACTGCAGCTCGCAACCTTGAAGAAACCTGTAGAGAGAAGACAATAATAATAATAATAATAATAATAAATAACATTTATATAGCGCTTAATACAAGTGTTTCTAAGCGCTAAGATTTCCCCGGTCATTGGGCTCATGAAACATTCCAAATACTATCTCAGCTCCCTGGGGAGTATACAGCTCGATGCTGCCATTTCGGCGCAAACCAGCTAAACCAACCACAATATAACCATCTCTGTCCTCACATGTACCCATTTACTCCTGGGTGGAGAGAAGCAATGAGTGACAAAGTGCCTTGCCCAAGGGCACACGAACCGTAGTCCCAGGCCGGACTCGAACCCACAACAATACAGTTGTTAGAGGTGGGAGGAAAAGCGCAGAAGAACAACCTGGGAAAAAACCAACAGAATCAGGCAGGGACTGAAAACCCAAACCACATATTAGCCCAGACGGGGTTTGAATCCGGGTCATAGCGGTAGCAGACGAGGAATGAACAGCTACCCCAACCTGATTCGAGACAAACATTTACAAACAATACCAATCAGAATGAGCAGTTTTCCTATACATGTAATTACGTAAGGCTTCGACATTTTGTCAAAATAAAATAAATAGGCATAACACACAACAATTTAGTGTTGATATAAAAATAAAAAATCCACGTGGCAACCCACTCTCCATAGACGACGAAGTAAAGGGGGGACCAGAGCGCCATGGCCCCAGGCTAAACATTTGTCATTATTGTTGCCCTAAAAAAAGAAAATTAATTACTTTTCATTCAACCCGAGTATATACAGGGCGCCCGGGGAAACCCTGAGTATCGGATTCGTACACCAATAATAATTTGGATTGCGAGCCGAATCCCCATCACATTTCATCCCGGTGACGAATGCTATAATATACTAGAACACAGACAAAAATATAAAAAAATAAAAAAAAACTGCATCTTTTCCAGCGGTAGTTTTTTTTTTTTTTTGTGGCGGGAAAAAGTAAAAACCTGGGAATGAATTGATTTCGATCTCTTAGGCGAAAGCACTTAATAGTAAAAAAACGAGTTAGATTGCGCCTGGTGTGATGGGCAACGGAAAGTGATTCACGCATTTAATGACGAATCCTTTTTTTAGGATAGTGTTTGATTTGGTTGACGCACAACGTTCAGATGGGTCACCTATGAAATGAACACTCCCATGTGATCAATGTATACGTCTGTTTTTCCGTTAAAATAAACAAGGCCTATTCTCTAGACAATCCAAAAGGTACATACAACATTTGCAAACATCAAACATTAACCAAACTACTGAATTATTATGACGTGCCTTACTTCACACTAAAGTGGGTGAGCATACTGTGAAACCATGGCACCTGGTGGGCGGTCATTGTCAAAAAAGTGGAACTTCTGTATCAATTTCCAATGATTGTCCGGGCCGATCAAAAATTAACAATTATCAAATCCAGCTAGTGCGATTTGTGTTTGCAATGGTTGTACGTGTGGGAGCAAGCCAGCTTGTCTAGTTCCCTGACCTGATGTGTGAGAACCAGCTACAACATTATTTGTTTTCTTCCGGCACCCGTAAACTAACAACTTTAAACAGGTAGGGCCTACGTTTTTTTTCTACAAAAAACTAACCACAAAATCCGTCCATTTCTGAAAAATACACTAAAAGCAAAATGGTGTACATACTTGGTTTTGGAATGTAGATATAAAGTTTGAACTTTTTTATTCAGGAGTGGGTTTACAGTGGTAATGTTCATTACGATAATATCGCTGTCTGTGTGTTTTGTCCACTGTTTTTTTTCTTCTTTATTTTCTTACGTTCGTCCTCTTCAAAATAACCCATCGACGCAACAGGTGTGAGTACAACATGAAACGTGAGGTGTCGGAGAATTTCAAGATCTCCAACGCCGTGAAGAGACGGCAAATAAGAGTTTCATATCTATAGATTTCCCTCTCGGGAGAGAGAGAGAGAGAGACAGCTTGTCGGCAACATCTTATTCAAGTCCCTGAGATTTTTTTCTTTCTTCTTCGTCCTTCACCGAAATGATGTCTCTCGACAAAGTATTTGCCGAGTGTGCCGGCTCTTATAATACCACCGGGTTGAAGTCCTCTATATAACCATCCCCCCAAAACAATAATAGTTTCTCTACAGACCGCCGTTCGGTCTACTGACGAAAACTCACTTAAGGTTTAAACCAAAAAAAAGGAAGAAAAAAAAAAGAATGAAGTGGGTGGAAGAAACAAATGGGGAAAATGTAATAATTGTAGTCGGATAGGATTACAGCAAAATTAAACGCCGGGAGAATGATCAATTTTTTGATGTTTCAGCCGAGCCGGGGGAGAATTGGAATGGGTGGATATTAGCGGGTTTCGGGTGATGGCTGGGGCCCCATAGCCCGGGGCTGGCAGAGCGATGCGCGCTGGCAAGCCCCGCCCGGCCGAAGTGTTTTATCCTGAACGGTACACACCATACCGGGCCTCGTTCATTGATCTGCCCTCCCGTGCCGGGCCCGCAACTTCCCGGCACCTGTTTGCCGGGGTATCACCGCACACTTCCCCCACCCATCCATGGTAATTAGCCACTCCACTGCCCACCGCTAGGTGTAGTGTTTCTCATAGGCCAATTGTTTTGGTGTGTGAGGGTTTTTCTTGAGATTGGTTAAGAGAGTGATGACAATGGAAACATATCGCTTGACTAAATTAGTCGGACTGTTATTGCTGCGCCGGAGGCCTACGGTTTGTCATCGTACGGATGACTAAAAGACGGTTATTACTTCTCTAGTCGGTATAATTCTTTTGTACCAATTTATTCCTTTCGTTTTTTATAGTTCTTTGTGTAAAATTTGTCATCTTTAACGGGACTGCACAATTTTAGAGAGTGCAGTTATTTTGCTAAAACAAAGCCTCAACCAATCTTTAAAAATAGTTATTGTTTGATACGTCTATTGTGCGTGTTTTGGTTTGTATAGGCTTATTGGTTTTGTTTAACACCTGTCCAGCGTTAAACCTTTTTATTATTCGTAAAATTGCCCATTTATTCGTTGAATTCTGTTATATTTTTATACCCACATGCTTTACATTTAGATCAAAGATGAAACGTTGGCTAGTCCCATGAAAACACAATTATTACTTTTTTAAAATTTCTGGTAATGAAACCAAGGATTCCTCACAAGCGCCCAAGGCACTGTAGCTCGCAAGCCTGAAGAAACCTGTGGAGAGAAGACAATGAGAAGAAGGTACAGTTTTAGAGGTGGGAGGAAACACCAGAAGAATATCCTAGGGAATCCCACGGAGTCGGGCAGGGACTGAAAACCCAATCCACATATTGGCCCAGGCCGAATTTGAACCCGGGTCATAGTGGTGGAAGGCGAGGAAAGAACCGCTACGCCAACCTGACTCCCAAACACGCCGTGTTCGAAACGGGCTTTCATCAGGGTTACGGCTGCGTCTATTGTCAACCTGGTCACGCATGGCTGTAACGGACGAAGACCTATAGACAATAGCCACAGACAACAGAATCGGACTATAATTTGTTCATTCACAAACAGACACAGAATTAAATTTTACGGGTAAACTTGATCCTGATCTTGATCCAATACGTGGCAACAGATCCGATATAATCCATGTAATTCGCCACGGGGGAGTTCGGAGTGGTCATTAAACGCCTTGATTAAATGTACACCTTTTGAAATAACCTTGTGGTCCCTTTGTCTTATAAAGTCTATGGCTCTGTCTCTGAAGACCTTAAAGGGGTCGTATACGTTTGGTAATTGGAACCCACTGTTTGTTTCAATCCTATATAGTTATAGATATATACCATAAAACTAACCTGTAAAAATTTCATTTCCAAAAGTGGTAGCGATTTTGAGATATTGCAGAAAATCTGGAGCGGTTATGTCCACGCAGGAAGAATAATCTGCATTGGAATACACAATCTGAGAAACGTCACTGCAGTAACGCTTCTCAGATTCAAATTGTTGGGGATAAAAAGTGATATCTTTTTCCATAACCGCAGTACTTCGAAGTGAACAGTTTCTAAAATTGCATTATACTATCCAAAGCTGCTGTACTTCTTACCAAGTAAGTTTGTATTGCCATTAATTTTTGGAGTAATTATCAAACGTATACGATCCCTTTAATACTTGGTGAAGTAACTACATAGTCTGGTAACCTGTTTCAATCCCTATAAGTCCCGGGTAAAAAATGAATATCTGTATGCATCTACATACAGTCGCCAAGCAAATTGCCCAAAAAAATTACCGGTATAACTATACAGTTTTATACCCCCCAAAAAATATCACAATCAGGCCATACTGGCATAATAGATACGACGTGGTATAAAGTAATGGCGCGATAATAATCACAGTGTTTATTTGGGGCACAAAGATAACATTGTGATTGGTAAGTTTGTGGCCTGGGGTAGAAATCAGTTTTAGAAAAAAATCTAACATTATTTTTGGTGTTCAACGTATAGTCCCCTCTTATATGAACACATTTCGTCAAGCGGTCGTGGAGCATACGGATCCCTTCTGTATAGAAGCCGTCGTGTCGTCTCATGCCCCCATGAAGTGGTTCACAGTTTCAATGACGCTATATCAATCACCTTGGGTCCTGTAGCCAATTTGGTATATTTGTGAGGGTATATAAAGAGATTAATAATAATAATAAACCATTCTTATATAGCGCATCAGAAGAACAGGACTTGTGTTTGACCAGTTCAAATCTACGTGTCTAGATGGCAGCCACGGCCAATGTGGACGTGTAGGCCGAAGCATTGTCCTGGTTGGAAAAGCACCCTCTCGTCAGCTTCCCACGCCGACTCTTTTTTGATTTTCTCCCGTAGCTGTTTTCGGGAGATCAGAGTATAGTTGTCGCCGGTGATAGCGTGAACCTTTTTCACACTTTCTGCGTAATCATTCAGAGAAAGTTTTTTGCATGGAAACTGTATATCCCATCTCCTTCCACCTCGGGCCGCGCACTTATCAATCGCCCTTGTAGTGCCGCACAGACCCATCTTTATAGGCACCTCGAACTGTGTATATCGATTTGAGAGAGAGAGCGGACCCTTTTGTTTCTACACCTATAATACACAATCATCTGGATATCTGAAAAGAATTCCTAAGATCCCAAGAACACAATGACCAACACTTGACAAAAGAGGGGGTGGGATGTTCCACAAGGAAATGGTCAACCCAGTCTCCTTCTTAAATTGTGTAAAATGCGCAGTAATGCCGGCAAAACGGAGGTTGGTTCTTAAAGAGGGAATAAACAAGTGTATAATGTTTTTAATTACTTTAATTAGTTGGTTTAAGTTTGGGGTAGGATAAGGGAAAAGTCGGGTTATGGTATAAAAAGAAAGAAAAAGTCGGGTTAGGGTACAGAAAGTAAAAAGTTTAAATTACTGCATAAACGGCTATTCTTATTTACTAATTCAAGTAATTAAAAACATTTTACACTTGTTTGTTTACTCTTTTAGAACCAACCTCCGTTTTGCCAGCATTACTGCGCATGTACATTTTCTGAAATTGTGATATACACACAATTGGTCAATTGTGATATGTACACAATTTAAGAAGGAGACTGGGCTGGAAATGGTCCAGGGTAAAGATCAAAGGAAAGAACTAACAAAGAAGTATGACTGGGAGTGGTTGAAGGGGGGGGGGGGGTCCGGAGGAAAAGGAGTGGACAACAGAATGACAAGAAAGGGGTGTAAAAGGAAAATGGACGGGAGAAACCAGAGGATTAAGAACAAACAAAAACAAACAAAATCCTTGCAAGGGATACATCTGAAACAGATGACAATAAGAGAAGAACAAAAATAGAAGTTAATCATTTCCTAGTTGGACGTTGAGCCCATGTGGTTGAATAGTCCGAAGACGATTTATCCAAAACTTTCTCCCGCGGCTGAGGCAAATTTTAATCAAAAAGATCAGTCGTTATTGTTGGATCACCCCCCCTTTTTGAAATGACATCAAGCCAGAAGGGATAATATTATGCCAGTAATATCTTCTTTTTGGTAAGTAAGTAAGGTTTTTGATAATTATTCTGTAAAGTACTTTTGGAAGTGATTGCAAATGGTCATATATACCTATGCATTGTAACTGAACAACAGAATAGGTTTCACTTTCAATAAAGGGATTAGTAGTTTCCGAGCTTCACGTACAAATACAATCAACTGGCCGCAGCTTGTCAGTAAATCCTAGATTTCAACAACACCAATGCAGGGTGCAGATAATTATACAGAGTCCCGCCAACAGAATCATGAAACTCCTGCACGTGTTAAAAAAAAAACAGGACTGAATTCCGAATCACCAGAAAACTTTCATGAATGCTAAACGAAATCCCCCTTCTTGTTTCATTCTATCTGTCCCTTCGCCCAGTCGCGTATCGACCGGCTCTCCCATCTTGCGAATTCCCGATGCCTCCAATCACTCCGTATAACCGCGTCAAGCGAGGGGAGCAAACGGATCA
This sequence comes from Crossaster papposus, assembly GCA_037893245.1. Classification (NCBI taxonomy): domain Eukaryota; kingdom Metazoa; phylum Echinodermata; class Asteroidea; order Velatida; family Solasteridae; genus Crossaster; species Crossaster papposus. The sequence goes on along the minus strand of JBAIAA010000507.1, from coordinate 1,204,139 downwards.
CCCGGCTAATATTTCAGCACGGAAACACTTTGACTAAAAAAGTTTCGCCCGTCACTTCACGGCAAGACGAGGGAATCTATAATTCTCGGTCCCCTGTTTTTGTTTTTGTTCACCGGCGCCCGAGCGATTGGTTGTAGCCGGCTGACGCGTCGATATCCCCGCGTACGAGTCACTGCCCTATACACGCAGCCCTCATCGAGCTCAAGCTCGGACTCCGGGCTATTTTTGGGACAGACAAGCTCTCTCCTTTTCTCACTCGGTTCCAGGTGGAACTCTCTCGGTGCTGTCCCCTCGGCCCAACTAATACCCCCCTCTAGCGATAGATCGTCTCGGGTTGTCGTCACCCCGGGGCGAATTCGGTTGAGAAACACTTCGCAAGCTGGAGCAAAAAAACACAAAAAACAAAAAACCTCCACGAGATTGTACCTATACCAAACTTTATAAAAAAACAAACACTACACCGAAATGTAGAAAAGAATACGTCACTGCGCATGAACAGAAAACCAACGAATCAGAGCGGGCGTATTCGACGGTGGCGTATTCCGAATTCAGCTAACACGTAAAATCGACATGAGTGTTAGCATCTTCCAAAATCAGTCTAATTTCGTTGGTTGAAATCAAATGAATGAATAAATAAATATCACGTCCCTGTACTCTATTGGCACAGAGGGGTTTAAGCGGTTACCGACGGTTAAATGATGACCGTGGTACAAAGAAAATGAAATACAAACTACGACATTTGTGTCACAATCAAATAGGATCGATAGACTAAGAAGTTAGATAGCTTGTGCGCATGCTCAATCTTAAGCCAATCACAGTTTCAGGCTTTGAACAATAATAGCTGTAACTTTCTTGCAAATATACTCGAAAAGTGACCGTGGATAATTATTATCCGAAGCTAAGTCAAGTGTGATTAAAGATATGGTACTAACACCCATACAATGATTTCGTTCGAACTGCTGTAATTTTACAATAAATCAAGAAATGTCGGGGATTTTTCAAATGATCAGTCACAAATTGACTAATTTTTGGAATACAGAATTCGTGTTTTGAGAAAATCGTGTTTTGCGTATGGTAAAAATGTTCTGCTTAAAAGTAAGATACACCATTGGTAATTGCTTTAATGTTCACGAATTGGTACATTTATAGTAAATATCGTTTAACTGACCTGTCCTACGTTTTACAATCATGGATGCTGAGAAAAGCCAGAAAAACGGCGTTTGTTTTCAACCGGCGTCGGGCAGTTGTTGTTATGTTGTTCTTGTTCTTTCGCGATCGCCGTCCGGAAATTGTGATTTTGTTTTTTATACAATGCAATTATTGAAACAATTACATAACGTCTAGCGCAATTATTTTTCTGGATGCCTACAATCATGTATTTACTTTCAAATAAGTAAGATATTTCTTAATAATTCGGTAGTAAAATTGTTCGATATCTCCAAAAGGTGTATACTACCTTTTGAGCCTAACTTGTCACCGAGTAGAAACTTCAACGAGTCAATTTTGAACACTCGTCTGTGGGTTGTGATCGGTGTTTTTAATATTAAAACAAACAGAATGCATGAAAAGCTAATGATCCCATACGCCTAACTCGGAAGGACTACATGTCATGTGCCTCATCTTTGTATATAAGTCTTTGATACAGTTTCAAAGACGCTCCTAGTTGTTCACAAATCCGAAATAAACTAAAATGGAATCAACAAACGACCTAATGTTACACAATTTAAACTGTTTACACAATACGGGTTTGTTTTAAAATTTTAAGGGATTAACAGAGACTAGTTAAAGGGATCGTATACGTTTCGTATACGTTATACGTTTGTTTCAATCCTATATAGTTATATATATATACCATAAAACTAACCTGTAAAAATCTCATTTCAAAAGGTGGTAGCAATTTTGAGATATTGCCGAAAATCTGGAGCGGTTATGTTCACACAGGAAGAATAATCTGCATTGGAATACACAATCTGAGAAACGTCACTGCAGTAACGCTTCTCAGATTCAAATATTTGGGGATAAAAAGTGATACATTTTTCCATAACCGCAGTACTTCGAAGTGAACAGTTTCTAAAAATGCATTATACTATCCAAAGCTGCTGTACTTCTTACCAAGTAAGTTTTTTATCGCCATTATTTTTTGGAGTAATTACCAAACGTATACGATCCCTTTAAGTTGTCTTAATCTCAAGTTTAGAAGGAAAACACCGTATTATATAATACGTTGTTTTCCTGCTAAACTTGAGATTAAGACAGCTCAACTAGTCTCTTTTAATCCCTTAATATTTGAAAACAAACCCGGTGTAGTATGCATTTCAGACTTCATGAAATACCGACTGGTTTGTAGTATTGCGCATGCTTAATTAAGAGATGATCATGATAATGAAGAGAGTGACCGGTCTTTTTGAGATGGTTTAACCAATAATAGGGAAAATGGGTCCGATTTTCACAGGAGTCTGATAATTCATATCACACCGGAACGGTAAAATCAGATCCGGGAGGCAACCGTTTTAGCCCGCCGTGCAACACGGCGCACATACCGCAGCAGGACGCGCTGAAAGATGCCTTTACTTCCGCGCACATCGCAATGTGTGCAAACAAAAACTATAACGAAAAACCCAGCGAGTTGGTGAGGTTGAGTTCAGTACAAAACGGCATTGATGGTGGTAGAAAATACGGTACCGTGTGGAGACGTGAACACAATGGGAACAATGGGAGTAAAAATATTCTCCAGAGGGTAATTTCTATAGATGAATAGGTCTCCACTAGGAATTTCACGAATTCGATTTTTGGATTGTACTTAAATTACTCAAAAACTAGGGTTAGGATGTGGGTTAGGGTTAGTGTTTGGGTTAGGGTATAATATAGGGTATATCGGGTCGAAATTTCAACCCAGGAAAATAATTGTGGTTAAAATAGGAGCATTTTGGGAAAAAACGTGCTCGACTTTCTAAGAGAACAAAGACATGTCTTCACAGTGATACAAAAATGTGTGGTGATTATGGGAAGAAATATTAATGGCAACAATTTATTACAACCACAATGTGCCCTTAGATTGTTATTTGAATTGAGAGGTGAATGATTTGTGGTGGACTTACAGGGTTCTGTGAACGATTCGACGTCCCTGACAAAAAACAAACAATTCTGTGAATTGTTTTGGTCTAAATCTATTGAAATCAATCAAATCACAACAATAGCCAAAAGGAAAATCTGCCACCCCCCCCCCCCCTGTCGGAGTTCAGAGCAATAAGGCCCCCGTCCCTAAGACCAGCAGCCTGGTTGGTTTGGTCGGTATAAAATGAGAAGAATAATGCTCGTGGTGAGTTTTAGCAAAGTATGAATAAAATAGTTGAAAAAATATGTGATAGCATTGCAGCGGTGGCATCTTTTTGGGTATAATCGCCTTTTTTGTGTTTTACAAACTAGCCGCCGTCTTCGGACTATTCAACCACATGGGCTCAACGTCCAACTATAGTCCAGGCAAAATACATAATTTTGTTTTGTTGACCTCAAACAAATTGCAACAAATTGTTTTTCACCACAGTGCACTTCTATAAGGTCCCTAGAATTACATACTAAAAGTCTACACAAATCCAAGTGGTGCAAATATGTATAATTTGCATAAATCGTTAATCCCTGCCGTGTAATATGTTTATATTCCCATATTTGGGTATATATTTTATTTTAATTTTTTGAAAAGTTTATTTTAGCGATTATACCTAAACATCCTTACTTCAATAACATTTTCTAAAGCATGTAAGTGACTAAATAATTATGAAAATATAGTAATGGTCCAAAATTACTACAATTATACCCTATCATTTGCACGCATTTACCTTGTCTCCAGATATCATCAAGTAGTAAGTATTGAAGTGCTTCAAATTCACCAAGTTGCTTACTGGCACAGTTATCCTATTAAAACCTTATGGAAAATCATATGGACAATGATAACATTGTGATATTTAGCCCAGCAAACAAAAACTTGGAAAAAATGATGTGTCCCTAAATTGGGCTAACAAGTAGGTGAAGGGTTGCCTAAGGTGACAGACTTGAACAAGTTCAAGGAAACCCCCCAAATTTAAGATTTTTGTTGCTTACAATAATCATATCTACGTTAAAATGTATTTGGGGGATTTCCT